>WOXC01005381.1:0-22500 GCA_011680675.1 Gymnobelideus leadbeateri | reverse complement strand
CAACTTTTTTTTTAAAGCAATTGGGGTTAAGTAACTTGCTCAAGGTTACACAGCTAGTCATTATTTATGTGTGGGTGCTCATTTTCTGAGGCCGGATTCAATCTCGGGTCATCCCAACTCCGAGGCTGGTGCTCTTACTCACTGTGCCACCCAGCCGCCCCTAAGTGACAGCTTTTATGCCACTGTTTATGGACAGTTTATTGTCGGTAAAGTGCTGAAATCTATTTGTCCCCACTTTGCCTCTCCTCTTTGCCTTTGGATTGACCCAGACTCTTGATTCCTCAGAGATTGTGGTATGAAATGATAATAACATACCAGCTAGAACAGCTAGGTGGTGTAGTGGATAAAACACTGAGCCTGGAGTCAGGAAGACCTGAGTTCAATTCTGTCCTCAGACACTTTACTACTCGTGTGACCCTAGACAAGTCACTTAACCCTGTTTGCCTCCGTTTCCTCATCTGTGAAATGAACTGGAGAAGTAAATGGCAAACCACTCCAGTAACTTTGCCAAGAAAACTCCAGATGGGGTCAAGAAGAGTTGGATGTGACTGAAATGTCTAACTACAATGATACAAACAATAGTGATGATGATGTTGATGATAGCTAGCAGATGTTGGTTTGCTAGCTAAAGTGTTGAGGGCATTCACTGTTTCATTTGCATCTTTAGATCCCTAGCCCCTAGCGTGTTGCCTTGTACACATTCAGATATGCTTTAAGGTTTGTGAAGCTCTTTACAACTATTGTTTCAGATCTGATTCTAGGCTGAGGGGACAGCTCTTTTCAGCCCACTGATTAAAAAAGATTTGATTTGGTTGACTAAAACACGACCTTAAAGGCTCCCCTCCAACAAAATAGTTTCCCCAACACATGTGAGTTCATAAAAGATTATGATCCTCAGAACAACCCTGGGAGGTAGGTGCTAGTATTGCCCCCATTTTATAGATGAGACTGCTGAGGTAGACAAAGGTCAAGTGACTTGTCTAGGGTCACACAGCTATTAAGTGTCGGAGACTACATTTGAACTCAGATATTCTGGACTCCAGACCCAGTATTCTATCCACCACACCACAGAGCTTCACTGGTAGGATACTGGTGTTAAAAAAAATAAGATTTTTGTTTCAGAGGAAAGCTTGAGGTCATTGAAAGTGCTGTCCATTATGCCAAAGGCAACATAGCCAAGTCTCTTCCTCCTATTCAGTCTTGAGCCCATTTCATTGTTCATTTACAGTATCTGTCCAAGATATTAATGGCCAGTTCTACAGGCATCTCAACCACCTATGTATGATTGTCCAGATAGTCTCTTGTTTTTTCCTGTGTGGATGGATAGTTGTGGCTGAACTCTTTTAAGCATTTATGGATCTCATTTAGGAGGCTCTGTTGTTCTGGGACTGAATGAAATCAGCACAATGTTACCTACAACCAGAAACATCTGGTGGACCTCTCCAGCTATACGGAATTCTTTTCCATTTGGACTCAACACTGGACCTATAGCAACAGCCATGATAGTGACAAACGTTTGACAAGCATTTATTTCCCCATCTTATACTTCACTTTCTATAAGTAATCATCAGGTCACTGAACAGCTCTGTTGTTAGCTCTATTGAGGAATCTTTTATGAACTCACATGCTTGGGGAAACTACCTAGCTGGAGGGGAGCATTTAAAGTCATGTTTTACTCAACCAAATCAAATCATTTTTGATGAGTAGGCTGAAAAGAGCTGTCCCCAATGCCTGGAATACACTTCCTCCACATTTCTACATCTCAGAATCTTGGTCTTCCCTTATTAGCTCAGATATCACTTCTTTCAAGGTCCTGTTTGTATTCTCTCCCTCAGATATCTTTGTTTTTCAAATTTCCTTGTCCTAGACTTAATTGTGTATATCTCTCCAACCTCTAACCCCTCCTCAGGGACAATTGAAGCTCCTTGAGAGCATAGGATGTTTCATTTGTACCTTTACCTCTCTAGCACCCAGCACATTGCCTTGCATATATTGGACACTTAATAAGTGTTAGTTAGTAAATTGAATTGAAGGTTTGAGGTGCCTTTTTTATACTAGGCTAAGCTACCAAGGTAGTTCTTTTAAACCAGAGCACTTACTGGTAATTACCGTTATGCCTCAGAGAGACCATGAATGAGAGTGTGAACCTAGAACTCAACCTTAACATAGCTCAGGATGGTTCTTTGTCTTGATCTGGAAAGTCCTGCTCCTTTTCTTGATGGTGAACTAAGGAAGAAGGCAAGGAAGTTGAGCTTTCCAACTCTTTGATCAGGACTTCATCATTTTCTTTGAAATTCTGCAAGTTACCCAGGAAGTCATATAAATCCATATCCAAGTGTAATAAATAATAAGTACTAGGTGACTAAATACTAAATTAATTCTAAGTCCTGATGCCTTTTTGGATTACTCTCTGATGTCTATGCTACTGTTTTCCTTATTTAACATGAGTATTTGGCAGTTGACAGTCCACTTAACTTTAGATATAAAACACTTCTGTTCAGGGGACATAAATTTGTATTCTAATTTAAGCTCTATCACTGACTCTGTGCATAAATATAAGCAGGTAGTGAAGTTTTTCCATATGCAAAATTGTAATTCTCTCTTTCTCCAACCTGCTTCCAAAGAGCTGCTATGAGAGTCAGTTAAATGCAATAAAGGTTCAAGTATGGTTTATATAAAACACTGAAATGTGAGAATAGCAGTCCAGGGGTGGGGTACCTGCAGCCTCGAGGCTCTAGTCCTCAAGTGCGGCCCTTTGACTGAATCCAAACTTCATAGAACAAATCCCCTTAATAAATCCTCTTAATAAAAGGATTTGTTCTGTAAAACTTGGACTCAGTCAAAAGGCTGCACCCAGGACCTAGAGGGCCACATGTGGCCTTAGGGCCATAGGTTCCCCACCCCTGAAATAGCCTTTTTCCAAGCTTTCCCCATGGTATGGTAGAAAGAGCCCTCTATTTGAAGTCAGAGGACCTGTGTTCAAATCCCAGCTCCACTGCTTATTACCTGGTGACCTTGAGCATCTCTCTGAAACCTCAGTTTCTTCATCTATAAAATGAATAATTAGGACTAGATGATCTTTAAGGTCCCGTTAGGCTTTAGAAGACTTTATGATCTCTGAGACCTACCAAAATGGCTGGTGAGTATCCCTGCTTCTGGCAGGAAAATGGCGCCATTTTTGAGCTGTAAATTGTACTAGCAAACACCAGTGTCATCTTATATTCTCCAGACCAATCAATCATAATTCATTGGAGATCAGTCCTTTGCAGATGCCAACTTGGCCAGTTATTGGTTTGGTAGTTGCTGTTGTTTCCTTGTGACTTGTGGGCATATCTAGCAGGAAAAGGGATATGAGTATAGGCAATCTTCCTGTCCCTCAATTCCAAGTCAGCCATTCCCTCACCAACCTTACCTTTCTTAAATATTATCACCACTACATGACCCCCCCAAAATTAAAAAGAAGTTCTCCCCTAGAACAGATGGGGCACTAACCTTTTGGCCTGGATAATCTGCAGACAGGATGGCTAATGGAGGTAGCTGTCACCACTGCTGAATTTATACGTGTTCACTATGTCTTTCCAGCTAAGGTGCAGCCAAATCAGCTACTAGCTTGTCTTTGTGAGATCTGAACAGCAAGCTGGCGACTTTAAATAACACTCTGAAAACTACCTTCTGGAATGTAGTTCAGAGGGGGGAAAATCAACAGTAATTTTTCTTATTATGCTTCATTACCTTGAACAATTTAAAACACAAAGGCTTTTTCCAGTTGGTTTCAAATATAGAAAGCACTTGCCTGGCAGTTTGGGATGAAAGCCCTTGGGGCACTTCTGCTATGGTTTCAGATACCCAGTAGACTTGGCACCACCTCCCTCTAGTGGCAAAATATAGTACTACCAGATTACCAATTCTGTATTGGACCTTTCTTACCACATTTACTGTCAAACACAGTAATGTGTTACACACATTTACTGTATGCAGTTTAGGGCTTAGCAACATCCTCCAGAGAATGGATACAATGCACCATCTTTTTAGTTTTGTGCCCCCTGTGCTTCCTATCTCTTCAACAGGCTGCTTATTATATCTTTATGTGCCTCTTCTTTCCGTCTGGAAACAGGGATCTAATGGGCATTATGAACCCCTATGAGGGAAATAGGGTAAAAAGGATACTGTGTCCCTTGCTTTTAAAGGAAATGAGTTCTCTAAATCAGGGGTTCTTAAAAAAATTTTGTATCCTGCACCCCCTTGGCAGTCTGGTGAAGCCTAAGCACTCGTTAGAATAATGTTTTTAAATACATAAAGTGAAATACGTAGGAATACAAATAAAATAATTTATATTAAAATAGTTATAAAATATGTTTTTTAAAAAATAAGTTCACAGGCCCCAGGATAAGAACGTCTGTTATAAATAGGTTGGGTAGAGTGCCAGAAACCAGGGTTGGAGTTGTAAAGACCTAAAAAGGTATTATGTTTTTTATTTTTTTTAAGTTAATGAACGACTCTTGGTTAGACAAACATATCTGTGTTTGCTCTTGATTTCAATTTACTAAGTAGTTTCATACTGAATTTACTAGTTCCAGGGGTTCTTGCCATAAGAATGTGTTAGAAAGGGGCAGCTAGGTGGTGCAGTGAATAAAGCACTGGCCCTGGAATCAAGAGGACCTGAGTTCAAATCCAGCCTCAGACACTTGACACTTAGCTAGCTGTGTGATCTTGGGCAAGTCACTTATAGGGCAAGTCTTGGGCAAGTCACCCAATTGCCTTGCTTCCCTTCTTAAAAAAAAAAGAATGTGTTAGAATTGCAGCTGTATTATGATGAATTCCTTGTGTGTGGTACTTTCAATAGTAAACTACCTTGGACAGAGTTGGACCTAGGGTGCTGGACTCAAAATCAGGAAAACCTGAGTTCATATTCAGTCTCAGACACTTACCAGTAGGATAACCTTGGACAAATCACTTAACTTTCCCTAGGTCTCCATTTGCTTATCTGTACCATGGGTGTAAGAATACCCACCTGCCTGCCAAGGCTAATGTGAAGATTAAATGAGATAATATATGTAAAACACTTTGCAAACCCTAAAGCATTATATAGATGCTAGTTATCATCATCATCATTCCAGGTGATCCTTGAATGTAGAAGTATCTTCTAAGTATGAAGCTCTCTGCTCTATGTATAACTCCATGCCCAGCTTATCTAACCTGGGGCCTGCAACATCTCTTACCACATGGGTTGGAGCAATGTCCTTCATTAACTGTCTGACTCTTTAAAAGTAAAGCAGTGAAACTGTTTGCTTTCTTTTCTGCCAATTGCTATCTGGCTCCTCGCTGCTGCAGCCCAGTGTACTTGTTCCCACATTTGATTTGAGTTAGGATAATAAGCTAGGAATTTCCATCCATAGAAGCGACATCACACTTTTGTTAGTGACTTTCTGCTCCTGGTTGACTCCTCCTACATGGAATGGCTTACGTGGTAAATATTAGGATGTCAGTTCTCAGCATAATAGAAATCTGTCATTTCTTCACTATTGCTATAAAAGTCCTAAGGTAGTTTAGGTCCTTTTAAGGGTCGAGTTTTAGCTATTAATGAAATTTTTATCCCTCAAGCTCTTGATTACTACAATACAGGCTGGGATCAGCCACGGATAGCAGGAGAAGTTGGTGTATACCTTCCTTACCTCTAATAAATAAACTTTGCAAAAAACCTCAGTTGTTAGGTAATTCAATGATGCAAGAAGTGACCATTCTTTTGTAAAGCAGAATTTGAGGTTCAAACCAGGACTTTTACACCCACATCTGTGTTACACAATATACTTGTATATATTGTCTTCAGAAGCTTTGCCAACAGGAGTAATTCTGGGTAATGATTCATACTGGGTGTGGGAGGAGGAAAATAATCTCACAAATTAATAAATACCGATTGAAAAGGAAAAATGTGATTAGAGCAAAGTTTTAATTGTTAACAAAGAATACTTGCAAACCAAGTAAAACTTGGAATGGAATATTGGTTTTCCCTAAACACTCACAATTTCTGTTGTCATTATTGTGATATAGGAAAAGCAAAGTTAGGTGTCATTTTCACTTGGCACGGAGAGGGAAGGAACCCTTTTATAACTCTTTATCTTATTAAAATGTACTCTAAAACTAACTCAGAGCTTAAATCCCTTGAAATCACTAAAATCTTGAGGGTCCTAGTTATATAACCCTACACATTCCACAAATTATGAATATCAGCTTTACAAATGTCTCATATTTAATTAGCTGTTTGTATACTGCCTCCTGCCCCTCTCACCCAACCCAAGACTACTCTACATACTTCCCTCCCTTGCCCCTAACCCCCAACTATAAGGGACTTTAGTCCTCACACATATAAGGATACAATAATTCCAGAATTTATAGTTGGAAGAGTTCAGAGATCACTAGATATCATGATTCCAAATCCAGCACACTTTTCATCACACTTCTTAACAGTCACTGTTAACAGAAAGCTTCAGGGACTCATAACATGTTTAGAAAATAGGACCATTTTCAAGTCGTATTTTTTACATGGAGCTAAAGCAGGGAGCAGCACAGGACTAAGTGAAGAGTCAGAGTTGTTAGAATAGTTTTAGCTTGCTCTGAGCTCACTTTTAATTATCACCAACCTTAATTACAGTTATTAAGATACTATCTACCTGAAAGAGAATTGTATGTTGAGTTATTTTATTTGAGCTCCTACATTAAAGTATATGGTTTTTAAGGCTCTAACATGTCAGAATTTGCATCACCACAGTGTCAGATACATCAAGTGCACAATAAATCCTGGCTGATTGACTGACTGCTTCATCCGTGTGAGGGCACAGACATACTATACTTGGGGTGGTTGAAGGGGCTGAGGAGCTCAAGGTGCCATTTTCAGAGGGAATAATGTAAATAGGCAGCCCTGGATGCCACAGGCTTCACTGGGTAATAGAGTAAGATCTCAGCATAATTATAAGATACCAGAAGTATTTGCCAATACAGAAATGCCAAAATTCTAAAGGCTTGTGTAGGTATGAGGGAAGGTCTCATTCATATCTTTTTCCTTAATTTCTTTGTCTTCTCCCATCTTTCTGGTGAGAGGGTTGGAGAGAAAGTAGAGTGGAGCTGGAGAGAGTAAACTGAACCTGAGCTGAATTGATTGAACTGTTGGGAGGACACTGAGGTTTCTAGCCTTTCCAAATCAGTCCTGACAGCTTAATTCAGGCATCTACAACCTTCCAAACTCAGGCCAAAGTCAAATGGGAGATTGTTTTCATTGTCACTCAGGCTTCTAACCAAAGTGTAAGACGAAGTTGCAAAGTAAACAAAATTTGTCTTTAATATTCTTCAGCCACCAATTCTGAATCTTCCTTCCATCTTTTGCTGGCTATTTTCTGACCTCAATCTGGCTGCTCCATACTGCCTAATCCACATAAATTTGCCTTTCTTTTCCCCAATAAAAATGCCTATCTCATGAATGCTGCTGATCTCATCTATACATTGATTCAATTATCAAAGTAATGAATGACCAATAAACTTGACACTGCTTGGGGGAGTTTTGCTCTTAAAAAAAGCTTCTTAAACAAAATGAATCTCCAGTTCAATGTATGTGTGTGGTCATGGGGATTATTTTTAATCAGGGAGCACCTATCCTTTACTTATCCTGACAAAAAAATTAAATACTTAAAATCAGCTTTGCATTTGTGCATCTTTGTCTCTCCTCCCTCCATCCCTCTCCCCCCAACAAACATTAGAATTGGTTCTGACCTCCAAAGGCCTCAGTTAAACAAAGGATCATCCCTTGGGAAGAAAGCATGGGCTGTCATAGCTGAAGATGAAAACATTCAGAGGTGTTCTTTAATGCAGTATCTCCTGTATTGTTTATTGAACTGTTTATTGCCCCTCCAGTCATTTAAACATTATCATCCCTAACCTCATATCAAGGTGACAAACATTCCTTTGCTTGAATTAGTGGTAGGATCTCAGGGAAGCTGGAAGGTGTAAACATCTAAGGACTAGGAATTTAAATATTTAGGTTATATAAGTCTCTTAAGGAAATAGTGTCTAATAATTTTGTGGCTTCTTAAAAGCCAAAAGAAGCAATGGAAAAAGGGTCTATAAAGGGAGATTGGAGCTGCTCACAAGTGACTGAGTCTGGAAAAATAATTCTAAGCCTGGTTTTCTAAAACCTAAAAGTTTTACGATTATCTGGAGGGACATCTTTATTTCTTTAGATGCTTTGTAGATAGGCTGGTGATTCAGCTGAGATGAAATTCCTCAAAGGACTCCTCATTGAACCTCTGAGTCAGGGTTTGTGGGATAGAAACATTACCATGTGAAGTCATATACATTGTCTAGAATATGGAGATTGCTAATAATTTCCCATGGATGTTCATCTAGTCTACTGCTTTCCTAAGCTATGAAGCACTGCATTTGCCACAGCTTTAAGGTAGGAGTCCACTCTTTTTTTGTGAATTCGTATTCAACTATCATCACTGGAGACAGTCTCAGGGTCAGGAGGGAGAGGTCAGAATAATAATGAGCCTACCAAACTGGTAATAACTCCATGAACTTTAACTAGAAAGCCATCTGGCATTACCAGCAAGAGCCTAATGTTTCTGTCATCTATTTTCTAGAAATGGAGATTCTGAAATGACAGTCAGACCTAGTCACTGACCCACAGAGGGGTAAGGAGTCTGATGACTATTGGAAGTCCACTTGTATGTGGCCTTATTCCAAATTAGGCCTTGACTTGTGGCCCAGAAAGAACTAAAGTATTCAGCCACATAGCTATGTATGTCCCTGTCAGAACTTCCAGACCTACTTGGTATTTTAACAGAGTTTATCCTCATATTAATTTCTTGAAGTCTTCTATATTAAATGCCATTGCCTATTTGCAGTGCATATGCAGATAGAAGAAAGATCACAAATCTAGTTTTCACTTGGTAGCAAAATTGTAGGGCCAAGGTTTAGAAAATAGAATATCAGATATCTGAATAATTACTTGTTTCAGCCTATCATCATTAGATCTCAGAATAAAGAGTAATAATCATTAAAACTATTTCATATCAGTTAAATAGAAAATAAGATCAATGGAGCAGACTAAATAAGAAGCAGAGACAAACATATTAGCCTAGTGTTTGAAAATCCAAGATCTTGGGGGAGGGAGGGAAGAGTCTTTATTCAATAAAGAACTGTTGAGAAAAATATAAAGCAGTTTGGCAGAAAGTAGGTTGAATCTAGCATTTAATACCACAAAGCACAAGAAACTTCAAATTGATAAGCATCCAAAATGAGAAAGATCACACCACAAGGCAAGCAAGCTGGGAGAGAGGGAAGGGAAGAGAGGGAAAGAGGGGAGAAAGCAAATGGATGGTGGTGCCATGTATAATTATTATTAGGGAAAGAATTCATAGTTAATCAGTGGAAAGTGAATATCACAAAAGAGAAAATTTTGATTATGTAAAGTTGAAAAGCCTTTTCACAAACAAAATTAATATAGCTAGAAGAAAGGAAACATTCTGAGAAAAATCTTTGTGTTAAACATGTCTAATAACAGTATGATATTTAAGAAAGGGGATTTAAACAAACATGAGATTAAGAGCCATTACAGCTTTCAAAAGAAGAAAAGCAATCAACAATGTGAAAATGCATCAAATAACCTATTCTTGAGTAAAATATAAATTAAAAGATGTTCCAGGTATTACCCTCATAGCCCTCAAATTGATAATAATGATAAAGGGTAAAAATAATCAGTGTTGGAGCTAGAAAACTAGAATTATTTGAAAAAAGCTACTAAATTGTAGCTTCAAAAAGGTGGATAATTGAAGAAAAAGTATTATATATATATATTAGGGTATTTAGAGCAGCACTTATTGTAGTAGCAAAAAAAATGAAAATGAAATTTCTATAGATTATAAAACAGCTGAACAAATTGTGGTATATGAACAAGAGCAAATAATATTACACCATAAGAAGCAACAAATGTGAATTATTTCAAAGGAAACATTAGAAGATTTGTTTGAACTGTCATAGGACCAAGTGAACAAAGCAAGGTGGACAGCGTTTACTATGACTACAATAACATAAATGAACAGTGCACTAAAAAGCAACTGAAATTAGATATAGCCAAGTATGGTGGCTTATTCCTTTAATCCCTGATACTGGGGTTGCTGGCACTGGCTAGTGGATCTCTTGAGTTTGGAAGCTCTGAGCTGCAGAAGGCTAAACTGATCTGTTGATTGCATTAAGTCTAACACCAATACGGTGTACCTCGTGCACTATGGAGGGGAGAACTGGCCCGTATTGGAAAGCTCACTTGCTGATCAGTAGTGTATGTCTACAGGACTTCTAGCCTGGGAAAAATATTGACAGCCAGTTTCCAAAAAAAAGAAAATAAATTAGGTAACCAATTAATTACCAGTTAAAGGGCTGATAATGAAGCATACTTCCTTCTTAGTAAGAGAGGTGGTGGTCCACAGGAACATTGTGTTATATTTGCTATAAAAGCATGATTGTTGCCTATTAGTGGAGAAGTTTATTGTGAAGTAATTGCATGTAAAAAATGAAAGCATCAAAAACATTTTCAAAATTGAAAGAAAACAAGATGGAAAAAAAAGAATACTTTGAGGCCAATAAAAGTTAGGAGAGATTACAAAAGGCTGTGCCAAGAAATCAGGTAAGTCTGTTTTAAACATTATGAAAAATACAGAAAACTTTCTCTCAAAAAAGACACAATCTGAAGAAAGTAAAAAAGAATCATTAGCTGAAACAGATAGTTATTCAGAACCAAAATAGTAAGCATGTCCCATATTGCCAAGAAATGAACATTGCCTGCAAATAATTTTACAACTGTCTTTACACTTCTCTCATTTCTGTAAGATATCCAACACCATGTGTTGACTAAGAAGACATTCTGCTTGCTGGGTAGAATAAAGTAGTAGCAACACTTAAATAGACATAACTTGTAAATGTTCCTGAAATGACAAACCTTGTCCCAAGGACCTTTAAATTGGTAAAGGTACATTGTAGAAGACACTGTTAGAGAAGTTCAGATGTTAGGTTAAGTGGTCAGGTTCTTCAGGCATGGAAAATGTGAGGAATTTTTTCACTTTTGAAGAAAGGTCATCCAAAAAAAAAATCACAGGATAATATATTTAGGGCTAGAGGGGAACACTGAAATCATTTAGTCTAACCTCCATTATCTTACAGATCAAGAAACTGAGGCCTAAAGATTTTAAACAGTTTGCACAAGACCACAGCAACAGAGGATTTTAGTGTGGATGCTTAGACTCCATATCCAGTGATCCTTTTACTAACCATGCTATTTTGACAAGTGCCATCTTATCTTTTTTTTTGGCAAATTTATCAACTCCTCATGTGCAGGTTTCCTATTCTGAAAAGATGTTTTACCTGCAAATTCATCACAGTTTTTAACCTTTGCAGATAAAACTTAAAGAAAAATGCAAAGGGGTGGCTAGGTGGCGCAGTGAATAGAGCGCCGGCCTTGGAATCAGAAGGCCCTGAGTTCGGAGCCGGCTTCTGACACTTAATCCATACGAACAAAAAAAACCTAGCCATGTAACCTTGGGCAAGTTACTTAACCCCAATTGCCCTAAAGGGGCGGCTAGGTGGCGCAGTGAGTAAGAGCGCCGGCTCGGAGTTTGGATGACCCGAGATCGTGGTGTGGGTTTGTGTGTTTGGGTTTTTTGTTGGTGATACTGGCTTCCAGCATGCTATATGCAAGCAAGGATTGTAAAAGGACATAATAGTAGTTCTGAATCCAATACATAATATTCAAAACAAACACAGTTTATGTTGAAATCTTTGAGATTAATAGTGAATTCTCAAAAGAATCCAAATTGTTTGCAGGCACATGGAAAGTCAACATTCACAAAGGAATTTGGCAATGAGATGCAATGGCTCTGAAACTATTATGCTGCTAGCTTGAAAATGCGCTGTTCCATCATCTTGACTTGAAAACTCAGAAATCAGGATGAATGAAAACACTTCCCTTTGCCTTTTGAGTGTGACTGTTTTGTAGCATGTGTCATCCTGATGCTCCACCAAAGCCTCAACAACTACTGTTACTTGTGGAGGCTGATAGGTCTAGAGATGAACCTTGATAAAATATATTTGGTTTATACAATCGATTACAGAACATGGTGGATGGCTTGCAGTTTGAGAAAGTACAGCCATCTACCCCACTTGGACAACAACATTAAGAGTATGGACAGAGAATGGACCAGAAGAGGCAAAATCAGCTATATTAGTTTTGGCTAATTGTACCTAATTTGATCATTGTGACAACCCTGCAAGGTAGTGAATCATAATATCACTATCCCTATTTTTCAGCTGAATAAACTGAGCTTGAGAGATTAAATGCTTTGCAGAAGGTCATATAAGTAGTAAGTGCCCCGATTTGAACTGACAAGTTCAGCCTTTCTACCACACCATGGTACCGCTGTTTCATTTAAGGAAACAGTATTTTCTCCCTTAAAAAAACAAACAAACATAGGTTTGTTTTGCTATATGCTATATGTAAGCAAGGATTGTAAAAGGACATAATAGTAGTTCTGAATCCAATACATAATACTCAAAACAAACACAGTTTAAAACAAAACAAACACCTAGGCCACTAGGTGGTGAGTGAAGAGAGCACTAGCCCTGGAGTCAGGAGGACCTGAGTTCAAATCAAGCCTCAGACATTTAACACTTACTAGTCGTGTGACCTTGGGCAAGTCACTTAACCCCAATTGCCCCTCCAAAAAGCAAAAAACAAAGCAACATAAAAATATTTTTTTACATTCTCCTATACATATGCACTTAAATTTTTCAAGAAATGGGTTAATATAATTTTGTCAATATTTGTCAGACTTTCTTTTAGGGATCTCTAGCTTTTGATAAGTATGATCATGTTTTCCTTACAACATCTTTATTTTATAGATGGGTAACTGGAGCCTCCATACTAAGTAATGTGTAAAAGGACGTATAGTAACCCAGTTCTAGAAGTTGGACTAAAAATCAGGTTTCCAATTCAGTACAAGTGCTTTTTCCACTAAAAACACATTGCATCCTTTAAGAAATGGGGCCATACACTATACTGTTTATCCACATAAGTCTTCCACTGATACTTTTATGTCTTGAGAAGAATAAAATAATTAAAAGTGGACTTGAATAATTTTGATATAGTTTAGGTAAATTGAAACTAGATCTGTTCAAATGGGTCTGTGTGATCTCATTGATTGGGGAGTTCTTTCCATTGATGCAGATAACCCATCCACATTGAAAACATTCCTTTTAAAAAGGTAGACACTAGGGGCGGCTAGGTGGCGCAGTAAATAGAGCGCCGGCCCTGGAATCAGAAGGACCTGAGTTCGGAGCCGGCCTCCTACACTTAATCCACACAAACAAAAACCTAGCCGTGTAACCTTGGGCAAGTTACTTAACCCCAATTGCCCTAAAGGGGCGGCTAGGTGGCTCAGTGAGTAAAATGCCGGCCTCGGAGTTGGGATGACCCGAGATCAGATCCGGCCTCAGAAAATGAGCACCCACGCATAAATAATGACTAGCCGTGTAACCTTGAGCAAGTTACTTAACCCCAATTGCTTTAAAAAAAAAAAAAGGTAGACACTCATTACTAGTCAGTATAATAGTTACATAGAGAATGTACTTTAAAATAATTAGCATTTCTTTTTTGCTTTTTGGAGGCTGGAAAGAGGCCAATTAAGGGTAAGTGAGTTGTCCAAAGTCATATGGCTAGTGTTAAGTATCTGAGGCCAGATTTGAATTTAGGTCCTCCTGACTCCAGGGCCAGTACTCTATTCACTGCATCACCTAGCTGCCCCAATAATTAACATTTTTGTAAAGAAAACTAAAAATTGACTTTTAATTGTATGTGTTAAATGTATTTGCCACATCTTCACCTCTTCATTGTTTTATTGTAAGCTACTATGATGAACAAACTGCTCCTTTTGAAATTTAGTAAAGTTGATTCCATAGCTTTAAACCACAGCTCGTTAACTTTTAGGTGTTTTTTTCTTTACCAACTATAGATATAGAGCAGAAGGAATCATACCAGAGACTCCAGCTAAACTCATTCAGTTTATGTACCTTCCTGAACACAGAAGCAAGTGGGATAGATCTTTACATACATACAGAATTTTACACAGGATTGATTCGGTAATTCATTGTTTAATGTAGAACTTTTACTGCATAGTTTAAATGTTTGATGTTTCAGTTGCCTGATCTTGAGGTTTGGTTTTGTTTTGTAGTTGATTTCATTATGTGCATATATACTATTTAAAGAATTCAAACTGATGTACCTTTTCATTATTAAAAAATATTGAAGGTTCCATTTTTGTAACATAATAGCTCTTGATCCCTATCATTAAAAAACTGAGTATGTTGCTAAAAAGACCAAGGTCAGGGATTCTACCTCTAACTGGGTCATTTAGATTTGTTTCATTCCTTAGCTACTGTCATAGCCCTTAACCTTGCCCAACCATCTTGCATATGTGTGCCTTTCATCACTAGGGGCATGAAGAGTGAATCCAGTGCAAATCCACCCCAACTTCTTCAAAACAACTTATAGCATGTTTCCTCCTGATGGTGGGTCAATGGAATCATGATTGTAAATGACAGATGGCATTGCCAGATAGCAGTGGGTACTCAAGCACATTTATTATGAGTAGTGAAAACAGGAAAGTGAAATCTGAAAAAAAGAATTAGAAGAGGGAGAGACAGGAAGAAAAAGAGAGAAGGAAAAGTTTAAGAGCAGAAAGCAGGACAAAGATAAGGAGAAAAATAGCAAGAAATAAGAAATGATAGAGAAAATAACAGTTATCTCTTGTATATGTATTGGGATAGGAGGATAACAGAGTCAGGAAAGGTGGTGTATGACCACAGAGATGGGAAAGGGGGCACTGAACTTTGGAGGAAGATTCTGAGTACCTTTAACTGCTCATTAAGGAAGCTGTAAAAGTTAAGTCCTGATGCCTCTGGCATTAAGAGGAAAGTAAGCTAGGCTTACTTCTCTAAAATTGTTTTGCCTCACTTACCTAGGTTTTTGCCTGTATTGTATGTTATGGATGGTAGTATTTTGGTAAAAATCTGTGTTTGTGAGAAAATCTTGATGGTAATTCCTATAGGCAAATGCCTGTGGTCTTTTAATCCAGTGATATAGCCATAGGAAATAGGAACAACAATGTTAAATGTGGATGGTGTCAAGTAGAACTTTTGGAAGCCCAGCAAATTGTTCACAGTGTTTGCAAACTGTTTCCAGAACAATTTTTTTTTCACTCTTTTAACCCTCTATACCCCACATTTCTCCTACCTCAAAAATTTTCCTTTTGGCATGGTTGCTACCATAATGCAAATACTTAGAGCTCTATAGAAGAGAAAAATGATGATAGAGGTCAGTCTGCTTATACACCCTGTACTTCCCTACCACCACTAACAAAATATTCTCCATTTGAAAAACAGCACAAAATTTTATTTATGGTTCTCTTGTTCACAAACCTCATAAGCACTTTAAGGAGTCCTGCTATCAATTTCATAGCTACATTAATGGACTTTAGCCTTTAAAGTACTGTAATTATGTTTACTTGCTTAAAATGACTTTTAACTATATATTTGGGACATAAAAGGGGAAAGGAGGAAAAGAGGTTAAAAACAGTTGTAACTGTCCTTTCAGTTTGGAATGACACATATTGCCTTTGTGCTACTGATTTTTCTACTAGTTGCTCCTCCGAAGCAGGATTTTCCCTTCAGTCTATGGGATAAGGAGAATAACTTTGTTGGTCCAACTCTTAGCTTTCCTAAAGAAATAAAAACCTCTTGGTGATACCTTGAGCGAAATTTACATGAGGTGGGGGAATAGAATGATTCTACTCCTCTACTAGTGTCTGTTTTTTCTACCAAAACAGGATATGTCAGAGCTGAATCCAACAGTTGCTTCTGGACCTATGCAAATCATTAATCTCTCTCCTTGGAGACTTATGTTTCTTAGGAGCATATGACAAAACCTCCTGTTTTTAGGCTACCAGATAACAGGGAAACAAGTAGCCCACATGACTGAAATAAAGAATACAGGATCAGCAAAGAAGATTTTTGGGGGGCGGGGGGACTAAGGAGGCCCAATCTCAAAAAGCTTTCCTGTGTGCAGGAAGAGAATAAGGTTCTGTATATTTATAACTATAGTTCTCAGAGGGTCCCTTTGACAAGTACTCTATATGATTTGGTGATTTCCTACATAATTTACAAGCTATATTTTTCTTTCAAAGAAAAACTAACTTTGGGAAATAAAGTTATTTTGGGAACACAAAAAAAATCTAAGTTTTACAATAACAGCTACAATTTTAATCTGTTTTTGTTACAGGACACATTTATATTGCACACTATTACAAATAGTTTTGCCATGGGCTCAATTGCCCCCAGAGACTTTGTTGACTTAGTACACATCAAGTACTATGAAGGAGATAAAGTGATTGTCAGTTGTAAGTTGAAACATTTTGATCATATTTTATTATAGATTGTCATTTATTGGTTTTTATTTTTATTTGGTCCTATCAAGAATAATTATGTTCTCAAACATTTGCTTTTGGCTTTTATTTTCCTAATGGCATCAATAAATAAACTATTGAAATAGCCTCCCTTTGGTCTCCCATTGGTCTCCCTTCACCCTGTTACTTCCCTCTCCAATGCATCCTTTATACAACTGTCAAAATCTAAGATATGGATATGACTGTATCACTCCCTTGCCCATAAAACTTAAGCAATCCCCCAGTTGTCTCTAGGATGAACCACAAACTCATTGGCCAAATATTTAAGGACCCTCACTATATGGTTCCAACCTACCTTTCCAGTCTTCGCTTACCCACCTCTTTGAACACTTGAAATTTTGTCAAACTATACATACTAGCTGCTTTCCAGACTCACTCAGTATTTCAGAAGAGAGAGCCTCCCTCAAGTTTATCTCCCCTTTGGGTTACCATTTTTGGAAAGCTCACTGCAAATATCCTTCATAACATTTTTTAACAGCTAGCTGTGCTGTTGGAGAAATTTCTTCTACTTATCCCTAGATTCAAATTAGGCCCTGTGGCTAAAGACCCTTAGATTTGGCTTTCATAATCTCCCTGTGAATGACTTTTCCCTAGTTCTGACCCTGACTCAACCCCAGGAAGGGATTTGGCAGCTCCTACATCTCCCCCTCCCATTCACTAAGCTGAACTGTTGGGAGACTCATGTCTCCCAACATTACAGCTCAGATCACCTCCATAAGATGGTTATTTTATAAGATCCTGGTTCCACGGTAATTAGGAAGTATTTTAATACAGGGGTGGGGAACCTCCAGCCTCAAGGCCATATGTGGCCCTCTAGATCCTCAAGTGTGGCTCTTTGAATCCAAACTTCACAGAACAAATGCTTTTTAGATATAACGGGCCACACTTGAGGACCTCGAGGGCTACATGTGGCCTTGAGGCCACAGGTTTCTCACCCATGTTTGTATGTATATGTGTTGTGTATGATATTAAATTTGTTCATACCATCCCCCAATAATTGTTCAAAGTCCCATCAGCAATTCAATACTAATACTACCTCATATTTATATGGTACTTAAAGGTTTTCAAAATTCTTTCCTCATAACTTTGTAAATTGGGTAGTATATCATCTCTACTTTACAGATAAGGAAACTGAAGCTAAGAGGTGAAGTACCTTGTCCATGCTCTTAAGTGACAGAGGTGAGACCCAGGTCATGTGGCCAGTTTGGCCCATCACATTGTATGGCCAGACATTTGTCTTTCTAGTACAAGTGGGTCCAAATGATAGCAACAGACAAATAGAGGTTAGTTTCTCTCCACTGTAAGGAGAGACTGGGAATGGAGGGGCCTTAAGCAGGTTAAGGAAGAGGGGCACTGTATGCAACTGACCAATTGTAGATAGAAGACTTAGCCAGAGATTGATTCCTAGTACGACTTGAGACATCTACTAAAACACCATACAGCCTATGTGCTGAACTTAAACATAGAGGAACCTCACTTGATGCTTGACAATAGATGCAACTTGAAATTTTGAGTGTAAATCACATTTTTGCCATTCATATCCTGTTTTAAATCCGTATTTTAAGTAAGCCTGCAATTAATCCTTTGGAAAAGCCCACTCTTCTATAATCAGAATGGTTGCCCTTTAGTGTTTTATTTCCTCATTTTTATATGCTGGTTTGTTTTTAAACACTCCTACTATAGTGTTCTGTTCTTAAGTTAACTGTTATTCTAAAGATATATAAACAGACTTTCCTCTCTGATATTAAGCTTTGGTAACAATTTCTATTAAAATTCAACCTTCAGCCTCAAAAAAGTATTTAAGCAAACCCTAACATCTAGAAAATTTATTATGGAATACTTGACATTTGTATAACATTTTATGTTTTGATCTCATTTGATTTTCACAACTATCCTGTGAAGTGGGAGTCAATGGTATTACTTTTCAATTTTACATATGGAAAAACTGGAGCTCAGAAAGTAGTAATTTATCCAAATGCTCTCTTTTTAGCTTTTCAGTGTCTGTTGGAAGAGAGATGTCCCTTCATCTTTCAGCCTATATCTAGAAAGACGTCAGTGTATTTTTTGCTAGCACTGTGATACCAAGTAGAATGGGGGAAGGAGCCTGATGCTTAACAGCAGGGGCTCTTTTGTTTTTCACCCTCAGCATCTAGTGCTTAGCAAAGTGTTTAGCACACAGTAAGGGTATAAAAAAGGCTTTTCCATTGCTATTATAATCACTTCAACATCTAGGAGTAGTCAATTAGCCTGGCGCTTAAGATAGTACCAAACTTTTTTTTTTCCTTCTCTGTTATTTTTATTGAGTAATCATAGGAAACCTTTCCTTTATGGAATATGTCACATAAAACCTCTTCATTCAGGAAAAGACAATAAAATCAGAGATCAGCGTCAGAGATTGAGAGTTGGCAGGGACTTTAGAGGAACACATCCCATCCCATTTACAAATAAGGACAGAGGCCCAGAAATTAAATGACTTGCCCAGGGTCACATAGCTAGTATAATTTTAAACAGAAAAAAATAATTTTAGATCTTTTTTGATATTAATGAAAAAGTACATCCTCAATCCCATATAACACCTACAAAGTTACTTTTTTTTTTTTTTGGCAAGGCAATCAGGGTTCAGTGACTTGCCCAGGATCACACAGCTAATATCTATCTAGACTGGTTATTTATTTTTAAAAGCAATTGGGGTTAAGTAACTTGCTCAAGGTTACACGGCCAGTTATTTTTGTGTGGGTGCTAAGTATCTGAGGCCAGAACCGATCCCGGGTCCTCCCGACTCTGGGGCCGGTGCTCTTACTCACTGTGCCACCTAGCCACCCCTTAGACTGGTTTTTTAAAAAATTCTTAACTTGACCAACACCAAATTATGTGAGCATTTTCTGTACACAATGTAGAATAGGAAAAATTGACTTGGACCAGGGGCTGCAGATCTATAGTACAAGCATTTTTTCTTTTTAAGTAAATAATTTAACATTTTATTTTCAAAGTTGTTCTGCTTGTCTGTGTCTCCTATTGACCTTTCTTCTATCTTCTGTTGCTGGATTTTTTTTTTCTAATGAAGAGACACATTATGACTGAAATTCTGAGTTATTGTTGGGCCATCTAGGACAAAGGACACAGCCTTACTTTGACAATGGTAATAGACCCAAAGCAAAACAGAATACACACCTGTAATCATTCATTTGGCAAACATTTGCTAAGTGTGCTAAGATTAGTCACCAAAAGATTTACAAAGTTTAAGTAAGACCATTCCTGCCCCCACCAATGGAGTTTAGTTTATGATGTGGACAAAATTATCAAGAATTGAGCACCAACCAAACTCTTTGGTTCTTCCTCATATAACTTGACTAATTTGTCTAAGAATCACCTAAAAATCCTTTAGATATTAAGTCAACCAGCTGATCTTTGCTCCTAGGAATATAAAATGAAAAACCATTTGTCCTCAAAAATCTTATGTAAAACAAACTCAGATTCTTAATGACATTTATAATTTTTAATTTTACCCCTAAAGATACAACACAGTTATTAGAAATATAAAATTAAAGACAGTTTGAGAGACCAAAGTATATATACCTATCTATATCCCTAAAAATGAATGTTGCAAAGATTAAGTAAAACTTAATGTTGTATTATATACAAAATATATTGTTGTATTAAGTATTTGCCATGTTTGTGAATAAGGTTTCATTAAAATGCCTTTCTTTTTTAAACTACTTAGCTGTTAGTGTGGAATATGCCCAATGTCCTCCAACTTCAAGTTATATCCGTGGCTATAACAATCCTTGTGGCTACGTATGTTCACCACTTCCAGAGTAAGTAACTGACACGCACATTTAAAAAAAAACAAAAAACTGTTGTTCAGTTTATAAAACACAAAGTACTAGTACTTCTTGCTAAATAGAAAAATGCATTCTAGTAATGCTAGTGAAAAGCTGCCAAGTAAATCCCATCTTACCCATTGACTTCTGTTATAAAATGGAGAAGCATTTTGTTGGGAAAAAAATTTGTTTCTAGGTTTAAAGTCATTTTGAGCATGTGTAGACCAGGAAATTACTTTAGAAGTTTTCTGTTCACAAAACTATTAACCTAGTAGCCTGTAACTGATATTTTATATTTCTCTATTAGAGATTCATTCCTTTATACCATTAAATAATTGTTCCTGGTTTTAGAAAGAATGCAAATAGCCATGGATAGCTAATGCATTAAATCTTAAGAAGAATTAACACCTTACTATTAATGAATTTATCAAATCACTTCCATCTAACAGCTAACTGGGGGCAACTCCCTGCAGAAGCAAGCATATGGATGAGCTTGATAGGAGAATGGGGAGAGGGCCAAATCCTGGATCAAAGCAATCCTCAGGTAAAGTAGGCCTGAGTAGGGTATGATAGTGACCTAGGAAGCAGGAGGACAGCATGAAGAAACTGGGTGCCTAGAAAAGGACAAAATGTTTACCTATTTTACAGCTTTATCCAAGCTTATCCAAACCTGCCTGGATATAATAACATCATAGAACTACAGCCACTCTTAAATTAAAAACAATTACAGTACTTAGAAACACTACTACTACTACATTTCAAATTAGTTACAGGAAAAATAAAAGTTATGTATAGCACTAGAAACTCTGGCAATATAAGAAGACTTTCTTAAATTAGATTTGATAGAATTCATTATTAAATTGAGGATGCTAGAAAGTTAATTTCTATCAAGTGAAAGATACCTGTATATGAAAAAAAATCTGCTCAATTACTCATCAGATATGAATCTTTTGTATTTATTAAACAATTTTATAGTGTCCAGAATCTTAAGTTATTTTTCTGCAAACAAAATAGTCTTAAAATACTGTAAAATTTGAAAAGGAATTCCAATAGATTTGATTGACAATGAAGAATTTGTGGTAATACCTTACAATGACAACTTATTTTAAGGAAGGCAAAATAAAGTTGAATTAGAAAACCACACTTCTCTATGCATTTTCTACTGTAATTTGGCTCTGATTATCTACAGCAATTGAAAGCATCACTGGTTTAGATAAGCAATACTGTCAGGTATCCTGGACCTCTGACTCTGGTATACCCAGAAAGAATAAAGAATGAAGGCATTGTCAACAGTTGTTGACATGACGTATGTAATAGGGTCAACATCAGCCCTTTGGTAGCTTTCTCTGCGCCAAAAATCTACACTGCTTGCACCATTGCCTTGTGCATGGGACAAGGCTATTTCATGTGATCTTGTTACATTTATGTTGTGTTGTAGGCAATCTTAGGTTGGGGCTCATCATGGCTATTCATAGTAGCTATTTAACTTCCTGACCAATGGATGTCTTCCTGATTATATGAACAAACATTTGTGTACTACCAACTGGCCTACAATCTGCTATGCAAATTATGCACTATCATTTTATGTACCCTAAGCATCCTTTTCCCCTCGGTAAGTCCTCATTGCTACTGCAAAGAGGAGGGAAGCCTCCCTGGCTTAAACAGACAGGATGCAAAATAATTTTTATTTTCATTTATATTATTATTTTACTATAAATTAGGACCTTCCTAGGTCCTAATAGCAAGACTTCCTATATGAAGGGAACAGAGATGCTTTTAAAAAAAGATAGTTCTTTAAATTCTGTGTCCCCCAAACCATTTCCACATAAGAAGTAGGGGCTACAGACTAAACACCTAGCATCACAGATGGGTAAGTTTCCAAGTTAAATATACACAATCCAAATAATCAATAGTAATTTGTACTTTTAAGCAAGGAATGTGAAGCATTCTTAGTTAAGAGCCTAAAGCTCTAGAATTCTAAGTAACATTCTTAGCTCTAGCAATTAAGATGCCTTGTCTATTTCTAGCATGCCTAACATAGTCATTCTGGAGTTCCATAAATATCAGCAAATCCATTAGAACTACACCCATTAGATATCCTCATTTCTTAACTTGTACATATT
>WOXC01005378.1:0-55171 GCA_011680675.1 Gymnobelideus leadbeateri | reverse complement strand
TCATGTTTTCCCCTGGGGCTTTTGGAGCAGGACTTCTGACCTCACAGTCCTTTTCCCGCTCTATGCTCCCAAAATAGGAGTCTGGGGTTGCATTTTTCTGTTTCCTTTGCCTTGGCATGTTGCCACTTAATTACTTGACTTTTGGGCTTGTTGCCACACTATGGCTTTAAGGCCAGATAGAGGAATTTTCGTCCCGAACGTGTGGGGGGCAACTTCCGTTTCTGGCAAGCTGTAAACCCAGCCACGACTTCCACCCTAGGTCACAATCCAGATCCAGGGAGGTTAAAGCAAGAGCGATTACCCCCCAAGACTGATCGCTGGATCTCCCTACAATTAATTCGCAGGCTGGGAGCTGGAGCTGCCTCTGAAAACTACAAAATGGTGTGTCTCCTTAGTGGCTTCTAGCCCCCAGGGGAGGAATCTGACGCATTCCCCAAATACTGGGCCCAAAGTCCATAGGACACTAACCTCTTACTTTGTCCTAAGCATGTCTATGTTGATAATTCTGGAGTCGCTACAGCTGCTGGTGTTCTGGGGTTCCTCCACCCGGCTGCTGGCCCTGCCGCCCTGGGGCTAAAACCTCGGCTCAGGCGGACCTGGGCTCGGCTCCGCTCCTGTGCTTTTTGCGCTGCGTGCTGCCAGGTCCCAGAGCACTGCGCTGGTCCTTCCTGCAGGACTGCTGGGCTGTCCTCAGCGGGAGGTTAGCTTCTCTGTGTCGTTCTGTGCGTGCTGGGGCTCCAGAAGTTGTTCAGAGTCCCCTTTTACAGAGTTTGGGGGGAATCTGGGGGCAGAGTGGCTTGGATGAGCTGTTTCTACTCCACCATCTTGGCTCCCTCAGGGGGGATTTTTAATGTCTAGATCGATGGAAATAAGGTCAAGAAATGGCAAATTGCTTCATTTATCTAAAAGAAAGCATAAATAGATGAATCAATATTTTCCAGAAGTTTTGCAAAATCTGGTAGAAGAAAATTTGAAAGCAAGGGCAAAGCAATACAGGAATTTGTTTTACTTGTAACAAAAGTTTTGTTTTTCTCGCCTTTTAACTTATTACTAACAAGGGTGTTGTTTTTCTTGCCTTCTCAGTAGAGGGAAGGAAGAAGACAGGGAGAGACATGGAATCTTCATTTGAAAAATAAAATACATTGTACACAATAATAGTAGCATTATATTATGACTAACTTTGATAAACTTAGCTCTTCTCAGCAATCTAAATTAGGATCTAAGACAACTCCAATAGAGTCAAGATGAAAAATATTATCCACATCCAGAGAAAGAACTAAGGAGTCTGAATGCAGAGCAAAACATCCTATTTATTCTCTTTTTTTTCTGTTTTGCTTTGTTTCTTCTTTCTTATGGTTCCTCCTGTTGATTCTAATTCTTCTTTACAACATGACTAATGTGAAAATATGTTTAATATGAATGTATATATAGAGCCTATATCAGATTGCACAGTCTTGGGGAGGGAGGACAGTAAAGAGGGTAAGAAAATTTAAAACTCCAAATCTTATGAAAGTAAATGTTGAAAACAAAAAATAAATTAATTTTTAAAAATAAAATTCAATTAAAAAAAGAAAGAAAAAGGTAGATCTTGGGGGGCAATTTTTGGAGATGGATTTGTAGATGAGAGATGAAAAGAAAAATTGTTCAAAGAAATTTTCTTTATTCAATTTTTTCCTCTGTCCCTCTTCCTTAGTTTTCCTTGTTTTCTAAAAGTTTATCTGTATTCGTTTTATATGTGTCTATAATTTCTCAATTATACTGTACAGAATAGAGGAATAGAATGGTGCATGTTAGGTATGAGTGGTCTTCTACACATTAAAAACAGGGAACTACTTAAGCAAAGCATAATAAAGTATATCGTCCAATAAATTCATGAGAAAAAAATTTAAGTTGGTCACATGATGAACACAAGGTTATAACTGGCAAATAGCTTGTGTGTTTCATTGGTCTTTAAGATTTCCAGAAATAAGAAAGGTTCCTGGCAAGTTGGGTGGCACCCTGTGGGAAGACATGGACAAGAGGTGAACAGGATAAAGAATCATGTGTTAGTTATGTAACCTAGGAAGGAAGACCTTCATCAGTGAGAGCACAGATCTATAGGCTATATCGTAGTAAAGAGAAGTAAAAATTCTATGTATAATAGTAAGCTGTGATCTGCATTCAGACTCCATAGTTCTTTCTCTGGACAATATTTTCCATCATGACTCTTTTGGAGTTGCCTTAGATCCTTACTTAGATGCTGAGAAGAGCTAAGTCTATCAAAGGTAGTCATGATATAACATCACAGAATATTATAGTTTATGTGAGAATCAAGTACAAAGTACAAACAAACTCACAAAGGTAAATTAATTAAAATATAGATATACATCTCTATAAAATTCTTTAATGTATTGGAAGTTAGGCTTGATTTTTTTCTCATGGAAATGTAATTATCATAATTAACACTTAATTAACTCTGTATAATGTGGATCCAAATTTAGATCTCCCCTTCCCCCTGACTCTTACTAGCTATATGACCTTGAGCAGGTCACAACTTCAAAGAATCTCAGTTTTCTCATCTATAAAATGGGAATCATACAACTTTGCTGCTTAAGGAAAATATGGTAGCCAGCTTTAAGAGTACTGATTCCATATGATTCTTTATATGCAGTGTTTCACTAACACCATTCATTTGGTTTCAGTTTAGAAGGTTCATGTGGCTAGATGAACATACACCATTTTTGTAAATGTTTTCTAGTTTTAACTTTTCTGGGTATTTTTTCCCTTGGCTTCTCATGAAGTTCTCTTTGCCCTTTTGTCTCTAATGGCTTAGAGTGACACAAATTGGTGGATCAGGATGCATGCTCAATTTGGTTAGTGCTGTGTTGTGTCTGGAACGCTGCTCAGTTCAGAATTTAACTCTCTTGCAAAAGGAGTTTTCCATTAAAGGTAATTGCTTTATATCTCCAAATGCAAATATGGCACGTAAAATTCTGTTAGTATAATTACTATCTAACTAAATTAAGGTTAATAGTGATTCTTTTGGGGGGACATATATAAAACTCATTAGTGCTATTAGGAGGGACATGGGCACCAAAAAATGACACACAATAAAATAATGATGCATCCACAAGGATTAATTTCAACAAAATAGAACATTCTATCCATCTGGATATTTGTGTGTCAATTTTGGAGACATTCACTATGAAAGGAGATTATGGAATAAGGACAGCAGGTTAGAGAGGTCCTCCCACTCATAATGCCATTGTTAGAGAATTAGATTAAGTTAGAAGTAGAATATAGCAAATAGGTTCCTCTATTTCCCTGCCGGGATGACTGTGACATTCAGCCAGTATTGTTTATCAAGCCAAATGACCAACATACCAACTGCAGAGTTTCTATGGATCTATCACTGTAGTTCTCAGATATTCCTTCTACTATCCGTTTGGGAAATGGCAACATCGTTGTGCCCAACTTGTCCTTCTGAGTACACAAGTACACTAGGACAGGCACACATTTGCACACAAACACAAACCCAATGATACTGAAGTAGACTATCCTTGGAAGGTAAACATATCAGGGCAGGGAGAGACTGCTCCACAAACAACATCTCTCCCAATGGATGGGCACTGAGTTCAGGACCTCCCTCTACCAATTTCTACCTGTGTGACAGAGAAGATACCTCATTGGTAAAACGAGGAGGGGAAATCCTCTCATAATAAAATATACATGCAAGGGGTGGCTAGGTGGCACAGTGAATAGAGCACCAGTCCTGAAGTCAGGAAGACCTGAGTTCAAATCTAGCCTCAGACATTTGACACACTTATTAACCATGTGACTTTGGGCAAGTCACTTAACCTCAACTGCCCTCCAAAAAGCAAAAAAAAAAAAAAAAAATGGGGACCTTACTGGTACCTTCAGCTCAAAATCTGACACATTTATTTACATCTGAATTGGGTTCTTTGGTTCCTTAGCCCAAGAATAATAATCATGATTAATGTTTATAATGTGCCTTGATTTTTTTCTTTTTGGAGAGGGGAAGGCTGGGCAATTGGGGTTAAGTGACTTGCCCAAGGTCACACAGCTAGTAGGTGTTAAGTGTCTGAAGCCAAATTTGAACTTGGGTCCTCCTGACTCCAGGGCCAGTGCTCTATTCACTGCACCACCTAGCTGCCCTGCCTTGATTTTTTTATCGAGAACTTTCCTTCTTACAGATCTCTGTGTTAGTGCAAATATTATTATTCTCATTTTACATAAGAAGAAACTAAGTAAAAGAGGTTCCAGGATCATGGATTTAGAGGTGAAAGAGATGTCAGAGGTCATTTAGTCCCAACAACCTAACTTTGAGGAAAATGGAAGCCAACTGAGACCCAAGGTCACACAGACAGTAAAAGGCAGTCAGGATTTGAATCCAGGTCCAGTCCTCCACGTCTGGTGCTCTCTCTTTGAGTAAGGTGCCTCCCTAAAGTGGAATGTCTTGTCCATAGTCACAGCTTTAAATGTCAGTGCTGGCATTTGAATCCAGCTCTTCAGAGCTCAGGAACTGTGGAAGAGGTATTGTATAAAAGAATTTTTTCAGGACTCCCAAATTCCATGGTGGGAAGAAGGAATAGCAACAATCTGAGAGCAAAGGAATGAAGAGGAGAGATGTAGTTTGACAGAGTCTGTCTCCAGGGAAACTAAGTGACTCTGTGGAGAGAGTGCTGGGGCTGGAATCAGGAGATCTGAGTTCAAAAGCAGCCTTAGAAACTTCCTAGCTGTGTGACCCTGAGCAAGTCACTTAACCTCTATTTGCCTCAACTGTAAAACGTGGATAAGAATAGCACAACAACCCAGGGCTGTTGTGAGGATCAAATGAGATGCTAATTGTTAAGTTTAGCACAGAGCCTGGATGCTATATAAATGCTATCATCATCATCATTATCAGAAGGTACTTCAGATCCTTCCCTCTAGATACAGAGGCATGTAATATTTATACTGTTCAATCCATTTGGAATTCTTCCTGAGCTTGTGGTCCCCCATATGAGGAGCATCAAGTATTTGAATCACTTTCATTCTTTAGACTTCTTCATTTCCATGGATTGCCACTCACTGGAAAGATGGAGCTGACTTTTACTGGAGGTCATTTGGATGACATTTGCAAGGAATGTCTAACAGTCATCTGCAGAATATACTCACCTGTTGCTACTTTTTAATTTTTAAAAGGTATACCAAGGTATACAAAAAAGCTGTTATCATTGATGAGAACTTAACATTTTTCACATTGAACCTAAATGGTCATAATTTAAGTTGTGTGTTTTAGTCCAATATCACAGTGCTAGCAGAAGGTGAATGTCAGAGAACTAGACCCTTTCTTTGTCCAACTTTTCCTTGTATCATCCTAGAACCAGGATATAATGCTAAGAGATCATGTTTATTAAGCACTCAGTCTAATATGCATTAAACATAAAATGGGTTTATCTAAGGTTGTCATAAATGTAAAAAGGATTTATAATTGAGCTCTTAGTGAAGCAACTGCAGAAGGCTCTTCCCCTCCTTCTCCCATCCCTAACCAAACCTTGTTTTCTTCTCTGAAGGTTCAGCTTCTAGTCTTCACAAATTTGCAGAACAACTTACTGCAGTCCATGACTTGGAAGAGGAAACACAGGGCTATTGGAAGTACAGATTCAGTGCCTTTCATCAGCCTCTGGTGAGTTTGTGTGGCACCAGCAGACCACAAGGGATCCTTTCCTTTCAGATATCTAACAAAGTCCTAGCCTCTCTGGCCAGCACCCAGCTTCACCCCTGCACCTCCCACGTCTCCCTCTGCATGGTTCTTTATCTTCTGCTGAGTTCTGCCAAAGTAAAAGGTCCATTGAACCATCATGCATTCTTAACATTGTAAATACTCATAAAGGATATTGGGGTGGGATGGGAGAAGGACTGGTTCAAATCTTATATAGTAACAGCTCACATTTTTATGGTACTTTATGGTTACAGAACACTTTATATACACATCTGATTTCATCTTTACAACAATTTTCTGAGATGGGTAAAGCAAGTGTTATTATCTTTATTTTAAAGTTGAGAAAACTGAGGCTTAGATAGGTAAATTTTGTTCTTGTTGAATCATTTTTCAATCTTGTCTGACTCTTTGTGGCTTTACTCTTGGCAAGGATACTGCAGTGGTTTACCATTTCTTTCTCCAGCTCATTTTATAGATGAGGAACTGAGCTGCTTCAGAGAAGTAAACTGAGTTGCCCCAAATCATATAACTAGCACAGAGCTAAGTGTCACAGTGAACAGAGCACTGGGCCTGGAGTCAGGAAGACCTAAGTTCAAATCTGTCACCAGACTCTAGCTGTGCAACCCTGGGCAAATCACTTAATCCTGTCTGCCTCGGTTTCTTCATCTGAGCTCGAGAAGGAAATGGCAAACCACTCCAGTATCTTTGCCAAGAAAACCCTAAATGGGGTCATGAAGAATCAGACATGACTGAAACAACTGAAATTATATATGTGTATATGTATATCTGTGGATATATGCATATATGTGGGGGTGGGTGTAAATATGTGTGTGTGTGTGTGTGTCTGTGAGTGTGTGGTAGGGGAAAGTGAGAGGTGGGAGAAGAGAGAGAGAACAAACCAGGGCCAGCTATGCATGCCATGTAATACCTCTACATACAGCTTTTCTTTTTCCAAGCCTGGATGCAAATAAATGAAGATACTTCTAGAAAGAACCATGAAGTCCATTAAGTTTGTACTTCTACTTCCATCATCCCTGTCACATTCCTAAATGATATTCTCTGTCCTGCCCCAGGTGACCAAAGCTTTATGACACCTTTTCCCTAATCACAATTACAAGGCAAACTACAGCATGATTCTGTGGAGAGTATAGAAGGATAGATAGAATGTCAAACCTGAGTTCAAATCCTGCCTTGGCCACTTATTAGCTGTGTGACTGTGAACAAATCATTTGATCTTTCTGGTCCTCAATTTTTCTCATCTTTAAAATGAGGAGGCTGGATTAAACAGTTTCTAATGTTCGTTTTAGCTGTACAACTACAGTCCTATGAGGATTTGATGTCATCATTCACCTACCAACTGACTCTTGTTTATGTTAATGGGTTTTCACGTTTAAGTGTTTTATTTCTAATTGTATAATTAAAGGGTATATTCTCTCTTAAAATAAGGGAGAAAATCAGAGTTCTTATCCTAGCCTCTAACATTACATTGTTGGGGCAGGAAGGATAGACTTGAAAATGAATCTGCTTTAGCTGTTATGTGGTGGCTGGGGGTACTGGGTTAGAAATAAAGATAATTGAGTTCTCATACCTCTTCTTCAAGCCCTCCCCCAAAGAGGATGACCCCCGGCTGGACAAATTGGAAAAGTTATATTTTTATCTCCATAATATCCCTTGTATCCAACCTGTTAACAGAATATTAAATGTAGCCTGGACTGGCCCAGTCTCTAATCTGAGAATGGCCAGAAGCAAAAACATAGTAGGTCAGAGGCAGGTGTGCCAGGAACCAGGTAGTGATTTAATTAATTCCAGAGTGAGGAAGTTTGTAAACCATGAAATCTTCCTAGGGAGGACTTCTTTTGCTGGAGCAAAGCAAGCTTTGGACCGTGACATAATCATTATTAGCCATTCCCATGGCAGACAATAGGCAATGCAGGTGTTTGTGAATCCTGTGGGAACAGTTCTTAAGTTGATTGTCTTAAGTCTTGGGGATATTGATTACTTGGTGGGGGACAAAACCAGAGTTCAGTGATGGGAACAGATTTTACAGTCTTTGATTTGGTTCACTTAACATTAAGGAATACAGAACTTTGAGCATGTCAAGGGTTTGATTAATCATTTTAAGCTATGATCTGTCTTTGACTCCCAAGCCAGAATTTCCTGGGGAAATGGGAGTTCTAAAATATCCAGATAGTCACTATAATCACTGCATATATCGATTAATATGAGAATCATAAATCCCTTTAATTCCTCTCCACTCCCTCTGCAACCACTCCAGGTCAGGCCCTTATCTCTTCTTCCATGGACCATTTAATAGCATCCCAATTGATCTTGCCTCCAGTAGATTGCCTCCCCAATCAATCCTTCAACCTGGTGCTAAAATAATGTTCCTAAGATACCATCATTATAATCATCTCACTTCCATACTCCATTGTGGCCATTCTGAGGATTCTTTAGCTTACCTCCTACTCCTTGGTCACATTATGAATAACTGTGATTGCCACATAAATAGCTTTTGAATACATGAGGTGCTGCTGCAGTTTATTTATCAACATAAATCCTTAGAATTATGACTTGTAAAAAAGCTTATGGGAATCCTCTTTGACCCTTTGGAACTTTAGAGATAAAATACTACCTGTATCTATCAAAGAAAATAAAATAGGAAAATTGGATTTTCAGCCCAGCTTGTCATAGCTCTCTTGAAAGTATAGGCAAGTGTCCCAGTTGATATAAAAAAAAAGCAGAGATCAGCCATGGTGGTTGAGGCACACCAGAAAGCATGGAGGAGCTCTCCAAAGCCCAGTACTGAGGGGAAGTCACTGTGCTACTCTAGCATAAATTAGAAGATTTTGTGGTGAGTAAAAAGCACCATTTGATGTTCTTTATTACAAAAAGTTAAAAAAAAAAAAAGCTCCTGTGGATGATTTCCCTCACTTTTAGATACTCACCATTCAAGAAATGGTCATTCCCCTTCCAGGGTAAAATAATTTTTTTAAATGTTTTTTTAACATAAGTTTTTAGATCACCTTCATTTCGAAATATGTCCTTCTTTCATTCATACCCAGAAATCCAGACTTCATAACAGCAAATCTGGAACTCAAAGTTTTAAAAACAAATGTTTAAACATGCAACAGGAAAATAAGATATACAGGTACTGCCATATAAAAATCACCGGCTGCATGGTATTTTGGCCTGAATGATGATTACCATCAAAAATTAAGGGATAGGGGTAGCTAGGTGGCACAGTGAATAGAGCACCGGCCCTGGAGTCAGGAGGGCCTGAGTTCAAATCCAGCTTCAGACACTTAACACTCACTAGCCATGTGGTCTTGGGGCAAGTCACTATCCCAATTGTCCTGCCTTCCCCCTCCAAAAAAGAAAAAAAAAGGATTAAGGGATAACATTGTAGGACGTGATATTTTAGGTCAGTTTAATGGGACAAATGCCTTTCAAAAGTACTCCTAGATAACCACATCTCCATGAGTTTTCACAAAGTGATAAGAGTGGGATATAAACTAGACCATGGCTTTGGCCATTTCTTCTCCCTCCTTGGTTTACCATCTCACTTGGCTCCTTTTTCTCCTTCTCTCTCTTCTACCAGTTCCCTTCAAGGTCAGAGTCAAACAACTCATTCTGATTAGTTTGGCCTCTGGTAAAGCCTTAGAGAATGTACAAAAGTGGTTTGCCTGCACATAGGTAGCTCTGTTCCTTTAATCCTTATCCAATAATTTGGCCGGGGGCAGGGGGACAGTGCTCCAAAAAGTTCTGTTATATTTAATATGAAATCTTTTGATTTTAGAAAAATATTTATACCATTAAAAAAGATTATTCTTTGTCCTTGTCTTATGAAGCTTTTAAACTAAGTTTTATACTTTGTAAACAACTGTTTTTGTGATTTATTTTTGTGTGTATTTTTGGTTTTAATATGATTATGCCAATTATTTCAATAATCTTGAATCATCCTTGCATTCCTGATATAAATCCAATTTGATTTTTCTCAATAAATTGCAAAAAATATTTTTGACAAAGTTTAACTATGAATTTCTTGATGTTAAGGAGGATCTAAATAAGAGATTTAGAGTCAGAAAGTAAAAGGGCATCTGGTTAACACTGAATTTACAGAAGATGAAACAAAGGATAAGAAAAGTTGAGGGATTTTCCCAAGGTTGCACAATGGCTGACCTGGGATTTGATATTAGTATTTCTTCATTACTATCTCTTTCACTACTTCCACTTCCTTAGTTTGGGCATTAGAATTATGTTTTCCAAAAAGAATTTGCTAGAGGATTCTCTTTCTCAATATTATAAATGTTATTTTTTCTTTAAAAGTTTGATAGAGTTCTCTTGTTAATCCATTTAGACCAGGGTTCTTTTTCCCCTTGGAAATTTCTTTGCAACTAGTTAACTTCCTTTTCTGAAACTATATTAGTTAAGATCTCTATTTGGTCTGTTACAGTATTTTATATTTATGTAGGTAATGTCTAGCTTCTTTTTAACTTATCAGTTTTGTTACAATGTAATTGTGTATAGTTGATTCTAATAACTATTTTTATTTCTTTTCTATTGTGATTTCAACTAGTTTAATTTTATTTTGTTAATTCCATATTTCTCTTCTTTTTTAAGTCAGATTGGTAAAAGGTCTATCAGTTTTTTAAGTCTTTCCAAAGAACTAGCTTTTAGCTTTATCAGATCTATTATTTTTTGCTTATCTATCTTTCCCTTGATTTCTTATATTTCTTCTTTTGTGCTTATTTTAGATTTCTTTATTTTGGGGTGTTTCCTACTTTTTAAATTGAAAATACAGCTCATTAGTCTTCTCTTTTTCAACTTTGTATATATTTGTTCTCAGGGATGATGTTTTTTCCTCCAAGAAAGCCCAGAAATGAGTATGTTGTCTCATTATATAGTCTTTAACAAATGCATTGTTTCTATAATTTGTTGTTAGACCCACTAATTTTCCAGAATGTCATGCTATCTTAAATTATATCTATGATCTTTTGCTTCTGTTCCCTGTAATAATTATTATTTTTATTATGTTTTGATATACAAAGGATGCCTTTCATGTGTCTGCTTTTTTACATTTATTTGCAATTTTGTTGTACCGAAGTACAGTCTACTTTTTCAGTTATAATGTGATACTGAGAAATCTGTACATCATGTAGAATTCAGAGAATGTCGTTTAGTTTTTCACCTCTAAATTGTCCGACAGATTGTTTAGTTCTATATTTTGCCTTTTGTTTATCTTCCTGTTAGAAGTGTTGAGCTCTGAGGCAAGAACATTAAAGTCTTCTATAACTGCTTCATTACTATTCAGATATTTTGGCATTTAACTTTTCTTTTACAAATTTAGATGCTATGCTAGTTCATACAAGCACATTTAGTATTATTATCAGTTCATTGGTTTTATTATTATTGGTTCATTGTCCATTTTTTAGGAATAATGAAATTTCCTTGCTTATTTCTATTAATATTGAAGTTTTTTACTTGATTTGTCTGATAGCATGATTCTAATTCCATATTTTTTATATTTACTTAATGTTCACCTTTTATTTCCACTAATATTGCAATTTTTAACTTTTTTTCATCTGATAGAAAGATTGCCATTCCAAATGTTTTGTGTTTACTTGATATTTACCTTTTATTTCTATTAATAGTGTAAATTTTTTTATTTGTTTTGTCTGATAGCATAGTTGCAGTTCTGAATTTTTTGTGTCTACCTGATGTGTGGTAAATTTTGTTCCAGCCTCTCCTTTTTATTTTGTGTGTAACTGCTATTTGTATGTATTTCTTCTATACAACAGATTGTGGTACTTCTGTTTTGTATTCCTTCTTCCATTCTCATTGTAGTTGGCAGCTTAATATATTCAGATCTTTCCACTTTTAAAATTATCTTATTTTTTTAATTAGCAAACATTTTCATCCACCACCACCACCGCCCCCAACTGGGGAAAAAAGACAAACAAAACCTTTGTAACAAAGCTGGATTGTGAGGAAAAAAAAATTTTCACATTGATTATATTGAAAAATACATGTCTAATTTTGCACTGTGAGTTCATCACCTCTCCATCAAGAGGTTGGTAGCATTCTTTATCATCAGCCACCTGGGATTGTGGCCGCTATTTGCACCGTTCAGAGTTCTTAAGTCTTTCAAAGTTGTTGTTTTTGTTTTTGTTTTTGTTTTGTCTTTACACTACTATTAATCCATAATACATAAATTGCTCTCCTGGTTCTTTTTACTTTGGTCTGCATTAGTTCGTACAAGTCTTCCTAGGTTTCTCTAAAATTATCACTTTTATCATTCCTAATACAATAGCATTCCATTATGTTCATTGCAATAATTTGTAAAAACATTCCCCCAATTAAAGGGTACCCCGCCTTCATTTCCAGTTCTTTCCCACTATAAATCAAGCTATAATTTATTTACATATGGGTCCTTTTTTCCCCTTCTTTGGTCTCTTTGGAATAGAGGTTTGGTAGTATGTACCCTTTTCTCAAAGGGTATGTAGAGTTTAGTAACTTTTTGAGAATAGTTTCAATTTGTTTTCCAGAATTACTGAATCAATTCACAGTTTTATCAACATTGCATTAGTGTGCCTGTTTTCCTAAAGTCCCTCCAACATTTGTCATTTTCCTTTTTTGTCAATTTTGTCAATCTGATAAGTGCAAGGTAGAACCTCAGAGCTAACTAGTCTAATAATTACTGATTTAGAACATTTAACATGGTTATGAATAACTTGGATTTTTTCCTTTGAAAACTGCCTGTTAACATCCTTTGATCAATTAGAGAATAGTTCTTAGTCTTATAAATTTGAAACAGCTCCTTATACATCCTGGGAATGGGAGCGTTCACATTTAAAACTATTAGTGGCAGGATTGTGCTTTTCTCCATTTCTTTTTATTTATTTTCTATTGCTTAATTTTTTTTCTTCTGTATCATTTAAATGAGAAATTTGCCTCTGCAATTCATTTTTCTCAAACAACTTTAATGCTACAGTAATCTCTTTCCACAGGCTCTTTTCCTTTACCTACTCCCATTTGCTGATCCTGTCTCTAGTTTTGAAATTTACTTAAATTATTTATTATTTTTTGTCTTTTGTTTATTTAGGTATCTAGTTTCTTTCCCTCTCTTTTCCCCCTTCCTTGCTCTGTTAAGCAATTAATTCAAAATATATTCCTTTTTCTCTATTTCTACTATTTTCTAGTTTTCATATTTTTTACCTTTTTCTTTTTATATTTATTTACTTTTTTTTTTTTTTGCTTTTTTGGAGGGGGAAGAGCAGGGCATTTGGAGTTAAGGGACTTGCCCAAGGTCACATGGCTAGTTTTGTGTTAAGTGTCTGAGGCTAGATTTGAACTCAGGCCCCTCCCAACTCCAGGGCCAATGCTCCATTCATTGCACCACCTAGCCACCCGTTTTTTACCTTTTTCTAAGAAGGTTTTATTTTCTTCGTTCTGTTCATTTCCTCTATTCCCTTCCAGTCTATTCTGAAATACAGTTCTCTGACTCGTGGATTATACCCTTATTTGTTACATCTTTAATGCTTCTATGATCCTCATGGTTTTAAAACTTATACAGTATTAGGTTTGAGCTTCCTCTTTTAACCAATTTCAATATTACTGCTTTCATAGACCTTGCCCTAATAGATCATTTTTCTTCTGTGTTTCGCTCTTAGAATTATCAGTTTTCAAGGCTGTCAATGTTGGATAGAAGCTTTACTTTTTAATAGAAGGTCCTCTGGGTCCCAGATATTGTATCCCAGTTCTATTTCCCTGATCTCATCACAATCAGTAATTTTTCCACAAGCTGTGCCATCTCATTTTTATGTCTATGGCCCCTCACACACACATGCACTATTTTGCATATCAGTTGTCCCTAGAAGTTAATTACATTTCTTTTTCTGGGCCAAGATTCTGCTAATGGAGTCATTATCCTCAGAAAAAATAACTTATCAATGTACCAACTTCTTCGAGAGTAAAGCCATCATGAGATCGCCATCTTCTGTCATAGGCATACCTCCCTTTCCCTATGGAAGTGCTCTTCAACAGTGGAACACACCCTTCCCTTAAGGTGAAATGCCAAAAACTACTACTACTACTACTACTACTACTACTACTAGCATTTATATAGAGGTTACTAAGTGCTAGGAACTGTACAAGTACTTTACAAATATTTCATATGAGACTCCCCTTTCTAATCTCCTATACACCATCCCTCCTTTCTGCTACCTCTCACATCCTCCTTCAAGGCCCCTTTCTTGCTGAGAAAAGGTTAGAATCACCCTCCCTTCACTGGGAGCTTAGCCATGAATTTGCATCACTCTCAACTTTCCTCCTCCTTTTGTGCACCCTCTGACTCTGAAATCTTATGCTACAAAATAAAGTGATTTACCTGTAGGAGGGTCTAGGAACGGTCTGTGGTGCTTTGCTTCTGGTCTCCACCTTAATTTCTTCTGTTTTTTAAAGTTCTACAACCATTTTGTTCTTTTCCCCCCTTCATGATGCGTTTTTGTTCTACTTTTTGTTATCCCAAAGGTTAGTCTTTCTTTAAAAAAACAAACCTCCAAACATGAGGTGAGTACGTTCAATACATTCTGCTGGCATAGCCTCAGGTCACTCCCATGCTTCTTTAAGGCATCAAAGGAAGACCATGTGGAGAAATATGTTCAAAAATGATGTATTAGTTTGAATACTGCTAATACTCTCTTTTGAGCAAATGGCAAATAATTATTCCCTCTTGGACCTAGACTAGTTAATGTGCCAAGGCTGGTTATTTGTGAGCAATGGGTGATTGGTTGAACAGTTCCTACATCTGAAGTTTTATACAGTTATAAAAGAATTTGAAAAGAAATGTTTTGTTTTGTTTTATTTTTCTATGTAAAAGTCCCAGGAAGTATCAATAAAGCCTTTTGAGGGAGAACTCAATATGCATTCTCTATCAACTTTCAAATTCAAGTAAGCTGTTTCTGAGTCTGTGTAGGATTACTTCGTAGCAAGATTTTAATTGCATCTTTCCCTTCTCTGCCAGAGTTTTGTTTTTTGCTTGGGGTTTTGTTTTGCTTTTTGTATTATACTCCCTCTTGGGCTATTCCCCCAAGTGCATAATGAAGGGATCTGCCTGATTCTCTTAATAAATTACAAGATGTTTTCTCTTTGGGGTCATTTGCATTTTGTGCAATGTCCAAAGCCCTATAACCCTCTGGAACTAATTAAGGACTTATTTATATATTATAGTAGTGTAGGAAAATTCCTTAACAATTACCATTTCATTATATTTTGTACCTGTTGATTAAGGCAGAGGTAGAACCATGTCCCTCAAATGTATAAATACAAGGATTTGAGTTGAAAGGCTTTTGCCTTTAAAAGGAGAATGCTTGAATGTGAAAATTAGCTGAGTTTCTAATTTTTATATAACTACATATATATATGTATGTGTATATATATGTATATATATATATATTAATGACATGCAGAATGTATAGTGCAGTGGTGTCAAAGTCAAATAGAAACAGAGCCACTAAACCAGTCATAAGGCTCCCTGCAGGTACAGAAAACCACATATTAACATTATGTATGTTCTATTGCATTTTATTTATTTTGTTAAATATTTTCCCATTACATTTTAATCTGTTTCAGTCTCACACCAGCATATTGCATGTTGTGGACCATGATTTGCTCCACTGGTCACATTCTTGACAGTTCTGATATAGTGGAAAGAAGGAAAGGAAAGGAGAGGAGAGGAGAGGAGAGGAGAGAAGAGGAGAGGAGAGGAGAGGAGAGGAGAGGAGAGGAGAGGAGAGGAGAGGAGAGGAGAGGAGAGGAGAGGAGAGGGGAGGAGAGAGGAGGGGAGGGGAGGAGAGGAGGGGAAGGGAGGGCAGGAGAGGGGAGGAGAGGGGAGGAGAGAGGAGGGGTGGGGAGGGAAGGGGAAGGGAGGGGAGGGGAGGAAAGGGGAGGGGAGGGGAAGAGAGAGGAGAGGAGGGGAGAACAGGAAAGGGGAGGGGAGGAGATGGAAGGGGAGGGGAGGGGAGGGGAGGGGAGGGAAGGAAAGGAAACATCAGTAAAGATGCATACAAGGAAATTACCTTCTGTGCCCCTGAAGACACTCGTCTACATTGATGACTGATAAAATTTGATACTGAACATGATGAATGCCCTAGAAGTTGGCAGTCTACTCATTACTTCTAAAAGATAACTCATATGGAGGGGAGGGAAGGGGGGTTGCAGATGTGGATTAAAGTCAAGTATCTTGAAGATAGAATATGCCTTGTTTGGTTGAGCCCCGAAAGTGTCCTGTCATCTTTCATTTAGAAACTCACAAAGAGGTTCTCAACTGGACCTTCACAGAAAGAAGATAATCCTTTGACTCCTCCCTGATTGGTTCTCCATCCCATTCCCCCAGAGGACACTATACTAAACTTCCATTTCTCTTCTCAAGCTTCTTCCCTAACACCTCCTTCCCTAACCCTCACAACTGAGAACTTCACTTGATAGTTTACTGGGGGAAAAGAGTTCGTTCACCAGTTCTCTGACATTCTTTTATGATACTTGACCATCACAGTCATAGAAAATTATAGGAGCTCCTTTGCTTATTACCTATTTTATAGACATTTTTTCCTGGATATATTTATACCACAGTCCCATGCTCCAGCCTCTACCTCTCACCAAGCAAATAAGATGTGCTGGAGCAGCCCAGATACCCTATTCTAGTGATTGGTGAACATTCATCTAACTAGCCCTAATCCATACTCACCACACAAGCCATCTCCATGCCACACTGCCATGCTTCTGTACCTTCTCTCTCTTTCCCCTCATCCCTGTTTTCTAATCAAATCAACATTACCATATTTGAAAAGTACATGGCAATTAATTATCCTATGTATAATTCCACTCACAGTCCCCATGACTTTCCTAATCAAAACACTTCTCCATCACAACAACTCTCCTGTATATGTTGTCTTCCCCTATTAGGTTGGAAGGCACGGGCTATCTTGTTTTCCATGTTTGTTTCTCTAGTCCATAACATGAGATGTGGCATATAACATCCAAATAATAAATGCTATTTCATTCATTCATTCATTCATTCATTCATTCATTCATTCATCTATTATTGTGTTTCCTCAGAATGGGTAAAGTGTTTTTATTCATAGTAGAATTATGGAGTGTTTTTAATTGTGTTTAAAGAGTTCATCAAGCAGAAAGCAGGAAGCTCTATTTTTCTATGTGAAAGTGATTATTTTAAGCAAGTGGACCCCATATATGCCTACTTTTTCTAAAGTGATGATACATATTTTTCTTTTTGAGTTAACTTTTCCCTAAAGTTATCAAAGTGAGTTTTATTGCTGCAGAAAAATGATTGCATTTTGTATTTTGAACATGCATTTTGTGCCATAAAGAGATATACAATGTGATATTTCAAATGTGCTTCAAAAGATTGTATTTGGGAGCCAAGATGGCGGAATAGAAACAGCTCATCCAAGCCACTCTGCCCCCAGATTCCCCCCAAACTATGTAAAAGGGGACTCTGAACAACTTCTGGAGCCCCAGCACCCACAGAACGACACAGAGAAGCTAACCTCCCGCTGAGGAGAACGCAGCAGCCCTGCAGGAAGGACCAGCACAGTGCTCTGGGACCTGGCAGCGCACAGCGCACAAAGCACAGGAGCGGAGCCGAGCCCAGGTCCGTGTGAGCCGAGGTTTTAGCCCCAGGGCAGCAGTGCCAGCAGCCGGGTGGAGGAACCCCAGAAAACCAGCAGCTGTGGCGACTCCAGAATTATCAACATAGGCATGCCTAGGACAAAGTGAGAGGTTAGTGCCCTATGGACTTTGGGACCTGTATTTGGGGAATGCGTCAGCTCCCTCCCCTGGGGGCTAGAAGCCACTGAGGAGACACGCCATTTTGTAGTTTTCAGAGGCAGCTCCAGCTCCTGGCCTGCAAATCGTAGGGAGAACCAGTGATCAGTCTTGGGGGGAGGGGGGGGGTAATCGCTCTTGCTTTAACCTCCCTGGATCTGGATTGTGATCTAGGGTGGAAGTTGTGGGTGGGTTTACAGCTTGCCAGAAACGGAAGTTGCCCCCCACACGTTCAGGACGAAAATTCCTCTATCTGGCCCTAAAGCCATAGTGTGGCAACAAGCCCAAAAGTCAAGTAATTAAGCGGCAACATGCCAAGGCAAAGGAAACAGAAAAATGCAACCCCAGACTCCTATTTTGGGGGCATAGAGCAGGAAAAGGACTGTGAGGTCAGAAGTCCTGCTCCAAAAGCACCAGGGGAAAACATGAGCAGGTTGCAGGCCATAGAGGACCTTAAGAAGGACTTTAAAAATCAAATAAGAGAAGTGGAGGAAAAATTGGGAAGAGAAATGAGGATGCAGGAAAAGTATGAAATGAGGGTCAACAGCCTGACTGAGGAAAACAACACTTTAAAAAATAGACTAACTCAAATGGCAAAGGAGGCCCAAAAGGGCAATGAGGAGAAGAATGCCTTAAAAAATCAAATTTGCCAGATGGAAAAAGAATCTCAAAAGCTCACTGAGGAGATTCATTCCTTCAGAGTTAGACTGGAGCAAATGGAAGCTAGTGACTTTATGAGAAATCAAGATGCTGTTAAGCAGATACAAACAAACGAAAGATTAGAAGGCAATGTGAAATATCTCATGGGAAAAACCACTGACCTGGAGAATAGATCCAGGAGAAACAATTTAAAAATTATTGGACTACCTGAAAGCCATGATCAAGGAAAGAACCTAGAAATCACCCTTCAAGAAATTCTCAAGGAAAACTGCCCTGATGTTTTAGATCCAGAGGGCAAAATAGAGGTTGAAAGAATCCACAGATCACCTCCTGAAAAAGATCCCAAAAAGAAAACTCCCAGGAATATTATAGCCAGGTTCCAGAATCCCCAGAGCAAGGAGAAAATACTACAAGCAGCCAGGAAGAAACAATTTCAATATCGTGGAAACACAATCAGAATAGCCCAGGACCTGGCAGCTTCTACACTGAGGGATTGAAGGGCATGGAATATGATATTCCAGAGGGCAAAAGAGCTGGGACTGAACCCAAGGGTCACTTACCCAGCAAAACTGAGTATTTTGTTTCAGGGGAAAATATGGTCATTCAGTGGAATAGAGGACTTTCAAGCATTCTTGAGGAAAAAACCAGAGTTGAATAGAAAATTTGACATCCAGACACAAGAAGTAAGAGATGCCTGAGAAGGTAATCAGGGAAAAGAAATCAAAAGGAACTTATCAAAGTTGAACTATTTACATTCCTAGATGGAAAAGCAATAACTGTGACTGATGATATCTTTCTCACTATGAAAATAATGGAAGAAGGGTGTGTGGTCATATGAATACATATGTGAATGTGTGTGTATATGGTTGCAGTTATATATGGATAGAGGGCATAGGTTGAATTTGTTGGGAAGGGAGAATACTCAAGGGATGAAATTATGAGGTGAGAGAGGGAAGTGGCAAGAGGAGATGGGGAGAGACAGGGTAGGGTAAACTATCCCATGTAGAAGAAGCAAGGGGAAGTGGTTGCAATGGAGGGGGAGAATAAGGAAGGCTAAAAAGGCAAAACCACATTCACATTGAATTTGGTTCAGGGAGAAAATGACATACATAGTAAATGGGATATCTCAACCTGCAGCAGAATAGGGGGAAGGGGGATGAGAGGAGGGATGATGGATGGGAGGGCATCCTTGGGGGAGGGGAGGTTGGAAGTACCCACTATAGAAGAGGGACAGGATCATGTAGGGAATGGACCAGGTGGGGGGTGGGATGACTGGGAGGGAATTATAAGCAGTCTTGTACAATATATCTACTATGATAATGTTTTACATAGCCAGACATGTACAACATGTTCTGAATTACTTATCTCCCAAGAGGGAATGGGTGACAAGGGAGGAAGGAAATGGATCTGAAATTCGAGGTCTTAACATTAAATGTTTCAAATATATATATAAATACTAATATTAATACTCTTTTGCTTGTAATAGGGAGATAAGATGTGCAGGCATTGGGACACAAAGATTCACTTTCCTCTAATGGAAAAGTCGAAGGGGGTATGGGAGAAGGTATGGGAGAGAGCAGATTGGAGGAAGCGATATCTTGTGGGACTGCTATTCTGGGAGGTTGGGTAGGGGAATAATGGGGGGGAAATGATTGCAACTCAAAATCTGGCAGAAATGAATGATGTAAAACAGAAGTTAAGAAAGCATTTGTTTAAAAAAAAAAGAAGAAAAGAAATAACCAGTAGGTGACTGTAAAGCACACAGTAAATGCAAATGGAAAATTAAATTCTAAATAATAAAAAAAAGAAAAGGAAAAAAAAGATTGTATTTGGAAAAGTTTCATTTTCCCCGTAAGAATGTAGAATTTCATTATATGCCTCAGAAAGGTTTTCTTTGCTATGAATTAAAGTACCTTAAGCTTTAACTTTGAAAATGGAAGATGCATGATCATTGTTAAATCAATCAGAGCTGTGGTAACATTTGAAAATGCAATTTTATATCAAACAATGAGAAAGGAGAATTTAGAACCTTAGTGTTGCTTTGTTCTTAAGTCTTTAGAATTTAGAATCAAACTACAAAAGAAAAAAGCATCCCTAACTTTGAAAAGACAAATTTCAGCTTTCAGAATTTAGTCTAGTAAAATAATAACTAGACCAGGAGCTTACAATTTTTAAGACATTATAGCAATACCTGTTGTTAATATTTTGCTTGTTCCTCATTAACTAAGATTACCTCTGTCCTTAAGACAGTGTCAGCTGATATCCTTCAAGTTTCTGATGTAGCCAAAACATGGCCCCTTTCCCTTGTTTGTTCGTGTTGCACAATATTTTGAATTCTTAAAGTTTTTTTGAAAACTTTAGGGGGAAAAGTTGTCAGCTGAAAATTGATCAAGAAGCAAGAATGTACCTGATTTTTGCTTAACAGAAATCCTTAACCTTTTATAACATGATAAATAGACAATTAACTTTAGAATAATTTATAAGCAGCCTGGATTTTGCAAATTTAGGAACAATTTCTCTCTATATGGAGAAGCTGATCCTTTGAAGCATAGCAAATAAAAAGTGGTATCAAATAGAATTTTGATTTCAAATCATGAAGTTGGTTTATATTATTTGTGTTATTATTGTTTTAGTTGTTTTAGTCACATTCAACTCTTCATGAGCCCATTTGAAGTTTTCTTGGCAAGAATTCCAGAGTGGTTTGCCATTTTCTTCATTTTACAGAAAAGAAAACTGAGGCAAACAGGGTTAAGTAAATTGCCCAAGGTCCCACAGCTAGTAAGTGTCACATTTGAACTTGGGTCATCCTGACTCCAGGTCCAGCACTCTATTCTCTGTGTCACATAGCTGCCCATTTATATGATACACAATAATTAGTTGGATTATTTCTTAGAAGTAGAAACCGTACTGCTATAGAACACTCCATTGACTGTCTTTCTATCACTCCCTTAACTATGCCGTTATGACATGCTTTAGAGTGATATTTTTCTCTGTGTTCTCTGTGGGCATGGCTAAAAAAAATGTAGGTTATACTAATATAACCTATATGCAATAATGGCAAAATAGAGATCCAGACAAAATGCTATAAGAAAATTTAAGGAAAGATAACTTGTAGACGGGGTGGGGACTGAGGAATGGAACAAAAAGGTTAGACTTCATTGGGAATAGGGCATATGAGCAAGGCCTTTAAGGATGACACAGTTCTCAATAGGCAGAGATACTGGAGTATATATTGGAAATGGAAGTCTATCTACATGAATGCAGGTAAGTACAAGAGAAGATCAAGCAACCTCTATAACAGGTCTGCACAACATGTGGCCCTCAGGCTACTTGCAGCTTGCCAAAGGATTTCTGGGGGCCTGAAAAAAAATGTAGGTTTGCTACTGTGCAATATCTCCTGTTTGTCACAGAATCCACAGCAACCAGCCATTGTCAGTCTATCTCTAGTCTAACCTATCCGAGTCCTGAAGAAGTTTAAACTATTTTAATTTTGGCCCCTATCTATTGCCAACGTGTACAGGTCTGACCTAGAACCTTCTTTTCCTAAAAAAATATAGTATATGGGGACAAGAGTGAAATAAGTTTGGAAAACTAGATTTGGAGCCAGATTATAGATTTCAAAGGTCAAACTAAGGACTTTATAGCATACAAAGACAATAGGAAACTACTGATGGTTTTTGAACAAAGTAATAATATGGTCTAATCAGTACAGCAGGAAGATTAATTTGGCAGCTGAGTGAAGGATGGCTTAGAGAAGGGAGAAGCAAGGAGACTAATTAAAGAAGTTATTATAATAGCTAAAGTCTAAGGTGATGAATAAAGGTGATGATAATGTGAATGGAAAGATAATAAATATGTGGAATATTTGTGGGGGAATAATTAACAGAATATAAAAATGAATAGAAAAAAGGAAAGTTTAAAATGCCTCTAGGGTTTTAAGACTAAGTAACATCATCAAGATGAAGAGAAAAGTTGGGAGAAGGAACAGGTTTTGTTGAGAATATAATAAGCTCCAGGTTGAACATGTTGAGTTTGGCACAGTGGTCAGGCAATCCATTGGAAATTGAAATGTGGCTAGTTGGAAATGAGTGATTTAAATTCAGGAAAAAAACTGGGATGAAATATTTAGAACTAGGAGTCATTTATATAAAACCTGATTATTGAAGCCACAGTAGTAGATAAAATCATCAAGAAAAAGATAGATAATATAAGAGAGTGGAGCAGAGCCTTAGGGTAACAACCATATTTAGGGAGCAAGAGGAAGAAGATAATCCCCAAAAGAAGACTAGGTTCATAGTTCATAGGAGGTGAATCTAATAAGAAAAAGGTCATGTATGCCAATGAAGAACAGAAAATGAAGAAGGAGTAGGTCAACAGCTTCAAATTCAGCACGTGAAAAGGTCAAGGAGAATAAGCACCGAGAAAAGTCACTGGATTTGGCCATTGACAAATGATTGGTGATTCTGCAAGGCAGTAATTATTATCATCATGTGATAAGGAACTTCAGTAAAGTGGTAGGGACAGAAACCAGACTGCTTACTGGTTTGGGGGAGTAAATAGAGAAGTGGAGGCAGTAAATGTTAACTACATTTAGCTTACATACATTTTAAAAATGATGTGTGTGCATTAAATATTGTAAGTTTGAGAAATACACTCTCCTATTCTCAAGGAGAAAATTTTATGTGTATATTATTGAGCATAGTTTTCCAAAGACATACTACAGGCAAAGACAAAAGATCAGGAGTAAATTTTATTAAATCCATACTATGTGCTAAATGCTAAGGATACAAAGAAAGGTCTATAACAGTCACAGTCTAATGGGGGAGAAAACAAGCAAACAACCATGTAGAAACAAGATATGTTCAGGATAAGTTACCCACTAAACTGAGTAGTATTGAGAAAGGTTTCTTGCAGAAGATGATACTTTAGCCAACACTTGAAGGAAACCAGGGCAGCTAAGAGGCAGATATGAGGAAGGAGATATTTTAGGCATGAGTTCACGAGAATTCTATTATTATCCTCAATTTCAGAGGGAAAAATTGAAGTTTTATGAGATTAAGTGATTAGGCCAAAGTCACAAAGTATCTGAATATCACAAGTATGTGAGGGAGGATTCAAACATAGCTCTTCTTAACTCAAGTTCAGCATTTTATCCTGTGCTGAATCATGAGATTGTAGATTTAGAGGTAGAAGGGCAGTCTAGTTCAATCCTCTTGTGTTACAGGTGAGAAAATTGGAAACAAGATAGCATAAGTGACTTGTCCAAGGTCACAGAATGATAGACAAGATTTTAATTCAAGCCTTCTGACTCTACCATGTTATCATACTACTTCCTGAACCTGAGTTCCTTTAATTGTACTGCTAGAGAACTTGATCAAGAAATTTTATTAAGGCAAGGGAATTTATTCAAATTAGTCTGGGGCTTCATTAATGCTGGTATGGGGAAATGTGCATTTAACAAAATGTGTTATTTGGATTTTAATTTAAAATGGCACATGCAATGCAATTTCCTGTTAGTACAAATGCAAATTTCTAGATGTTGGACTTAGTAAATGGGTATTACATAAAAGAGGAGCTAGAGAGATGGATAAATTAAAAGCATCCTCACCTTCCACAGAGTTAATTGCTAAGATTGGTGTCTTGGATTTCAAATGTGAGCGTCAGTCTCATAGATTTAATTTTATACCTCTGCAAGTTCCCTTCCCCACCCCCCCACCCCCCCGCTTCGGAGAAGGACGGAGTTCACCCTGAGTAATTATGCAATTTTGATTTACTTTTGCTTCAGCAAAGGACTAACACCATTTGGTTATTTCAATATCAGCATGACTGAGCAAAGTAAAATAATTCTAATCAATGAAAACTCTCAGGTAGTTTGCTGAACTCTGGGCAAACTGAGATTCTTCCCACCTATTTTTCTTTTTTCATGAGATAGTGGAGGGGCTTCCAAATAACTCAGGCCTCTCATCTAAGAGTAGAGTCTAAAGGTTAGAGGGGAAATTCCAACCTAGTAACCTTCTCAGTAATCATCTCATCATCATCATCTTACATTTGTATATAATATACCACATATAATATGCGTTGTATATAATAATATAATGCTTTATAAGCACTGTCTCATTTAGTTCTCACAAAAAACCAACCAGGTAATATATTATTATTAGCCCATTTCTATAAATGTGGCCAAATTAAAGTTGAAGAAGAGAAATGACTAGCCCAAAGTCATACTACTGGTATGGAGAACTGGAATCTGAGTCCATTCTGGGCCTTCTAACTTTAAATCAGATGCTCTTCTGCTATTGCTCAACATCCCATTGTTCCTAACTCTGCTTATCAGTTGGTGTGGAGAGGGGAGACTCTCATGGGGGAGACACTAAGTCTGCAACTTATTGTATCACCTAATTTTTATCATATACCCCTACCCACAAATTGTCATGTTCTTGCTACCTTGGTACAACACCAATGCAATATTTACAGTGCCAACAGTTACTATGAATATACCTGCAAAGTGCTCAATACAAAATGTAACAGACTCCATATAGAAGACAGAAGCAAAACATTTATTCGGGCACCAGAAAATCAAATCCCCAAACCAGTAAGCTGATTTCCAAATTCCATCATTGTATCAAAGAAGTTAATAAGCCACAACAGCACAGAGAGCCACAGCATCTTTTATCCTTCCCACAAACCAACGTTTACTCACAAGCCTAACTGTATCACTCAGATGCATCCTCTCCTCTCAACTGTATCTAGTTGTTCTGACTCCCAGCTTCCTGTGGACTTTGCTCCACCCTTCAGCAAGCTCCTCCCACCACAGGATCCATGTGATTACATTCAGTCTATTAGGGGAAGAGTATTTTTTCAAAGCAGGAAAGGACTTCAAATTTCCTTGGGCTTATTAAGGAGCAGGGAAGGTCTTCAAATTCCCATTACCATTACACTTGGTTAGGAACTGTAATTCAAGGACCCCACCTCTTTGCTGAGGTGGATCTATCTGGATTGTTTTAAAATTACCTATAAAAGCTATCCTCACCATGAAGCTGATGGGGCTGGTGGAGCAATGGGACCCCTAAAAAAGGGTCCTTGAACTTTCCCACAAACTTCAGCAGCTCAGATCCCTGGCACTCAACTGAGTCATCTGGTCCATCCTTCCAACTGTCCTTTCATTGTGGCCCTTGACCCAGTCCAGTCCTTTATTCTCTGTTACCTCCAGACCACCCCCAGACTACTCGCTACTCCTTAATCCCATCCAGATCTTCCCACAGTCTTTTTCTGTATTAAAAAAAAAAATCAGTCCCATCCTCATCAAATTCACAGATCCTTAGAATCTCACCCACTTGTACTGGTTTAACAAATACTGCAGACTCACTAGGAATCTCACCCACCCAACCAGTGTCTTAATAAAGTTGCCACTTGAACTGAAAGAAGGCTTGAGTGGTTGAATTCTTTCAAGGCAGACCCCCAGCCTGTTCCCTTGCATTTTGAGGTTCCTAGTACCCTTAGACCACAAGAAAGCCATTGCTGATTTCCAGTGATCAGCCCTTCCACATGTTGCTGATGTACTTATAATGAAATCCTTTTAATTCTCTTTGTCCTGAGTTTTTTCTCATTAATCAGAGTGAAAGCCCAAAGAAGAAATTTCTTTTCAACAGTTTCTCAAGATTGTTCAATGAAAGGTCAAAGGATGGAGCTTCTGGATGCACTAAGGAAGTATACCAAGAATACTAAGGAGAATACAACACTGCATTGTAATTTTGTGAATACCTTATTCTTTCCTGTAACCTCAGCCTCGAAAGAACATCATTCCCAACAACCCACCCTCTCTCTTTTCATCCTAAAGGAAGAATTTGGATCGCTACTTCTGTCAAATCTCAAAGTCCTCATATAGAAATTAGACCTGTGATTTGATTGGTACAATAAACTCTTATCTGAGAAAATACTGTTTACCAACGCAGATTGGTGTTTTCAATTTAAAATCTTAGAACGTGGCTTAAGGGGTTAAGAGGGTTATGATTGGACTGGGCCACACAGCTAATACATGTCAAAAGTAGTCTATGAACTTGGGTCTTTTTTACTCTGAGAACAGATTTCTACCCATTATACTGGGGTAGAATATATAGTTTATATACCCATGCTGCCTCTCCTATATGTGCCCTTTGTATATTAGATCAAAACAATGTGTACTGCACTGCATCCTATAGAGAACATGATGATTTAACAATTGGGAGTAACTTCTTAGAAGTAAACTCCTGGGGGCAAGGAGGGTTAATTATTACCAGGTAGTCGCAAGGAAAAGATAGGAATAAGAAGTTAGTCAGTAGACAATCAGCCAACAATATACTTTTAAAAGTACCCATTGCTTGCAGATCAGCATGCTCAGAGGGAAAGTGCTAAAGCAATCCAGAGTCAGAAGAGACCCAGATTCAAATCCCATATGTGTAAGGCTATTAGGTGTGTAACCCTGGACAAGTTTCTTTACATCTCTGAGTCTGAGTTACTCAACTGGTTTTTTTGTTTAGCCATTTTCAGTCAGGTCTGAAGTAAAAGATACTGGAGTGGTTTGCCATTTCCTTCTACAGTTCATTTTACAGATAAGGAAACTGAGGTAAATAGGGTTAAGTGACTTGCCTGGGGTAATAGAGCTAGTAAGTGTATGTCAACCTTTAAAAATAATTCATTCTGGGGCAGCTAGGTGGTGCAGTGAATAGAGCACCAGCCCTGGAGTCAGGAGGACCTGCATTCAAATCCAGCCTCAGACACTTAACACAAAAACTAGCCGTGTGACCTTGGGCAAGTCACTTAACCCCAAATGCCCTCCAAAATGGAAAAAAAAATCATTCTGAGAACATGTTGGGGGAAGGATAGGATGGAGGGAAATATATCAGTCTTTCACACTATATCCACTATGGCAATGTTTTGGTAAGATACATATGTACAACATATGTTGAATTGCTTATCTTCCCAGAAAGGGTAGATAATGAGGGAGGAAGTGAAAGAATCAGGAATTCAAAGTTTTAAAATCAAATGTTTAAAAAAATATATTATTGGGGCGGCTAGGTGGTGCAGTGAATAGAGAGCCGGCCCGGAAATCAGAAGGACCTGAGTTCGGAGCCGGCCTCTGACACTTAATCCATACAAACAAAAACCTAGCCGTGTAACCTTGGGCAAGTTACTTAACCCCAATTGCCCTAAAGGGGCGGCTAGGTGGCGCAGTGAGTAAGAGCACCGGCCTCGGAGTTGGGATGACCGAGATCAGATCCAGCCTCAGAAAATGAGCACCCACGCATAAATAATGACTAGCCGTGTAACCTTGAGCAAGTTACTTAACCCCAATTGCTTTAAAAATAAAAAATAAAAAAATATATATTATTATTATTATATGCAACTGGGAAATAAGATATACAGGCACTGGGGTATGGAGATCCATCTTGCCCTACCAGAAAGTCAGACGGGGGTTGGAGGAGGATATAGGGGAGAGCAGACTGGGGGAGGGGCATACAGTGGGATCACTGTTTTGGGGTGATGGTTAGGGAAAGATGGGGAGAAAATTTGTAACTCAAAATCTTGTGGAAATGCATGTTGTAAACTAAAAATAAACATAAAATTTAATTTAAAAAAATAATTCATTCTGGGGCAGACCGAAGATGGCAGAGTAGAAGCACAAACTTGGCATGGGCTCCAACTCCAACCACTTCCAATACCTGTAAAAAAATGACTTTAAACAAATTTTAAAACTGTAGAACACACAAAATGACAGAGAGAAACAAATCTCCTGCTGAAGACAGCCCAGCAGGCCAACAGGAAAGCTCTATAACAGCATTCTGGGAGCTGAGTGCAGTCCCACAGGAGCAGCACAGTTCCTGCCCCAGGGAGGCCACAACCAGCAACAGCCAGAGCAGACTTCAGGAGAGTGAATAATCAGCAGCTGTGGTGGCTTCCAGACTTCTCCATGCAGAAACACCAAAGACAAGGTAAAAGGTCAGTGTCAAACATTATTGGAAAAGGGGGACAGAAGAACATGGTCAGGCTGCTGCCCCTAGAGCAAAAAGCAGTGGAGGTGCAGTAGCTGTACCCTGTGGCTGCCTCAGGAGCTCCTGGTCTACAAATTGTAGGGGGAACAAGCAACAATTTGAAGGGTAATCACTCTTGCTTTAACCTGCTTGTATCTGGATCACAGTCTTGGGTGGTAGTCCTGGGGTGTGTGACCAGTGAGCCAGAGCTTGTGGAGGCCATAGAGACAGTGCCCTCCTAATAGCTCCAGCAGCTGCAAAAAACCCCAGCAATTTGGGACATAGCTCTCTCCATTTTGGAAGAAGAGTTCTACCATGGCAAAGTGCTCAAAAGTCAAGTAATTGGCTGGCAATATGAACAAGCACAGGAAGCACAAACAGACAACAGAATCTTTTGGGGGGACAAAAAGGATAAAGGTATGGAGTGGGAGAAAGACAGAGAAGTCAGAAGTCCTGCATCAAAAGCCTCCAAGAAAAATATGAATTGGTTACAGGCCATGGAGGAGCTCAAGAAGGATTTTGAAAATCAAGTAAGAGAAGTAGAGGAAAATTTGGGGAGAGAAATGAGAATGGTGCGAGAAAATCATGAAAAGTGAGTCAACAGTCTGCTAAAGGAGGCCCAAAAATACACTGAGGAAAATAACACCTTAAAAAATAGACTAACTCAAATGGCAAAAGAGGCCCAAAAAGCCAGTTAGGAGAGGAATGCTTTTAAAAGCTGAATTTGCCAGATGGAAAAGGAATTTCAAAAATTCATTGAAGAGAATAACTCCTTTAAAATTAGATTGGAGTAATTGGAAGCTAATGACTTTATGAGAAATCAAGATACTATAAAACAGATCCAAACAAATGAAAAAATAGAAGGCAATGTGAAATATCTCATTGAAAAAAACCACTGACCTGGAAAATAGATCCAAGAGAGATAATTTTAAAGTTATTGGACTACCTGAAAGCCATGATCAAAAAAAGAGCTTAGACACCATCTTTCAAGAAATTATCAAGCAAAACTGCCCTGATATTCTAGAACCAGAGGGCAAAATAGAAATTGAATTTACTTATTGCCTTTTGAAAAAGATTCCAAAAAGAAAACTCCTAGGAATGTTATAGCCTGATTCCAGAGTGCCCAGATTAAGGAGAAAATACTACAAGCAGTCAGGAAGAAACAATTTGAGTATTGTGGAAACACAATCAGGATAACACAAGACCTAGTAGCTTCCACATTAAGGGATCAAAGGGCTGGAAATATGATATACCAGAGGTCAAAGGAGTTAGGACTAAAACCAAGAATCACCTACCCAGCAAAACTGAGTATAATGCTTCAGGGTAAAATATGGTCATTCAATAAAACAGAGGAATTTCAAGCATTCTTGATGAAAAAAGCAGAGCTGAACAGAAAATTTGCCTTTCAAATACAAGACGCAAGAGAAGCATGAGAAGATAAACAGGAAGAAGAAATCATAAGGAACTTATTAAAGTTGAACTATTTACATTCCTACATGGAAAAAGGCTAATTGTAACTCATAAGACTTTTCTCAGTATGAAGCTAGTAGAAGGGAATGTGTGTGCGTGTGTGTGCGTGTGTGTGTGTGTATACATACACACATATGTATGTATAGGAGGGTGTATGTGTATATAAATATATGTGAGTGCAGACATATGTATGTTCATGTGTACATAGACAGAGGGCACAGGATGTGTTGAATGTGAAGGTATGATATCTAAAAAGTAAAATTAGGAGGTGAGAGAGGGATTTGTTGGGAGAAAGAGAAAAGGAGAGATAGATTAGGGTAAATTATCTCATATAAAAGAGGCAAGAAAAAATGGTTATAATGGAGGGGATGAACAGGAAGGTGAAAGGGAATGGGACAACTTTACTCTCATTGAATTTGGCTTAAGGAAGGAATAACATACACACTCAATTGGGTGTCTTACCCTACAGGAAAGTAGGGGGGTAGGTACTTTTGAAAACGAACAGGATCAAAGTAGAGAATAGACCAAGTGGGAGGTGAGATAGAAGGGAGGGAAATATAGTCAGTCTTTTACAATATATCTACTATGGTAATGTTTTGCATAGCTACACATGTACAACATACACTGAATTGCTTATCTTCCCAGTAAGGGCAGGTGAAAAGGGAGGAAGGGAATGAATCTGGAATTCAAAGATTTAAAATCAAATGTTTAAAAATATATAAATACTATTATTAATGCTATTTTACATATAATTGGGAAATAAGATATACAGGCATTGGGGCACAGAGATTCACCTTGCCCTACTGAAAAAGTCGAAGGGGGTATGGGAGAAGATATGGGAGAGAGCAGATGGGAGGAGGGGATATCCTGTGGGACTGCTATTCTGGGGTGCGGGGAAAGGAAAAAATGGGGGGAAAATTGTAACTCAAAATCTGGTGGAAATGAATGATGTAAACCAGAAGTTAATAAAGAATTTGGGAAAAAAAAAAAGAAAGTAGGGAGTAGGGGATAAGAGGGGAATGATAGAAGAGAGGGCATATTGGGGGATAGGGTAGTTAGAAGCAAATATATTTTTAAAAGGGACAGCATCAAAGGAGAAAATAGAATAAGTGGGGGGCGGGAGAGGATGGAGGGAAATATAGTTAGTCCTTCATGATATAACAGTTATGGAGATGCCTTGGGTAACTACACATCTACAACCTATATTGAATTGCTTGTCTTCCCAGTGAGGTTGGGTGTGGAGGGAGGAGGGGAAAGAATCTGGAACTCAGAGTTTTAAAAACAAATGTTTATTTAAAATTTGTTTTTTTATATGCAACTGGGAAATGGGATGTACAGGCATTGGGGTATAGAAATCCATCTTGCTCTGCTGGAAAGTTGAAAACAGACTGGGTGAAGGGTTATTCAATAAGTTCACTATTCTGGGGGTGGGAAATAGGGAAAAGACAGGGAGAAAAACTTTAACTCAAAATTTTGTGGAAATGAATGTTGAAAACTAAAAATTAATTGATTAATTTATTTAAAAAAAAGAAAAATAATTCATCCTAAACAAAATTAGGCTATAGGTACATATTTATTTGTCTCAAAGCTGGCAAAATATACATATAGAAATATGCATGGGAATTCACTGTAGAAATAACCCCAAGGAAGGATAGACAAAGGGAATGTTATATCCAGAATAATTTCTTCTCACCCATCCTTCTCTTTCTTGCTCAAGATGCCCGTGTCAGCAAAAATTATAGTCTCCATATGTGTTAACCATAATATGAGAAAAGAATTTCCTACTAGACTTCAGGCATGGGGAACCTGTGGCTTTGAGGCCAAATGTGGCTTTCTCAGTCCTTGTATGTGGCCAAGTTTTACAGAACAAATCCTTTCCTTATTCGGGTAGTATACTATTATTAGCCCTTTTTTATAGATGTGGCTAAATTAAGGTTGAAGAAAAGAAATGACTTGCCCAAAGTCACACTACTAGTAAGGAGCAGAACTAGAATCTGAGTCCGAGCCTTCTAACTTTAGGTGCTTTTGTGCTATTGTTTTGTTGAAAGTTATGTTGACTCATCCTAAGTTAGTAACTGCACAAACCTGACCATTCCTTCCCCCCAGCCATCTCCTTGTTACTTCACCCATTTGCCCCCCACACCCATCCACTACCAATATATTCCATTTAATTTTACTTAATCATGTTGCTTTGATAACTACCTTCTCCTTAAATCCTCCTCTCAGTCCTACTCTCCAAATCCCTTATCTTCCCTATCTTCTTCAATCCTCCTTGATCCTTCTACTCCAACTCCAAATTTATCTCAGAAACCAGAAATAGAATCTAGACCTAGATGTTGGTCTCCTTCACATTTTCCTTAATTTCTCCCAAAGGAGATCTCTCCACACAAGTCCAAACCCTCTAAAATAACCTGTGCAATTTCCTCTTCCTTATTCAGTCCAACTCCTTTTCTTTTCCTGGTCTACTTCTCCTAAAGCAGGGGTGGGGAACCTGTGGCCTTGAGGTTACATGTCGCCCTCTAGGTCCTCAAGTGCAGTCCTTTGACTAAATCTAAACTGCGCAGAAAAGATGCTTATATTAAGGAGATTTAGGACTTAAAGCCTTATATAATAGCCCCATTGCAATGGAACTGCACTAACATGAATAAATTCATTAATAAATAATGAACCATTCCACACTAATACACTTTCGGTGGAGCTGCATATTGATCCAACTAGACTGGAAAACAATTTAGAATTACAGATGTTGTGGATTTTTTTTTAAGTAATGAAAATGTCCGTACTCTTTCAACTGGAAATTCTGCTAGGCATGTATGTATCCTAAGGAGGTTTCTGAACAAAAGAGTGACTTAGCCAGATCTATGCAAAATAAAAATTATTCTGACAACATTGTGAAGGCTAGCTTCAATAGAAATGAAAGAGAACAGAATAAGAGGACCTAATTAGAAGGCTATTATAATTCACCTGATATTATATAAGGAGGGGCTGAATAATATAGTTTACAGAAGAGTAAAAGGAGGGTTTGTATTTAGGAGACAGTTTAGAAGTAGAGGCAAACAAACTATCAACTCATTTAAGGAAACCAGATATCCTATCAACAAAATTAGGAGGTTAAGAAAGTGACAAGTTTGAGGGAGAAGAGAATCATTGTCATTATGGAAACATGCATTTATACAGTATTTTAAGTTTTATAAGATATTTTAAATATATTATAGTTTTATTATTATTCCCATTTACAAATAAAGGTGAGACTAAGATTCTAAGTGATTTGCCCCCATTCAGTTTTGAACATACTGCATTTCAGTTGATGGTAAAACATTAAGATTGATATGTCTTATCGGCAGTAGGAAATGTGGGACTGAATCTCAGCAGAAAGGCCAGGGCTGAAATAGAGATTTAGGAGTCCCAAATTTGGGAGTCTACAGAGAAGATAATTGAATTGGTGGAAATAGAGGAAATTGCCAAGGAAGAGTGTGTAGCACCTGAAGAGAAAAGGGTAAAAAAGAGAACTTTGAGAGATGGCCACAATTTAAAAGGTAGGTGGCAGGAAGAAGATCCAGCAGAGACAGAAGAAGCCATCAAAGAGGTAGGGGAAAAAACAGAGAGTGCACATTCATTCTTCTGTGAGTAAAACAAGAAATAATCAGGATTTATTAACACTTTATTTATTATTAAGTACCTATTATGTGTCAAATATTGGGTTAGGTTCTGGGGATACAAGGATAAAAATGAAACAGCCTGGGGCAGCTAGGTGGCACAGTAGATAGTGTACTGGCTCTAGAGTCAGGAGGATTTGAGTTAAAATCTGACCTTAGACATTTACTAATTGTGTGACCCTGAGCAAGTCACTTAACCCCAATTGCCTCCAAAAAACCCTTTTAAAAAATAAAATATTCCGCCTCCCCCAAAAAAGGAGCTTTTAGCTGATCAGGGGAGATAACAGATACAAGTATATGTAAAATATGTACTAAATATTACTATATGGTATTGGGGGAAGGAGCTACATTATTAGCCTTTATTAACCCTAATGTCCTGATAAGTAAAAATATTGTTGATTTATTTCAAGAGGTCATTGCTTTTGATGGGATTTAGGCTCTGGAGACCCCCTTGAATCTTCCTACTTGATGAGGCATTTGCCTGAGGTCATAAGCCTTTCATTATCCTAGGCCTAAATCTCTTGTTATTCTTAACCTAGCCTAGCCCTCCATTGTCCAGCTACTTCCCACACATGATCCAATCAAAATATCTATACCCAAATCTGTTACCCTTAAACTAGCCTAGCCCTCCATTGTCTGTCATCTCCACTACCTTTAATTCTATTACTGCAGTCTAACCTAAGTAGTCAAGAGCCTCCCCAAACCCCTTCTCTAGACCACTCCTAGATCCCCCTCATAGTCTTTCTGTATGTAAAATCCATCTTGCCTCCATGAAGGTACAGAGATTCAATCCATCTCAGACTCAGTCTGCAGCAGATTGTTCTGGCTCGCTTGTCAATACAAGTGTCGGGGGTGGCTAGGTGGCGCAGTGAATAGAGCATCGGCCCTGGAGTCAGAAGGATCTGAGTTCGGATCCCGACCTCAGACACTTAACACACACACAAACAAAAACCTAGCCGTGTGACCTTGGGCAAGTTACTTAACCCCAATTGCCTTCAAAAAAAAAAAAAATACAAGGGTCACAAATACTTAGGCTCCTTAAGCGTCCACTCATTATGGCAAATCTTTAATAAACTTTGCTTTACTTTGGCTGAGAGAAGGCTTGAGTCTAATTCATTCGGCAGGACCCAGTGTGTCAGTAGGGGGTCTCTAGAACCCCTAAACCCCAAACCTCAACACTTTAACAAATTCTATCTAAATCTTAAGATCCCAAGTAATTAGCTTCCACCTGAGATACATAACCATAATGATAAGAATAATGAAACTTTCAAAAAAATCAGTTATTTTATTTTGAAAATTCAAAAACAAGTTATCAACAACACTCAGAACAACAGGTAAAGTTTGTGTATGACAGTAAAAGATTGACCCATAAGGAAGGAAAGGGGGAAGGGGATGAGTATATTACTACCACAAGAAGCAAGACAGAACTTCTCATCTCTTTGTCCTTCAGAGGGTTAATGCTACTGAATTTTGAGTCTTTGTTTAGGGTACATAGTGAAGCACATAAGAAATTAGGGAATCTACATGAAGTTCATAGGAACCCAGTTTTAGAAACATAATCAAGAGCAGCCACAATCATAACATCCCAACCTAATTTCAGAGGCTAGGAAACTCCCTTGGATCAACAGTTCTGTTCTTTTTTATGGAACTGAAGCATAAAAGTTTGAGGAGTTCCATTTGACCTATTCCAGATCTCATGAGACATTCTTGTGGGTAAAGTCTGTGCTAAAGAATGAATTGATTCTGTCTTTGTTGCTCTGGCTTATTACTGCTCTGCTACTAGTTTCTTTGAATATACATCCAATTTGTAGGCCCCTCCTCAAGGACTGAGACTTGCTCTTCAGTTAGAGTGAGCTGATGCATTTAAGGCTGAAGTCCTGATTCATTCTTTGGATTTAAGCCTTTCCAGGTTTCTACTAATGTTTTACTGCAATATTTTTTATTTCTAGATACTCATTGGCTTGTTGACATTTCCCAGAAGATTGTAATCTTCTCTGGTGGCTGTCAGCAGTTTAAGTGGTCATTTTGGAGACTATACAGCCCTGTGATGTCCACCAGGGACCTACCTACAGCATCATCTATGCCAGAGAAAAAGAAAGAGGAAAGGATGGAGAGGGGGAAGGAAGTGAGATGGGGAAGGAGACAAAAGGGGAAGAGAAGAGGGTGGAAGAAGTGAGAAAGGAGAAAGGGAAAGGGAAAAGGTGAGTGGGAGCAAAAAAAGAAGGAAAAAGTGAAGACTAGAAGAGGGCAGAGAGAAAAGGGAGAAGAGGAAGGAAAAAGAAGAGTAAGGAGAAAGAGATGGGGGAAGTAGAGGAGGAAAAAGGGTAAGTGTTCAAGCAACAATTGAACTTTGAAAATATTCTGCAGTCTAGTGGTTTTCAAAATCTGAAAGGTGCTCATAAGTCATGGTTCAGGGAATATGTTTCTTTGATGTTGATATAAAAGGATTCCTGTGTGATTATTATACTAAAATTAATTTGTTTTGACTGACCATTTTTTCTACCTATTCAAGTTTCTCAAAAGAAAATCTTGAAAGTACTAGAAGAACTGATTTTGATTTTTGCTGGCACAATGAACAAAACTCTAGAAACACAATAGGTACCCTCCATTTATAGGAATATCATCAATGTAATAATATATTTTCAGAACTTGGATGCATGACTAACTAGATTTATCAACAGACCACTGAACTGTATACAGGAAACTATTCAACAGGCCAGCTGTCAAATTGGTGAAAGGGGTCAGTGCTATTGAAGGAGAACTCAGAACATCACAATCCATCCAACTTAATTTGGTTCAACTGGTGTTTTGTTATGTTAGTTTTTTTTACAGAATCCACATGACCTTGCAGCAGCCTACTCTCTTAGCACAGCTCATGTGGCCTTTGACCAATTAGTTAAACTCTGTATTTCAGTTTCTTCACCTGCTAAATGAAAATTGCACTTAACTCTTAAAGGGAACTGAAAAACTGCTGGGGAAGTGGGGTGGGCACAAGCTCATTTGCAAAATGTACTTTATTTAAATTGCTTGTTTTTAGTCCCTTCTGCAAATCTAATTTCCTTCTTATTTGTGGCTTCTGGGAATTTTTATCTAGAGTTTTCCCTTTGGATTCCCTTCTATCCTTTTCTTTCGTATGCATTTTATTCATGTCATTGACTTGTCCCCAGTTCTATCAACTGATGTCTGCTGTGCTATTCATTTTGTTAATGGTTCTTCCCTTGACACACATTGTTTCCTAAGAGGAAATCGTCTTAAAATTGCCCATGGATTAATGTTCCTTTTTTGCATGTACCTCTTTTCAGAGGAATACTTAAGAACTGAGAGAAAACAAGTTAGGAAAGTGATTTGTAGTAGATAGTGAACTATGCTGGGATTTAGGAAGACTCAAGTCATACCTTGAGTTGATGTCAAGTCACCTCTGTGACCATGGGCAAGTAACTTAACCTCTCAGTGCCCACCCACCCCCCATCCCAGTTACTGAGCTATATGTTCATCAGGCTCTTCAATACTCCATGGGCCAGCTTAGTTTCCTATCCTACCATTGTTTGATCTCTCAGTTATCTGCCTGAATCTTCTCAGAGTTGGAAGCTTAAATCAGGAAGAATAAATGACTAAAAAGTACACATGGTCAAATCAGACCCCAGAAGAGAGAGAAAAGATGTAACATGGTATAGCTGCCCTTTTGAATACCACAGTACAATGTCTAATAGCTATCGTTACTATAGCTCAACATGGGCTTATTCAGTTCCGTACTTTCATCTATCTTTGGTGCCTTAAGAGAAAGTTGAGGGTAAAAAAATACACCTGCTGTACAATGAGGGTATTTAGTAGTAATTGTTACACAAGGACTTCATCCAATTATCAATCAACAAATAACTATTGTCTAATATGGACCTGGAATTGAAAAGCGGGTTGCCAGGTAGGTCATGATGAGAATTATTTTTCTGTATGAGCCAGACTAGATGACCTCTGAGATCACCACCCTATCTTTCAGTTCTATGATTTTGTGAGCCTGTGAAAACAGCAGATTGGTTTGCATTTGGGGAACTTCATCACACTTTCAGTGATTGAAATTAGACCTGTGACACAAATTCATCTTTTTTTTAATACTTTCTTTTCCCTAATTACATTTTTATTTAAATTTTCTCTATCTGTCCCTCCCCACCTTCCTCCCTGAGACAGTAAACAACGTGATATGCATTATATATGTGCAATCTTGCAAAACATATTTTCATGCTAATTATACTGTGAAAGAAAACACAGACCTTCCCCACAAAACCAAAGCCCATGAAAAGAAAAGTAAAAATAGTATGCTTCAAACTACATTCAGATTCAATCAGTTCTTTCTCTGGAAGTGGACAGCATTTTTTATCGTGAGTCCTTTGGAATTGTTTTATACTGAAGAGCACATATTTTTAAAACCAAAATTCTTCGAGTGAGGTTATATGTGTTATCTAAACTTATTTTTATTATTACTTGTGCAACACCTGGTAATGATAATAATAATAATAATAATAACTCACTTTTGTAGTGTGCTTTAAGGTTTGCAAAATGCTTTACATGCTTTTTTTTCTTTTGAACCTCATAATAACCCAACGAATGATTATTCCTACTTTACAGTCAAAGAAACTTGGACTCATCATAGATTTTTTTTTTTTTTGCGATTTTTGGAGGGCAATTGGGGTTAAGTAACTTGCCCAAGGTCACACAGCTAGGTTTTTTCGTTTGGGTGTGCGTTAAGTGTCTGAGGCCGGATCCAAACTCAGGTCCTTCTGACTCCAGGACCAACGCTCTACTCACTGCGCCACCTAGTCATCATAGATTTTTAAGTAACTTGGCCAATCACACAGAAAATAAGTATCTAAGGTAGCATTCAGAACCAGGTCTCCCTGACTCTAAGTCCAACCCTCTACTCATTGCTCTCTGCAAATCATAGGTGTTTAATAAATTTTATTGAATTGAAATTTGATAAACAACCCATCCGTGCCATCATCCATGTAATTAACAAAAATATTGAACCTAAGAAGACCATGGAGAGATCTCTGCAGAAGTCCACTGGAAATCTTCCTCCAACTTGACATGTATCTATACATAATGACTCTTTTGGTGCAGTCATTCAACCATTTCTGAAACCACTAATCTGCAGTGTCTTGTAGTCTAAACCTCTCTATCTTATCTATGGGAAGGTGTAGGGATATATACATATATATATATATATATAGAGAGAGAGAGAGAGAGAGAGAGAGAGAGAGAGAGAGAGAGAGAGAGAGAGAGAACATGAAATATTATCACCATAAGTAACTCATCATGACCAATGCCTAATGCTTTTATTGAAGAAAGTGTTAATGATGTTGACTCATGAGGTTTCTGTGTAATCTCCAAGCCTCTGGCCACTCTCATCCCTTATGACATTTGTTTTCAAGACTGTGCTGGTAAATGTTTAAAAGCCAGATTCTTCAAGAAAAAAATGTATGCACATGAACTTTAAATTTAATCTGCATTGTTAATTCTTTCCTAAGCCTAGACAATCAAAAAATAATAAACCAAGCCTTGATTTGTAACAATTGTCCAGTTCTGAACTGAAAATTTAACAACCAACTTTCACAAGCCAATTAGAGCTTACTCCAGCAATTCCCTTCATGTTTTCCAATATATTTCAACCAACCTCACATATTCTCTCCTTTACAATACAGTCGTTGCCAAGTCAAATCAGCAAGTATTTATTAAGCACCTACTACATGCCAGACACTATGTTAAGTGCTGGTCATATAAAGAAAGGCCAGAAAAATCCCTGATTTCAGGGTGCTCACAAATTGAATATCAACATGTGTTTTGATTTAATTCAGATGAACTTACCAAGTTCTTCATAAATCTTTCTACCTCTTCATTCCTTGTGTCAAATATTACAATTATTTCCATCGTAGTCTTTTTGCAAATATTCGCTATGATCATTGCAACATAAGATATACCATGAAATGTTTCGTGTTTTCTTTTTTTTTCCAAAATTTTATTTTAGACTCAAGCTCCAGAATACAAATAGAGAATAAAAAAAAAGAAAAAATGTATCATAAACTTAAATATTGGGACTTAAATACAAAGTTAGGAAGAAATAAAAGCATGTCTTGTGCATAGAACATGAAAGGATTCAAAATATGTAACAATAAATTTTCATTTCAAGAAAGCCTATATGATAAATAATGCATGTTGTGTTGAGAATTGTCCATCTTTGCTTCCTTGTGAGCTTTCTTTTGTTCTCTGTTGTTCTTTTTTCCCTTCCCCAAACCTCCCCCAGAAGGCCACAATAAGTTTAGATATTAAAGCTATAGATGTATGCATACATATATAGACATATACATTCCCAAATCTATTCTACTCCTGGTCTTTGTTTTTATGTATGTACATATCTCTTATTTCCTATCCCTCCTGCCTCCTCTACTTTATTTTTACCCACTACCTTGCCCTCCTATGACTTGCCTAACCCCTCCAAGGATGCCTCCCCTATCCTCCCCCTATTTACCTATTCTCTCACCCTTCCCTCTAAAGATTCCTCCCTTGTCCTCTCCCCCTTCACTATGCCCCTACCATTTTATTTCTTCTGAATTTAGAAGACTTCTATACTATTCAAAATACATATGTATTGTTTCCTCTTTCCTTATACCCATTCCTGATGAAAATAGGTTACCAGAACTACCAGCCCTCCTCCCTCATCTAATTCCTATGTATCAATTCTTCCTCTTGTACCTCATTTGTATAAAATAATTGCCCTTTTTAGCTGTTCCTAAATGGTTTTACTTTTTAAATTCATATTATGGCAAGGTTCTCCCCAATCTTTCTCATGAACTATTCAATTATTAATAAGAATCTTAGACACAGATTTTATATTTTACATACATAAAAAGCAAACTGTCTGTCCTTATGAATCCCTTATAATTAGTCTTTGTTATATACCTTGTATTTATATTGGTTCTTGTATGTAGAATTGTCTAATAAGTTCAGGTTTGTTTTTTTTAACAAAGTCTTGAAAATCTGAAAATTTTTCAAATATCCATTTTTTTTCATTCGAGATAATAGTCAACTTTCCGGGGCGGCTAGGTGACAAAGTTAGTAGAACGCCAGCCCTGGAGTCAGAAGGACCTGAGTACAGATCCAACCTCAGACACTTAACACACACAAACAAAAACCTAGCTGTGTAACCTTGGGCAAGTTACTTAACCCCAATTGCCCTCCAAAAGGCCAAAAAAAAAAAAAATTAGTCAACTTTCCAGGGTATGATATTTTTGGCCAGAGCCCCAGTTCTTTTGCTCTTCAATATGTTGTGTTCCAAGACGTGCAGTTCTTTAATATTTCTGCTGCTAGGTCTTGTGTAATTTCAATTGTGGCACCATCATATTTAAATTGCTTTAATCTTGATGCTTTTAATAAATTTTCCTTGAGTTGGGGATTTTGGAATTTGACTATGATATTCCTATGAGTTTTCTTCATAGGATCTCTTAGGTGGTAATCGATGGATTTTTTATATTTCTACTTTCCTCCTTTGTTCTAATGCTTCAGGACAATTTTCTCTATTTCTTGTATTATTGTATCATGATTCTTTTTCTGAGCTTAACTTTCAGTTAATCCAATTATTTTTATATTTTCTCTTTTTGATCTATTCTCCAAATCTGTTGTTTTTCTTATAAGATGTCTCACTTTCTCTTCTATTTTTTTCATTATTCATATTTTGTTTAATCATTTCTTGGTCTCTTATAATTTCACTGGCTTCACTTTGCCCAATTCTAATTTTCAAGGTGTCATTTTCTTCCTTAAGATTATGGATCTCCTTTTCTAATTGGTTGACTTTCCTTTCATACCCTTCCTGTTTTTCTTGGATTATTCTTATTTTCTTTTTTGGTTTTTCCTCCATCTCTGTCATTTGATTTTTAAAGTCTTCTATAAATTCTTTTTGGGCAGGTGGCCATGTGATGTTAATCTTTGGGGGTTTCTTTACTTCAACTTCCTCCTCTAAAGATGAACCCCACTCATCTCTATTCCCATAATAATTTTCTATGGTTAGATTCTTTCTCCTTTGCCTGTGCATTTTTGTGGTGATAGCTTAGTTATTTGTAGTCACCTCTAATCCTGGGGTATGCGGTACCTCTTGCCCCAGATCTTCAGTTCTTCCCTTTAGCCTGAAACCAAAGCCAAACCTCCAGCCTCCTATAAGTGCCCACAGTCAGGAGCTTTCTGCCCCTGGGCTTCTACACACACCAGGCATCTGCTGGTTCCTTCTTGCCCCCTCTGCTCTTCACAGCACAACTGGGTCTGGTGTTCCTGGTCAGCAGATGTTCCCTCAATCTTCTCAGGCTCAAATGCCCAACTCCCCTCACTATCCCCAGGTAAAAGTTCTGGTGGCTGGGGCCCAGGCAGCCTCCCTAACCAACCCAGGCCTTGCTGTTTGCTATTTAAGAGGCTAGCAGCTTGCTGTAAAACCCCTAGCCTGGAGGTGTTTACTCTTCACAGGGACCAAATCAGGTCCTGGGATTTTTCTTCTGATCTTCTCAAATTGTAGCAGGAGGACCCTGGTTATGTCTCTATTCTTATGTCTACCCACACTTTGTTTGCCCCAAAGTGCTATTTTAACTCTTGTGGGGGAAGATCTTGAGAGCTTGGAATTTTCTGACCTCTTCCACCATCTTTCCAGAACCCTCTTCCCTGTTTTCTTTAAGAGCAGGGTAATGTCTCAGCTAATTGCTTTATTTGCCTCTGCAAGGAATATGTGTAAGCCTACATTCCATTCAGCTGCAAATTCCTTCTGTTCTCTGCTTTTGTTTATGGCAAGATTATTATGATTCTGTTCCTCCAGTAGTATATTTACTTGTTCATTGGATAAGATCCCCACATTGAGATCCTGACAGGGTATAATCAACTTAAGGTTTACAGGTAGTCTAAAACCTGTTTGATTTTTAGCACTCTCTGCAACCTTCTCCACCATATTCTCACCATCACTGAAGTTAAAAGGACTGCACAGTTCCGACGTTCATCTTCTATTTTCCTTTGTTTCATGGGTTGCTAGAATCACAGAATTCATTACTGGATGCTCAGGCTACTTGGCTTTCCATTCATAGTCACTAGTTGTGAACCTCTCCATTCACATCTAATCTGGTCCCCAGAGAACAGACTCAGTCTGTTGCCAAGACAGTTCTCAAAGTTTTTCCAGCACCATAAATCTGGCTAGAGCTTACATTCTACTGGCATAGCCTCAGGTCACCTCCACTGTCACCTCTTTAAGGCATCAGAGGAACACCTTGTGGAGAATGATGTTGATAAGCATGATTAATGCCAGATATTTTTTAAAAGTGAAGTGATTGATCTACTTCACTCTACTCCCTCTCAAAGTAAGGGATACAATGCTCAATGTTAATTCAGTCATAGACCTTAGAGTATGAAAAGTTTTTTGAACTGGAATGATATTACAGGGATAGGCTTAGAAAACTTGAGTTTAGAAGGTTGGAGAAAGGCCACAAAGCAAAGTCCTACCATAATAATCTAAGGATAGAAATAGAAAGAGGACAACAAACAGGAAAAAATGAAAAAAATCTGCAGAGATTTTTATAACAGTTTTTACCATCTCAGAGAGTATACTAACCATGAATACTGGATGGGGAGAGACAGGGTGGGGTAAACTATCTCATGTAGAAGAAGCAAGGGGAAGTGGTTGCAAGGGAGGGGGAGATTAGGAAGGCAAAAAAGGCAAAACCACATTCTCATTGAATTTGGTTCAGGGAGAGAATGACATACATACTAAATGGGGTATCTCAACCTGCAGCAGAATAGGGGGAAGGGGGATGAGAGGAGGGATGATGGATGGGAGGGCATCCTTGGGGGGAGGGGAGGTTGGAAGCACCCACTATAGAAGAGGGACAGGATCATGTAAGGAATGGACCAGGTGGGGGGTGGGATGAGTGGGAGGGAATTATAAGCAGCCTTGTACAATATATCTACTATGATAATGTTTTGCATAGCTAGACATCTACAACATATACTGAATTACTTATCTCCCAAGAAGGAATGGGTGACAAGGGAGGAAGGAAATGGATCTGAAATTCGAGGTCGTAACATTAAATGTTTCAAATATATATAAATACTATTATTAATACTCTTTTGCTTGTAATAGGGAGATAAGATGTGCAGGCATTGGGACACAAGATTCATCTTCCTCCAATGGAAAAGTCAAAGGGGGTATGGGAGAAGGTATGGGAGAGAGCAGATTGGAGGAAGCGATATCTTGTGGGACTGCTATTCTGGGAGGTTGGGTAGGGGAATAATGGGGGTGTTGGGGGCGGGGATAGGCTTTGCTTTTACTGTGCTAATTTCCATATAAGGTATAGGTTTTATTGGGCCATAGTTGGGGCGAGGGCGTGGTTTAATGTATATAAGATGCTGTACGCGGAAGCATCTCTCTCTCGGGATGTGACCAGCCGTGAATAAACAACCCCTGAAACCTCGGGTGCTCTGTCTGGGTTAATTCCTCTTCGGAGGCCGGTGACGACCAAAGACTCGCCATGGGGATAGGTGAGTAGAGAGGACGGGGATATAATAGTTACAGATCAACCCGCCGCCGGTGCAGTAGATAAGGCCCCCGGCAAGTGGCGCCTGAACAGGGATTGAGATCTGTAGGGACCGTCTGAGTCCGCTGGACGGACTCCCCCCAGACAGCCTCATCTCATAAGAAGGACGAGATGGGAGGATTGAATAGCATACCTGAATTTCGACCCGAGGAGAAGGGGGTTGTAGCCTCCCAGCTGTATAAGCTGTGCGCTAAGAGGGGGTATAAAATCCCCCTAAAAACCTGCCGAGCATTCATAGAAGGGTCGGGTGAAGAGGAGGAAAGTCACGGTGTGGGGCCACAAGAGGAGGATGAAGGGGAGGATGGGGGGGAGAATGAGGGCCCCCCTCCCGTGTACCCCTAGGAAGAGTTAAGGAGGGCTAGAGGGGAAAGCCGCGAAAAAGATGGAGGAGACACGACACTTCCGCATTCTTCATGGGACACAGACCGGAAGGATAGTGGGTGTGACGCAGCTCAGATGCCGAGCGGGCCTAGACAGGAAAAGACAGGAGGATGGGGCGGGGCCTCTTCTAGACACCCGGAGGCCTGGGGCGGAGTTTCCCCGAGTTGCCCAGAAGCTTGGCTAGCCGCCCCAACGGCCATGGCTGAGCCTCCCCCATGCAGATTGGCAGCATTCAGGGACGGGGGGAGAGGACCCAGACCAGGGGCAAAACAGATTGTAAGGGAGGGACTTCGACCTCGCCCCGCTGCCGCTGTGGCCACTTTACCTAGTGATGCCTCCTTAGAAGACATGGTAGACAAACTAATGGATATGCCAGGAGAGGACTCCATGCAAGCCCTTGTGGCGGCCATGGAAAGCAGAGAGAATTCACTGGTGGCCGCCCTAGAGAAAATGAGCATGGGGGCCGGCAAGAGATCAGCTTGCTTCAAGTGTGGCAAACTTGGCCACTTCAAAGCACACTGCAAGGCATCTACTCAGACCCCTCGGTGCTACTGCTGCGGCAAGCAGGGACACATAGCTAAATTTTGCAGAAACAAGGGGAAGCAGGGAAACGGCCGGAGGGGGGGCCCAGCCACGAGGCACCCCCACGGTCCATCAGCGGCAAACATACACCAGTGAGGGCCTGGGCAGTAGAAGGACAGGGACAGGTCACCTACCAGATGGCCCCGTGGGAGACCATGGCTGTTCCATCTCTAACACAGACTTGTCCGGCCTTAATCACAGGCCCTGAGGGCTACACTGAATTTATAACCCATACTCAAATTGTGGAAGACCCTGAATCACCCATTGTTTTGACTACCCCTCACCCCTACTCCATAATGATAAATAAGAACCAAGTAATTGGGAAAGCCATCCCATTGCAAGGCTCCCCATTTATTCATTCAGGGAGAGCCCAGACCATAAACTGGGTACAACCAGTGACCCCCGACCGGCCTACTCTGAGTGTGTTGGTCGAAGGGAGCTCAGTAGAGGGAATCATGGATACTGGGGCGGATTGCTCCGTGATAAATGGAGGCCAGTGGAAGCCTGAATGGCCACTGTCGGCGGGAGGGCAGCCAGTAATGGGGGTAGGAGGGAGACAGACTGCCCCTAAGGCAGCAAGGGCCCTGAAGTGGGCCGTGAAAGGGAAGACAGGACTGTTTAAACCTCTCTTCCTACCAGGGCTCCCATACGCCCTCTGGGGGCGTGATCTCCTCTCCCAATTGAATCTTTCTTTGGCCACTCCAGACAGTCTGCTGGGAAATTAGTGGGGGCCACTGCCTAAGGGAGCTTCTCCCCGCAGATCACTTGGATTGATAAGAAACCAATATGGGTAGAACAGTGGCCCCTGTCCCAAGAGAAGCTCACAGCGCTTAGGATGATTGTAGATACTTTATTATTAGAGGGGAAAATAGAGAAATCTCTTAGTCACTTTAATTCCCCAGTATTTGTCATCAAAAAGAAAAGTGGAAAATGGAGGATGCTAGTTGACCTCAGAGCAGTTAACGCTGCCAAGTTACCAATGGGAGCCCTCCAACCTGGACTACCCACGCCGGCAGCCATCCCAAGGAATTGGGAGATAATAGTGATTGATATTAAGGATTGTTTTTACAGTATCCCTCTTCACCCAAATGATAAAGAGAAGTTTGCCTTTTCTGTTCCCAGCGTTAACTTCCAGGCACCTTCCGAGAGATATTAGTTTAGGGTTTTGCCCCAGGGAATGGCAAATAGCCCAACCTTGTGTCAGTTATATGTGGCAGAGTTGTTAAGGCCAGCTAGGGAAAAATATAACAGTCTTATGATTATACATTATATGGATGATATATTGATCACTGCACCACAGCTGCAGCTGGCAGAGAGTTGTTTGGCCCTAATAACCGAGTTGTTGCAAGGTAAAGGATTGCTGCTAGCCCCTGAGAAGGTGCAAAAGTCATATCCTTATGAATATTTAGGTCAAAAGGTTCTTCCTGAACAGGTTGTTAAAGATATTCCTGGCATTGATAAGTCCCAGTATAGGACATTGAATGATTTTCAAAGGTTGGTGGGAGCAATTCAGTGGATTCGCTCGGCAATCCCTATACCACAGTCACTTATGCAGCCATTATATGAGATTCTAAAAGGGGCATCACAGTTGACCTCCCCTAGGACATGGACCCCCAAGGCAGAACAGGCATTGGAACAGATTTTGCAAAAAGCCTCTGTTTTGAGTCGCCAAGCCCCAGATGAACCTATATATTTTCAAATATTAAGAGATACAAGGCGATTTTGGGGATGCCTCTTTCAAAGACATGGATGTTTAGAATGGTTATATCCAAAAATTCCAAAAAAGATTATACAAGATAAATGGGAGACCCTAGCTTGGTTTTGTTTGCAAGCCTCTGAGCGCTGTCAATGCGCATTTGGGCACAAACCTTTTCTTAACTTAGATCTATCAGGAGAGCTCAGTCATACACTTGCAGAAAATTCCCTGCTGTGGGCCACGGTGTTGACTAGTATGAATATTGCGAAAGTCACACCTCCCCCAGTGGTCCGGATGTATAGTGAATTCATTCTCAAACGCCACACGCCTGTAGTGGTATCCGATCCAGTGGCGGACCAAATATATTTACAGATGCCACTAAGAATGGCCGTGCTGTAGTTCACAACCCGTCACAACCAGCCACGTGGGTATTTGATACGCCATATACCTCCACCCAGAAGAATGAGTTATTTGCCATTATTAAAGCTGTAGAGTTGTTTGATACTATACCCATAAATTTAATTACAGATAGTATGTATTGTGCACTATTGCTTCCCCGCTTGGAACATGCCTATGTGTCTCCAGGATCCACCATAGCCGATTACAACTTCAACATAGAATAAAGGGTAGGAGACATTCCATTTATGTCCTACATGTGCGGTCCCATATATCTATCTCGGGACCTATTTTTCAAGGCAATGATGAAGCCGATAGTGCCCTATATATAGCCCACCAAGATCCTGATCCGGCCCGGCAGGCACACGGTAAGTATCATATTTCAGCTAGATCCCTCAGACGCCTCTATGGCATTCCTAAGATAGAAGCACGCTCCATTGTACGCTCATGCACCGCTTGCGCACCCTTCCGGCCGCGCCCCCAGCCAGAGGGCATCAGTCCCAGGGGCGACTTGCCTAATGCCCTCTGGCAAATGGATGTCACACATTTAGGACAGAAACATATACATGTATCAGTAGATACCTTTTCTTCCTTTACCTTTGCTATGTTGCAACCCGGCGAGACTGTAAGACATGTAATATCACATTTGTACACTCAGATGGCCACCTTAGGTGTGCCAGAAGCCCTAAAGACTGATAATGGGCCGGCATATACCTCTAGGGCCTTTACAGAATTCTGCCTAGAATTTTCTATCAATCATACTACGGGTATCCCCTATAACCCCACAGGCCAAGCCATGGTGGAGCGAGCAAATCGCAACCTGAAAACAACCCTCTATAAACAAAAAGGGGGAGTATGCAGGGGAATAACCCAAAAGGAATTGGCACAAGCCGTTTTTACCATGAACTTTCTCCAATTTAGAGATGATGGCACCTCGGCCGCACAGAGATTTTTGGAAAAACTGCGACCAAACACATAGAGTTGCCACCCCCCACAAGGGCCCTACCAGGAACTAAGATAATGTGGAGGGATGAAGAAGGAAAGTGGCATGGGCCGGTCACAGTGGTTGCAAGGAGACCAGGCCATTTATCCTTTTATCCAAATGAGAATTCTAGTCTCCCCGAAAAATGGATACCTGTACATAGAGCTAGAGATCTTGAATGAACCCAACCCGATTATCGGGATGAGGAGTTCCCTCTCTTTTCCTTTGCAGGGACATGGCCCACCATCCTGGGAATCCTGATGCATGGAACGGCGATAGAACACCCCACCCCCGGACTCGCGACGCCTCGATGGGGGCCTCTTGGGGCGGGTTGGGTGCCTCTCTGGGTCTCCTCTTATTACTTATTGGGCTTTTATTTTGGTGCATATGCCGTGCATCCACCCGGCATAAGGGCTATATGTTACTTACCCAACAAGCCATCTTTGCTATAAGAGAAGGACAAGATCCTTCAGTTTGGCTCGCCACCATGGAAGACATGTAACACCTTGGGGTAAGACGGGGCAAGCCCCACGACGGGCAACTTCTCCCACCCAGCCACCTAAGACAGGGCCCGAAGGTGTTGGGTCCCTAGGACGGGTAAGGTTTCAGGGATTGAGGAGACGACCCAAGCCAGGGCACCCCGCTCCCGGCGAAGCCATAAGCTTAGATGATGCGTAATGTTTAGCAAGGCTGCACCGGGCGCCACAGCCCTGATAAAACAAAAAGGGGGAGATGTTGGGGGCGGGGATAGCCTTTGCTTTTACTGTGCTAATTTCCATATAAGGTATAGGTTTTATTGGGCCATAGTTAGGGCGAGGGCGTGGTTTAATGTATATAAGATGCTGTACGCGGAAGCATCTCTCTCTCGGGATGTGACCAGCCGTGAATAAACAACCCCTGAAACCTCAGGTGCTCTGTCTGGGTTAATTCCTCTTCAGAGGCCGGTGACGACCGAAGACTCGCCATGGGGATAGGTGAGTAGAGAGGACGGAGATATAATAGTTACAGATCAACCCGCCGCCGGTGCCGTAGATAAGGCCCCCGGCATGGGGGGAAATGATTGTAACTCAAAATCTGGCGGAAATGAATGATGTAAAACAGAAGTTAATAAAGCATTTGTTTAAAAAAAAAACAAAAAGTATATTGAAGATGGAATGCAGTGGGTAGAATGCCAGGCCTGGAGTGAGGAAGACCTGAATTCAAATCCAACCTCAGACATTTATCAGCTGTATGACCCTGAGCAAGTCACTCAATCATCTTTGCCTTGGTTCCTCATCTGCAAAAATGGAGAAGTAAATAGCAAAACATTACAGTATCTTTTTTCAAGAAAACACTGAATTGGGTCATGAAGAGTTGGACATGACTGAAATAACAACACCATATTGAAGATATCTATGTTGGAGACCACACAGTTGTGATGGCACTCAAAGACTGATTTTTAATGTATCTAAAGGAAAAGAAGACAAGAAAAGTGTGAATAAAAGCTCAACTCCAATAAAATTTAATAAAAGAATAACAGAGAATATAAACAATAACTACATGTGTGCCTTTCCCACCCACTTAAAATTTTATGAGCCATTTTATATGTGCGTTGAGGACATCCTTGGAGAGGGAACAGGCAGGTTTTACAAGCAATATTCTGAAACAGACTATATCTTTACCATCATAAAACTGACTGAAAGATTTAGAAACTACAAATTACCAAAATACCATACAAAATACACTATTTGTCTATTATAAAAAGGCATCTAATTCAGTAGTCTCTTACAACAAGGTGTCTCCTTATTGAAAAACATCAAAATCATTCCAGATTCTTTAAAATATAAAACACCAGAGAAATTTTGTTGGCTTTCTGATGATAAAAATCAGATAATACATTAAACAAGTAAACACATCATCAGTAAAGGAGGTAGAGAGGACTCAAGGCAGAGTCTAAATTGAAGAGGAACTGATGGTGAGATATTCCATAGCCTCTTACTTTTACATAGCATCGAACTACTTGCATCAAGCCTGGTCAATTTGTCACTCAACTATCATTTATTAAACACCCTGCACTCAACACTTTGTTTAGAGTTATTTGTGTTGACTTACTGGCAGTTACTATGTTAAGAACTGGGGATACTAAAATGAAACAAGACAAAAACCAGTCCCTGTTCTCAATAAACTCACAGTCCAGATAAGATGTATTCAGGATAAACTGGCCATAGCCTCAGGGGAAAGACGCTAAGATTAAAGAGGACTGAGAAGGGCTTCTTACAGAAGGTAGGACTTTAGCTGAGACTTGAGAGAAGCTAGGGAAGCAAGCAGAACAAGAAGAGGAGGAAGAACAGTCTAGGTGTGGGGGTGGGGGGGACAGGCAGTGAAAACCTTCTGAGTTTGAAGATGAAGTGTCCTGTTTAAGGAAGAGTAATGAGGTCCTTATTGCCTCCGGGATCAAATATAATATCTGATATTTGGCTTTTAAAACCCCTGATAACCTTCCCACTTCCTACCTTTCCAATACCTTTCTCTTATACCTGGGACTTAAGGAAAAGGTAGTTAGCAAAGCAACATAATTAAGAAAAGTTAAATGGAATATATTGATAAAGTAGATGAATGTTGGGGGCAAATGGGTGAAGTAACAAGGAGATGGCTGGGGGGAAGGAATGGTCAGGTTTGTGCAGTTGTTAACTTAGACCAAGTCAACACACCTTTCAACAAAACAATAGCATAAAAGCACCTAAAGTTAGAAGACTCAGACTCAGATTCCAGTTCTGCCCCTTACCAGTGACTTTGGGTAAGTCATTTCTCTTTATTGACCTTAATTGTACCACATCTATGAAAATGGGCTAATAATAATATGTTACCTGAATAATAATAATATATTTCCTAAATAATGAAAAGGAGACACCGGTGTCTTGTCAAGTTACTATGGGCAATGATATGTCCTTCCTGGGGCCTGATAGTGTGAGAGCAGGTTATAGAGAGCAAGAGGGCCCAAAGAATGAGTAGGCTGGTATCACAAGCCCAGATGAGGGACTTTAGGCTTTGTTTGGGAGGCATATGCCCCAACACACAATTCCTACATCTAGCATGTACTATACAACATCACATATTCATATGTATTTGCACAAAAATGTCTACTGTCATTTTTTAAAGATATGATCATATTACAAACTCAGCCTATGCTGGCATGAGATTTCCTGATTGAGGATTTGAAATTGTAGTCAATATGCACATTTGAGTACAAGTCACTTAACCCTGTTTGCCTCAGTTTCCTCATCTATACAACATGCTAGAGAAGGAAAGGGCAAACCACTCTATTATCCCTGCCAAGAAAACCGCATACTGGGTCATGAAGAGTTGGATACCACTGAAAAGACTAAATAATTGTGTAAGATCCATTATGAAAAATTCTGGAATCGGTAAATGTAATGTTTCCTATCCTCAAGGACTCTTTAACGTTGTCAAGATTAGAGTTCAAATCTGGCCTCAGAAATCTAGCTGTGTGGGGGGCGGAGCCAAGATGGCGGAGTAGAAACAGCTCGTCCAAGCCTCTCTGCCCCCAGATTCTCCACAAACTATGTAAAAAAGGACTCTGAAAAACTTCTGGAGCCCCAGCACCCACAGAACGACACAGAGAAGCTAACCTCCGGCTGAGGACAGCCCAGCACCCTGCAGGAAGGACCAGCGCAGTGGTCTGGGAGCCGGCAGCGCGCAGAGCGCAGGAGCCGAGCCGAGCCCAGGTCCACATGAGCCGAGGTTTTAGCCCCAGGGCGGCAGGGCCAGCAGCCTGCTGGAGGAACCCCAGAACACCAGGAACTGTGGAGATTCCAGAATTATCAACATAGACTTGCCTAGGACAAAGTAAGAGGTTAGTGTCCTATGGACTTTGGGACCTGTATTTGGGGAATGCGTCAGCTCCCTCCCCTGGGGACTAGAAGCCGCTGAGGAGACACGCCATTTTGTAGTTTTCAGAGGCATTTCTGGCTCCCAGCCTACAAATCATGGGGAGATCCAGCGATCAGTCTTGGGGGGTAATCGCTCTTGCTTTAACCTCCTGGATCTGGATTGTGATCTAGGGTGGAAGTTGTGGGTGGGTTTATAGCTTGCCAGAAACGGAAGTTGCCCCCCACACGTTCGGGACGAAAATTCCTCTATCTGGCCTTAAAGCCATAGTGTGGCAACAAGCCCAAAAAGTCAAGCAATTAAGTGGCAACATGCCAAGGCAAAGGAAACAGAAAAATGCAACCCTAGACTCCTATTTGGGGGCATAGAGCAGGAAAAGGACTGTGAGGTCAGAAGTCCTGCTCCAAAAGCCCCAGGGGAAAACATGAGCGGGTTGCAGGCCATAGAGGACCTTAAGAAGGACTTTAAAAATCAAATAAGAGAAGTGGAAGAAAAATTGGAAAGAGAAATGAGAAGGATGCAGGAAAAGTATGAAATGAGGGTCAACAGTCTGATTGAGGAAAACAACACCTTAAAAAATAGACTAACTCAAATGGCAAAGGAGGCCCAAAAGGGCAGTGAGGAGAAGAATGCCTTAAAAAGTCGAATTTGCCAGATGGAAAAAGAATCTCAAAAGTTCACTGAGGAGATTCATTCCTTCAGAGTTAGACTGGAGCAAAATGGAAGCTAGTGACTTTATGAGAAATCAAGATGCTGTTAAGCAGATCCAAACAAACGAAAGATTAGAAGGCAATGTGAAATATCTCATGGGAAAAACCACTGACCTGGAAAATAGATCCAGGAGAGACAATTTAAAAATTATTGGACTACCTGAAAGCCATGATCAAAGAAAGAACCTAGAAATCACCCTTCAAAAATTCTCAAGGAAAACTGCCCTGATGTTTTAGATCCAGAGGGCAAAATAGAGGTTGAAAGAATCCACAGATCACCTCTGAAAAAGATCCCAAAAAGAAAACTCCCAGGAATATTATAGCCAGGTTCCAGAATCCCCAGATCAAGGAGAAAATACTACAAGCATCCAGGAAGAAACAATTTCAATATTGTGGAAACACAATCAGAATAGCCCAGGACCTGGCAGCTTCTACACTGAGGGATCGAAGGGCATGGAATATGATATTCCAGAGGGCAAAAGAACTGAGAATGAACCCAAGGATCACCTACCCAGCAAAACTGAGTATTTTGTTTCAGGGGAAAATATGGTCATTCAGTGGAATAGAGGACATTCAAGCATTCTTGAGGAAAAAACCAGAATTGAATAGAAAATTTGACATCCAGACACAAGAAGGAAGAGATGCCTGAGAAGGTAATCAGGGAAAAGAAATCCAAAGGAACTTATCAAAGTTGAACTATTTACATTCCTATATGGAAAAGCAATATCTGTGACTGATGATATCTTTCTCACTATGAAAATAATGGAAGAAGGGGGTGTGGTCATATGAATACTTATCTGAATGTGTGTGTATATGGTTACAGTTATATATGGATAGAGGGCATAGGTTGAATTTGTTGGGAAGGGAGAATACTCAAGGGATGAAATTATGAGGTGAGAAAGGAAAGTGGCAAGAGGAGATGGGGAGAGACAGGATAGGGTAAACTATCCCATGTAGAAGAAGCAAGGGGAAGTGGTTGCAAAGGAGGGGGAGAATAAGGAAGGCTAAAAAGACAAAACCACATTCCCATTGAATTTGGTTCAGGGAGAAAAATGACATACATACTAAATGGGATATCTCAACCTGCAGCAGGATAGGGGGAAGGGGGATGAGAGGAGGGATGATGGATGGGAGGGCATCCTTGGGGGGAGGGGAGGTTGGAAGTACCCACTATAGAAGAGGGACAGGATCATGTAGGGAATGGACTAGGTGGGGGGTGGGATGAGTGGGAGGGAATTATAAGCAGCCTTGTACAATATATCTACCATGATAATGTTTTGCATAGCTAGACATGTACAACATATGCTGAATTACTTATCTCCCAAGAAGGAATGGGTGACAAGGGAGGAAGGAAATGGATCTGAAATTTGAGGTCGTAACATTAAATGTTTCAAATATATATATAAATACTATTATTAATACTCTTGCCTATAATTGGGAGATAAGATGTGCAGGCATTGGGACACAAAGATTCATCTTCCTCTAATGGAAAAGTCGATGGGGGTATGGGAGAAGGTGTGGGAGAGCAGATTGGAGGAAGCGATATCTTGTGGGACTGCTATTCTGGGAGGTTGGGTAGGGGAATAATGGGGGGAAAATGATTGTAACTCAAAATCTGGCGGAAATGAATGATGTAAAACAGAAGTTAATAAAGTATTTGTTTAAAAAAAAAAAAAGAAATCTAGCTGTGTGACCCTGAGCAAGTCACTTAATCTCTGTTTACCTCAGTTTCCTCATCTGTAAAATGGGGATAATAAAATGGAGATAATAATAACACCTGCTTTCCAGGGTTGTAGTGAGAATCAAATGAGATAAAGCGCTTGGCACAGTGCCTGGAACATAATAAGTACCACATAAATGCTAGCTATTATATGAAAAAGAAAATGCTGGAAGTGGACTGTGGCTATTATCACCAAGACACATGAACAATGTGAAAAAACATCATATTCACAATTCGTATTGATTTCTTTAGAATAGAACAATTCAAATAAATCTTTATTTTGGTGTTAGGTCACATTTCCCTCCCAGTGCTTTGATGTAATTACATTGTTATTTATAATTTCTATCAATAGATTTGTGCTGATGCGTCCCAAAAAGGTGTAACTGCTGGTTCATCAAATGCTGAGTCATAATGTCCTGCCTTAATAATATTTCCATCTTCTGCTACATGTATGTTTGTGTCATTAAGTGAAAAATCTAAGGCAAAAGGAGTGTTGACAATTTCACGTTTTTCAGGTTTAATCACAAATTAATTTAGTCAGCATGAACAAATGATTATCATGGCTGCTTTTCCCTTTCCAGATGGCTCTATTTCATAACATAACAGTCAATCTGAAGAAAAATTTAGCACCTTATCAATTTCATATTTATTACTTTCATCTTTATAAATATGAAATTTGTTCACTTTACATTATATATTTTACACAAACAGTAAGATTCACAAGTCTCTATTTTTTTTTAAAGCAATTGGGGTTAAGTAACTTGCTCAAGGTTACACGGCTAGTCATTATTTATGTGTGGGTGCTCATTTTCTGAGGCCGGATTTGATCTCAGGTCATCCCAACTCCGAGGCCGGTGCTCTTACTCAC
>WOXC01005377.1:0-243605 GCA_011680675.1 Gymnobelideus leadbeateri | reverse complement strand
AAGTCAGAATTCCTGCACCAAAAGCTTCCAAGAAAAATATGAGCTGGTTACAGGCTACAGAAGAGCTTAAAAAGGATTTTGAAAACCAAATAAGGGAAATGGACAAAAAAATTGGGAAGAGGCATGAGAATGATGCAAGAAAATTATGAACAGCCTAACCAAAGAAAATAACACCTTAAAAAATAGACTAACTCAAATGGCAAAAGAGGCTCAAAAAGGCAATGAGGAGAACAATGCCTTAAAAAGAGGAATTTACCAGATAGAAAAAGAATGTCAAAAGCTCACTTAAGAGAATCAATCCTTTAGAATTAGACTGGAGCAAATGGAAGCTAGCGACTTTATGAGAAATAAAGATACAGTTCCAAACAAATGACAAAATAGAAGGCAATGTGAAATATTGACCTGGAAAATAGATCTATGGGAGATAATTAAAAAATTATTGGAAAGCCATGATCAAAAAAAGAACGTAGAAATCATCCTTCAAGAAATTCTTAAGGAAAATTGCCCTGATGTTTTAGAAACAGAGGGCAAAATAGAGGTTCAGGTAGTCCCCCAATCTCCTCCTGGAAAAGATCCCCAAAAGAAAACTCCTAGGAATGTTATAGGCAGGTTCCAGAGTTCCCAGATCAAGGAGAAAATATTACAAGCAGCCAGGAAGTAACAATTTGAATATTGTAGAAACATAATCAGGATAACACAGGATCTGGCAGCTTCTACACTGAGGGATCAAAGGCCTTGGAAATATGACATTCCAAAGGGCAAAGGAGCTGGGATTAAAACCAAGAATCACCTTCCCAGCAAAACTGAGTATCATGTTTCAGGGGAAAATATGGTCATTTAATGGAATAGTGGACTTTCAAGCATTCTTTTTTTTTTTTTTTTGCTGGGCAATTGGGATTAAGTAACTTGCCCAAGGTTACATGGCTAGGTTTTTGTCTGTGTGTGCATTAAGTGTCTGAGGTCAGATCCAAACTCAGGTACTTCTGAATCCAGGGCCGACTCTCTACTCACTGTGCCACCTAGCCGCCCCTTCAAGCATTCTTGATGAAAAAAACAGAGGTGAATAGAAAATTTGACATTCAGAAACAAGAAGCAGGAGAAGCAGGAGAAACAGGGAAAAGAAATCATAATAAATTTTATCAGAGTTTAACTATTTACATTCCTACATGGAAAAACTCTAACTGTACCTTATGAAAAGTTTCTCAGTATGAAAATAGATGAATGGAATAGAAATGTATGTGTACATACATACATACATACATACATATATATATATATATATATATATATATATACATATATGAGGGTATATTTGTGTATGAATACATATGTGAGTGTGGTTATATATGTGTATAAGTATACATAGACAGAGGGCACAGGACCAATTTAATGGGGAGGGATGTTACTTAAAAGTTAAATTAAGAGGTGAAAGCAGAATATAATGAGAGAAGATGGGGAGAGACAGAATGGGGTAAATTATCTCATATAGAAAAGGCAAGGGAAAACTGTTGCAATGGAGGGGAAGAACAAGAAGGCAAAAGGGAATGAGTCAACCTTATTCTTATTGAATTTGGCTTAGGGAGGGAATAACATACTCACTAAATAGGGTATCTCATGCTACAGGAGAGTAGGGGGCAAGGGGATAAGAGGGGGGAAGAGAGCCAGGCCGGGAAGTTGGATGCACCCACTTTTGAAAAGGGACAGGATCAAAGTAGAGAATAGAACAAGTTGGGGTGGGGGGGGGATAAGATGGAGGTAAATATAATAAGTCTTTCACAATATATCCGCTATGGAAATGTTTTGTATAGCTACACATATACAACCTATATTGAATCACTTATCTTCCCATCTAGTATTTTCATTTGAATAAAAAATTCATAATATATACTCAAAATAAGCTTATATGGATTAGTAATTCCATTGTTCACCCTTTTTATTTTTTTTTAATATTCACTCAGTAGCTTCCTTATTGTGTAGATTTTGTCTTTATATCTTTTATATACATGGTAAAATCTTTCTCTTGTTTGCCCTTCATTCAATTTCTAGTTTGGGGAAACATAATCAACAAGCTGATGTCCTGTTTTGTAAGTCTTAGATCAGAGCCTCTCAAATAAGGTGTCAATCTTAGGTTATTTGAAAAGTCAGTGACAAACTCATAAAACAACAGCAAATAAATGTAATACCCTTTGATTTATACATTATATAAATGTCAGTGTTCACTTTAAGCAAATCAAAATCTAGCAGCAGTCTCTTGCCTACCTATATTTACATTTTGCTTTGGAGATAAAGGCAGCTCCATGTTTTCTTGTTGGAGAAGTTTGAAAGGAAAATACTAAATCATGTTCTAAATTTGGGCGATATTTTTTAGACTTTAGAAAGTGGTGGGGGAAAGTTCTGTAAATCCAAAGTCTTAGACTCATTTGTTTTCTGTCACTCAAGAGTATCACAGAGTGATTATCACAGTGTGACACAGTCCTGGCATCTGCATTTGATTTAAAAGAAATTAAAACCAAACCATGCTGAAAAAATCTTAAGTTTCCAGATAATTTGCAACATTTAAAAAAGATCATGAAATTTCAAGTGACACTGCCAGTCTCTTGGAGAAAACATGTTTTCACTCTGTATTGTTGATGTTATCTCCAACGTGCAAAAAACCCTCTTGTGGGATATACTTTAACAATTCTCAGTCTTATAGCAAACATCATTACCTCAATTCACCATCATGTTGAAACACTCATAGATTTATCTGAAATATCGAATTGGGTGAAGGTATAAAGTTACATACTTCAATCACTTTGTGTGAAACTGGGCTCTCTGACTCCCTTCTCTCCCCTCTGAAATGGATCTCTACTCTTACCAAATTAATATTCCTAAAGTCCAGGCCTGGCCAGGCCACTCTTGCTCACAAAGCTTCTGTGACTCCTTCCTTCTAGGATGAAATTCAAATTGCTCTGTTGGTACTTAAAACTCTTCAGAATCTGACTCAACTCTTTATTTCCAGACTTATTTCATCTTACTCACCCTCACAATGTTGTCTGCTTTGGTGCAACCGGCCTATTTCCCCCTTTTTTTCTATGATCCAATTGCAACTGCGCTTTTGTACAGACAGATCTTTATGCCTAGGATGTTTGTCTCGGCTGGGTCTATAGAATCCTTCAATGGTCGGTTTAAGCACCACTCACTTTCAGCATGAGTCCTCTCATAATTCCCTCACTTGTTATTGCTCCTATTCCTAAATTACTTTTCATTTACTTATGCATGAACACTTCTTAGTCACATCTCAGAAGAAACTAAACTTTTCGACGACAGAAACTATTTAAATTGTCTCTGTATCCCCATTGTATAGGATGATGAATTTCTAGAATTCAGTAGAATCTTGATAAATTTTTGTTCAATTGAATTGAGTGAAGGGATGGTTAATCTAGTTCATTAGGACACATTAAACAACTGTTTAAAGCCTGTTTTACTTATTTCCACTCTGCTAAATATAGTAACTTTATGTTGCAATATCTTGAATAATTTTGTGTTTCTCTGGAAATATATTTTGATGTATTATGTAGGGCTTTGAACAAATGTATGCATCAGTACACAATAAACTTACCCAGAAATTTATTTTAATATATCATTCCTATATATGGAAGATAACACAAACAATAAACTCAATCTATGTATTCAAGCAGCTTAAAACCACTGGTCATATCTCTTAATTCATGGTTGAGGTAGAGGGCCATTGAATTATCTGGTTGATGTCTTGCAATTCAAATCTCCAAAAACACCCTTTTAAAAACTACCCCACCCTTCCACTCATAGTAAATTAAAATGGGTTAGAAGTTCAGTGGTGGAGTGGGTGGGTGGGGGATAGAAAAAGAGTAAAGTAGCAATGAAGTCTTAAGAAAGCATTTACATGATATGATACACTTTTTAAAAAATACAACAATAGGCAAATAACTGGTTGATGGTCTTTATTACTTAATTCATTTTGGGCTAGGTAGGCATAAACTTATATTGCAGAAAATATATATTTATATTTATAATGAATCCATAAGAATAGATTTCTACTGTAGGTGAGTGGAATTATTTTAATGGAATTTAAAGACCATATAGGAAAATCTTTAATTTCTTTTTGATCCTCAATTTTATTTCCTTTTGAAATTCCCTACTATCTTTCTAGGTTCTGGCCATGTGGCACAGTATATTCTGACTATAAATTATTATAAATGTAACTTTGGTAATATCTTTTTAAAATATTTAATTTCCTTTCAATATTTTTCTCATTACTCAATCAGAAGCCCAAAGCATACACACTTTTCTTTAAAACCATACAATGAATACTAGCACTCCTGAGAATGATCTAACACCTATTGGGTTTCTCACAACCACAGACACAGTCCTAAGAATATGCTACTCCTAAGCTTTCAAAGCTCAAATCTGGAGACAATCACCAGAAATACTCAAATCAATTGAATCCCCCAGAATTGTACAGGGATTTGGAAAAGTACACACTGTTCAGTATTGTTTTGTGTAGAATATAAGTCTCAGAACGGTCAGAAAGTCCCCAAACTATGATTTAGACAAAGTAAGTCATTCCTCCACATGTAGCTAGCATGACTATTTAGTGTGCATCTGTTTTGTATATATCTGTGTCTGCTTTAAAAAAAAATTCTCAAAGGATTATATCTCTTCAGACTATAAGAAAGTTTGGGCTCTGTCCAGATATTTGCGGTGCTGATTGTTACCTAAGAGGATAGATTTTATCCAGTTGATGTGGCTTCCAATTACTATTTGTCTTTCTCATCAGGATATTATTCAATTGCATCTTGTTGCATTCTTTGAAATGTTCACATTCCAAAATTTAAGTCATACTGGATTTGATATCTTCATAGAAGGGAACAGGTTCTTCTATTTCTGGGGTAACTTCCTGAAAGATCCTGCACTGTTCAGCACATAGTAGGTTCCATAAAAATGCTTATTCCCTCCCCTTTCCATTTGCAATAACTACTGGTTGTTTTTCTTGATGTGAACAGGAATAGGGGAATGGAACATGAGTTATTTGTTATTATGGAGAATAAGAAAGGGAACAAGGAGTAGAGTGCTCTTTATTTCTTTTATTTCCCATCATAATCTATCTAATTTATTGATTAATATATAAATGTTTCAAGGATCTGCCATTTTACCTGAATAGGTGCAGCCTCTGCTGAAACAGATAATAAGTTCTTTCTGATTAAAAACATGGTCTTTGTGAGTTGTCATGGCTTAAAACTTATAATCCAGTGGCCAACTCTCTGGTGATGAGCTCTCCACACTTAGTTAGGTTTGTCCTCAGGCAATAGTTTGCTGACAGGACCACACTCAAAGCCTTTCCATCTTTGTGTGACTTGCCAGGACTTGTTTTCTTTTGGTATAACTTCTAAGAATTCAGGGTTATCTCAGTGCCATGATGAGACATCAGAATTGGACTTCTGCTGTGGCCTTTACAAAAAGGCAGAGTATAATGAAATCCTTAAATATCACCCCATATGCCTGGGTTTCATTATCATCAAAATCAATAGGATGTCATTCTTATACCATACATAGTCTGACATGGGGATGTACTTATTCTATATCCTCCAATCTTCACTTTTCTTTCTGCCTAGCTCAAACATCAAAGCATGGAATTCAGGGTGAAGTCAAGCTCCTTCTTTAGGCACAAAGATTTTTTAAGTTTCTTTTGCTTCCAATTTGACTTCTTAAATTTCTAGAACACTGACACAGCAACTAGCTGCAGGCAACATTTGAGGTTTTAAAGTTTACTTTAAAAAATTGAGGCAGAAATCTCTACACACAATTTTCCTATTCCCACAACTTAGAGCAGAATACATTCCAGAGTCATTTTCCTTTGGGCCAAGGGAAAAAAGTGGAAAGAAACATGGAAATTATTTCAGCCTGAAATTAGATTTTTTTTTTCCAATTTGAGTTCATGTCAATAGAAGATTGGCTTTATAAATGAAGTGCTTTTAACAGGCTTCTGTTAGTCACATGAATGCTCTAATAAACTCTAATTACTCAGAGAATATGCAAATGAACTAATCAAATTGCTACTTCATCAAATCAAATCAAATAATGAATATTTTAAAAAAGATCTAAGGGGAACACAGAAAAATGTTTTATTTCAAGTATTATGTCGGCCTTCAAGTCTCACTCTCTTCTTATATAATATAAGAAAATATTTTGGGGATGGTGGTGGTGCTATTAATGGAAAACACCTAAAGATGAAGTAGATACATCTGTGAAAACGTGTTTTCCTCAAAGAATTAATGAAAATAAGATATATCTTTATGACTCTACAACAAAGGTAAAGAAAGGAAATATACAGAGAGCAAGAAATACAATTATTATTATTAAAATGTCCATTTTAGAAATGAGGGAACTGGGGTGGCTAGGTGATGCAGTGAATAGAGTGAATAGGCCCTAGAGTCAGGAGGACCTGAGTTAAAATCCAGCCTCAGACACTTAACACTGACTAGCTGTTTTGGACAAGTCACAACCCCAATTGCCCTGCCTTCCACCCTCCAAAAATTGAAAGAAAGAAAGAAAGAAAGAAAGAAAGAAAGAAAGAAAGAAAGAAAGAAAGAAAGAAAGAAAGAAAGAAAGAAAGAAAGAAAGAAAGAAAGAAAGAAAGAAAGAAAGAGAGAGAAAGAGAGAGAGAAAGAGAGAGAGAAAGAGAGAGAGAAAGAAAGAAAGAAAGAAAGAAAGAAAGAAAGAAAGAAAGAAAGAAAGAAAGAAAGAAAAGAAGGAAGGAAGGAAGGAAGGAAGGAAGGAAGGAAGGAAGGAAGGAAGGAAGGAAGGAAGGAAGGAAGGAAGGAAGAAAAAGAAAGGAAGAAAGAAAGAAAGAGAAAGAAAGAAATAACTCCAGTAGTAAGACAATTTTGATAAAGAGAATGATGAAAATCACCTGCTATAAAAACCGGTACTTTCTGTAACACATCAGGGTTTCAGGAGAAATATGTTATGACTAAGACATGGGTCCATGTTGTTCCAAAGTAAGACTGTTGAAAATTAGAAAAAGTACACTGCCTCAGAAACCTGTAAGCCTATGATCAATTAAATATAGAATTCAAAGGAAACATTTGATGAAGTAAATATCATCTGGTATAGTGCATAAGGAAAATAGAAGAGGCAAAGTGAAGATTATTTTAAAAATCTATATTTTTAGTTCAGCACTTGACTTTGTAGGGTCACCTCTATTTCTATTTGCTGTTTGTTATAAAGCTGGGTTATGCAAACTTGTGCTGACTCTGATATCCTGCCTAAGGGAAAATATTCTGCTTATTAATATTGTTTGAACCTAGCTTTAGGAGGATAGAAATTTGTGTAAACCAAAGCTTATGCTAGAGGTCAGGCTGACCTCTGAGATACTCAGGGGAAGTTAGATGACTATGGAGAATGCCTAGATTCCATGCAAATCTTGTTTTAGTTCCAACCAAAGCTTATGCTTTAGTTTCCTCAAATTTGGATTTGTTCTTGCCTGCTAACACCACACATCTCAAACTCCCACATTGCGTATGTTCTGTCTCTGAGAGAAATGTTCTAAAGCCTTTGCCTGAACTCTATATAATGCCTCACAAAGGCCTGAGGAGAGAGCCACACCTTTTTTTTCTGGCTCTCTCTTTTGCTAAGTGATACAGTGCAATTCTTTCTAAAAATCTATTTCAGGTTTGAGAGTTTTTCCTCTATTGACAATTACCAGCATGCCTTAGCCACAGACTCCTGCTTGATCTTCTTGAAATAAAACTACTTAGAGAGTCCCTGGGAACAACTCCTAGTCTGAATATTTCTATCCAGATTCATCTTTGTGATTCTCCATTCATCTTGCTTCTCTTGAGATCGTCAAGATACACTCCAAATTCAGAAATCATATCAACAATGTCTCTTAAATTATAGACACAGAGAAAACTCAAATATACAAAGTGACAGAATTAAGTAGCAATATGATGAAAAGAATGTGTAGTGTTGTCAAAGGAGATAAAATCAAACTAAGAAAGGGTTGATAGCCAATCAATAGAAATTATTTTTGTAAAAGGGAACCAAAAGAAAAAGAAAAACTCCAGCAGTCTTACTTTTAAGCTTCCAAAATGGGCTTATTTTCTTATCATTCTTCAAGCGTAGCTTAAACACAGTAAATCTCCTTTTGTAAATCTAGCCATCTTGTTGAAACCTTTTGCTTACATTTATAATTTTCTATTTATATCAGCCTACATACACATTAAAACACTCATTCAGTAAAAACTTTTTATTGGCATATGTTAAAGGCCAGTAGATTCCTTCATTTTATGTGTGTTTCTAACTGTCAAGTTCTGTGCCACCATGACTCTTGACCTATGTGGTTAGGGTACCCCATTAAAAGAGGGTTATTTTTAGAAGACTTTTAAAAACTTTGCCTTTTTGGTGTCTTTTCATCTACTGTGGTAGAGCTAGAGTTCTCTGTTTTCTCTGTAACAGGGATTGGTTTTCTCTAAAAAGCAATGAAGTTGTTCTTAGGACTAAAAATTAGCCCCCCACTACTTTTGATGTAGCTCACTGGTCATCGAAGTGCATGAAAAATCCCACTGGAATGCCCTCTCTAACTTGATGAACTTATGAAGACAAAAATCCCCATATCTTTAACTCACCAGATTTCTTTCTATATGGAGACAAGGTGGTAGGCCACATCTTGAGAAGCTCTTATCCTGGCTGCATATGATAAGGTAGTAGACAAAGCCCAGGACTTGCTGTCTAAAAGACCAGAGTTTAAATCCTACTTGAAACGCTTACTAGCACTACAACCCTAGGCAAGTTATTTAGCTTGTCTTACTTTCCTCAACTGTAAAACTATCTCCCAGAGTTACAAGAATCAAATGAGATAGCATTTCTAAAGAACTATCTGACACATAGTAAGAGATATAGAAATCATTACTTTTTTTTTCAGCTTTATTCCTATAGATCTTTATTCATTTATTTTTAAAGATTATTTTAAGTTTACAACATTCATTTCCACAAGATATTGAATTTCAAATTTTCTCCCCTTCTATCCACTGCTGACCACCCCAAAACAGTCATCCCACTGAAAACCCCCTCCCCCAATCTGCTCTCTCCTATGTCCTTCCCCATTCCTCTCTGACTTTCCAGTAGGGCAAGATGGATGTCCATACCCCAGTGCCTGTATATCTTATTTCCCAGTTGCATGTAAACAAAATAATAATGATAATTTCTTTTAAGCATTTGATTTTAAAACTTTGAATTCCAGATTCTTTCCCTTCTTCCCTCATCACCCACCCTTATTGGAAAGACAAGCAATTTAATATAGCTTGTACATGTGTAGTTACACAAAACATTTCCATAGTGGATATATTGTGAAAGGCTTACTATATTTTCCTCCATCCTATTCTGCCCCCCACTTGTTCTATTTTCTACTTTGACCCTGTCCCTTTTCAAAGGTGTGTGCTTCTAACTACCTCCTCCCCCCAATCTTCCCTCAATTCTATCACCCCCCCCTTCTTATCCCCTTTGACCCTACTTTCCTGTAAGGTAAGATACCCAACTGAATGTATATGTTATCCCCTCCTTAAGCTATATTCAATGACAGTAAGGTTGAACCATTCCCTTTTGCCTTCCTGATCTTCCCCATCCACTGTAACAGTTTTCCCTTGCCTCTTTATGTGAGATAATTTACTCTATTCTGTCTCTCCGTATCTCCTCTCATTATATTCTTCTCTCACCTCTTAATTTTATTTTTTAAAATATTATCCCTTCCTGTTCAATTGATCCTGTGTTTTCTTTGTTTACCTGTACACATATATACACACACCCACATATGTATTCATATGCATATGTACCCTCCTATATAGAAACACATATATATGTATACATATATATATATATGTGTGTGTGTGTGTATACACACACACACACACACACAGACATTTATATTCCCTTCAACTATCCTCATACTGAGAAGTTTCATAAGTTACAATTATCATTTTTCCATGTAGGCATGTAAATAGTTCAACTTTGATAAGTTGTTTATGATTTCTTTTCCCTGTTTATCTTCTCATGCTTCTCTTGCTTCTTGCATCTGAATGCCAAATTTTCTATTCAACTGTTTTTTTTTTTTCATCAAGAATGCTTGAAAGTCCTCTATTTCATTGAATGACTATATTTTCCCCTGAAACATGATACTCAGTTTTGCTGGGTATGTGATTTTTGGTTTTGATCCTAGCTCCTTTGACCTCCAGAATATCATATTACAAGCCCTTTGATCCCTTAATGTAGAAGCTGATAGATCTTGTGTTATTCTGATTGTGTTTCCACAATAATTAAATTGTATCTTCTTGACTGCTTGTAATATTTTCTCCTTGATCTGGGAACTCCAGAACCTGGCTACAATATTCCTAGGAGTTTTCTTTTTGGGATCTTTTTCAGGAGGTGATCTGTGGATTCTTTCAATTTCTATTTTGCCTTCTGGTTCAAAAATATCAGGGCAATTTTCCTTGATAATTTCTTGAAGGATAATTTCTAGGTTCTTTTTTTATCTTGACTTTCAGGTAGTCCAATATTTTTTTTAAATTATCTCTCCTGGATCTATTTTCCAGGTCAGTGGTTCTTCCAATGAGATATTTCACATTACCTTCCATTTTTACATATGTTTGGATCTGTTTAATAGTATCTTGATCTCTTATAAAGTCATTAGCTTCCATTTGCTCAGTCTAATTTTGAAGAAATCATTCCCTTTAGTGAGCTTTTGAAATTCTTTTTCCATCTGGCAAATTTGGCTTTTTAAAGCATTCTTCTCCTCATTGGCTTTTTGGACCTCTTTTGCCATTTGAGTTAGTCTATTTTTTAAGGTGTTGTTTTCTTCAGTCAGGTTATTGACTCTCTTTTCCTGATTTTCTTGCTTCATTCTCATTTCTCTTTCCAATATTTCCTCCACTTCTCTTACTTGATTTTCAAAATCCTTCTTGAGAAACTCAATGACCTGTAAACAGTTCACATTTTTCTTGGAAGCTTTTGGTGCAGAAGTTCTGAATTTGTTGTCTTCCTCCTGTTCCATACTTTGATCCTTTTGTCCCCAAAAAGGAATCTAAGGTTTGATTCCTGTGCTTGCTTTGCTTCTTTTGCTTGCTCCTTTTGCCATTCAATTATTTGACTTTTGAGCTTTTTGCCACAGTAGAGCTCTGCTTCAAGAGAAGAGATCATTTTCCCAAATTGCTGGGGTTTTCACAGCTGCTGGAGCTATTAGTTGGGTGCCATCTCTACAGCGCCCACAAACTCTGGCTCACTGGTCACAAACCCCAGAACCTCCACCCAAGACAGCGATCCTGATCCAAGCAGGTTAAAACAAGAGCAACTACCCTCTGATTTGTTGCTTGGTCCCTCTCTGATCTGCAGGCCAGGAGCTCTAAAGTAGCCATGTGGAGGCTGCATGGCTGCTGCACCTCTGCCACTTCTCGCTCCAGGGGCAGAGGCAGAACCACATTCCTACTCCCTCTCAGTTCCAGCAGAGTTCCACACTGACCTTTTACTTTGTCTTTGGTATTTATGGGTTGATAGTTCTGGAAACCACCACAGCTGCTGGTGATCCACTCTCTTGAAGTCCCTTCAGTTGCTGCTGGTCAGGGTCACCCTGGGGCTAAAACTGCAGGATCACATGGGACTGGGCTTGGCTCCCAGCACTCCGTGATAGACCTTTCCTGACAGCCTGCTGGTCTGCCTTTAGTGGGAGATTTGTTTCTCTCTGTAACTTAATGGCTTCTGTAGCTCTAAAATTTGTTTAGTCATATTTTATGGCTATTTGATATTGTTATGGGGGGAGCTCATGGAGTTTCCTGCTTCTATACCCCCATCTTAGTGCTGCCCCAGAAATCTTTATTCTTATTAAAGCTAATCCTGCCCTTAATACCTGTAAATTTCTTTGACTTAATTGTCTAGTTCAGAGGTACAAACACAAATGAAACTCATAGATGGGTAATGTTCATAGATCAAAAAGGACAAATTAAAAGTAATGGTTGAGAAGTCCATGGAGGCAAATTTTGCCTCTATATCAAGAAGGACTTCCTTATAATTAGACCTATTTATAAAATGGAATTAGTCCTTACAGGAGTTAAGTGAGTTCCATGTACGATGGAGCTATTGCAACAGAGACCGGATAAACACCTGTGTATAACATTATAGATGTTAATTATTATTTGTAATTCAACTCAGTTCAGTTCACTTCTCTTCCAAACAGATGTAGACATTCTTCCTCCAGTTCAACACAACAGGCTCCCTCCTCAGAACACTGTAATCTAGCTTCCATCTTCATTTTTTATATTAACTTCATGGTTCTCAAATATACCCTTCTGTTTGTAGCCACACTGTTCTCTTACTTAAAGTCCTCATATCCTTTCCTTTAGACTGTTTTTATACTTTGCTAACTGGTATCTTGTGCCTCCCATATGCATGGGAAAATATTTACATTACTTCCTTCAAACCACTTCCAGAGAAATGTTTCTAATGGGATGTTCTGATCACATCAGTCCTGACTTTGAAAACTTTCAGTGGTTCCCCATTGTCTATTGGACAAATGGAAACACTTAACTTTGGACTTCAGGGTCCCCTATAATTAATCTCGAACCTAACCTACCTTTTTTTTTTAAAGCAATTGGGGTTAAGTAACTTGCTCAATGTTACACGGCTAGTCATTATTTATGTGTGGGTGCTCATTTTCTGAGGCCTGATTCGATCTCGGGTCATCCCAACTCCAAGGCTGGCGCTCTTACTCACTGCGCCACCTAGCCGCCCCTTAACCTACCTTTTTAGCTAGATTTCACAGTACCCCTCTTTGTGCATTCTATTCTTCAATGAAATTGTATTATTCATGAATCATGAGTCTTTTCCTTCTCTAACATTCATGTATTTGGACATGCCATTCTCTATATCTTGAATGAATCTTTACCTCTTCCCATCCCTACTACCAATCTTCATCAACTAAAATATTTCTCCTCTTTCAAAGTCCAAGTGTGGGACCATATTATGTGCGTAGGTCATGATTTTCCCATTTCTGTGATTCTTTTCACCTATGGATTTAATATAGAGCTTGTATAAGAGCTATTCATATATATATATATATATATATATATATATATATATATTCTTCTACAGTATTATGAAATCCTTGAGGGAAGAAACTGTCATTTTTTCATTTTAGAACCTAGCAAATAACATTATTAGAGTAGGATTTCAAAAACTTTTAAATTTATTTGGATTAAATTGTTTCATGAATCAGGCACGAGGTTGGACTAGATGAACTCTAGCTCCCTTTCAAGTCCAAAATTCCATGAGATGCTATATGAAAGGCAACAACATGAGTGGTTTTCTCCTCTCCCTTAAATTTCTATTAACTTCTTTAAAGGTATCCTTTTGAAGTAAGTTGTGGAAAGAAATGTTTATATTGAAAATTTCCTATTCCTTATGAACATTCTTGAGGTTTAAGCACACACTCAGTGTGAACCACAACCAGTATATATACATCTGCCACTGACTTTATTTGCCTTCACAGTTATCCTTTTACCTTCCTTGGTGGTCTGGAACTGTTATTTTTACAAAAGAGTACAAAGGAGTTGAGAGATTAATTTTAATTGCTATTAGTAAACAGGTTTAAGAACTAGAAGTATTAAGAAGCTTCTTATTTGGGAGATCAATTTGTTGGCCCCACAAATTACTCATGGTCTAGGATCAAACTTTATGAGACAAATCCATTTTATTTGGTAATTTAGTAGTCAGAAAAAAAAGTTAAAGCTCCACTGAGCTAGCTTCCATATCATAAAAGGCTTATCCTTCTCTCCTGCTAGAGAGATAGCTCCTGAGGGAATTGGAATCCATCTCCCTGCAAGTCAGTATGAATTGAGTTAAAAGAGTAAACCTGAGCTCATTCATTTATACATTCATTCATTCAATGACATTATTAAATGCCTACTGTTTTCAGAGCAGTATGCTACATATTGAAGAAATAAAGTTTGAGTAAGTCATAATTCATTTCTCATGGAGGTTAGTAGGGAGACAAAACACAAAGGCATGTAACTAAAATGCACATAACCGCCTAGCAAATGGGTGCAAGATAAAGTGTTATTAGAGTTCTGAATAGCATACTAGGGTTTTTGTAGCAGGTGACACCCCACTTCAGGTCATACCTCCAAAGAGCAGACAGAAGAAACGACCCCATACTCCAGAGTAATTATGGTTAGGGACAAAAGAAAATGCTCCTTGAGAATCTGGAAAGACTTTCTAGTTCCATACTAGGCAATAATTCTAGTCTTCTGTGTTTCCAATAGTCCGACTATCAAGACATCCTGACATTCCTTGTAATGACACGATGAATATTTTAGAGTCTCATACTTGTTTCATGGAGGAGAGAGGTACTGCTGCTCTCTGCTTCAATCTTCAAAGGAAGGGAATTTTAAAGGCATAGGCACTTTTTCCTTCTTTTAGTTTGCATTTCATTTTGAGAGGAAAATGGCTTGAATCTCAGAAGTGTAAGGCCCCTGCCTGTTATAAATTGCACTGTTTTTTTCTTGTAAAGAGGAAGAATTTAATTCATATGATATTGAAATGGTTAGCCAAGACCTAAATTCCCAGATTAGCTATGGTAAAACTCACAGTAGTTGACAATATGATAAGAAAAAAACAAACGGAAAGAAACTAGTGGTTTAAGAAAAAGTGTTTAAAATGACAAAGTCTGAGGGGTAAGGTCTTTACACCACAAAAATATTTTTCTTCACTTTGAATATGGCTACCTGTTTCCTCATCCATAAATAATCATAGTATAATCATAGTACCCACCTTCCCCTTACCCCTTCCTGGGCAGAATTACTGTGAAAATAAAATAAGATAATATTTTTAAATGATTTCTAAATCTTAAAGCACTATAGCAATGCTTATTAATATTAGAGATGCCGAAAACTGATGAGGGTCAGGTTATGATTGGGTGGGATGCCTCAAAGAATTTCAAAGACTCAGGCCCACTCCAAGCTACTTAGAGAGATTTATTGTGGATTTGAAGTTTCATGCTCTGGTGAATGGCTAAGTTCCTTAGAGAAACTTGCAATTTCAGTAAGGTAACACTAAGCAATTTTATAATATATGATCCTGATTACACAATCAAAAATTACATAGCACATAGGAATATGATTGATATTAAGAAGGCAGGAGGTGTTTGTTAATGGATAATAAGGGAGGAGGTTCGTTATATGGTTCAGTGGTCAAACATCGTGGTCATACTGCTTTCTGATTTGACTAGCTGTTGTAGTCCTGTCTGGTCACAAGAAAAGTATTTAAACATAATGTGCTAATACAATTTTACCCCCAAAAAATGTTTTTATGGTTTATGTATACCTTTGATGGAATCCTAATAAAGCTGCCCCCAGTACCAATATTCTAACTTCATTACAGGTCCACTATACCTACTCACCACAACCCCACACCCGCCCCAGCCAATGTCCTAATTTCTTCATATATGCCTCACTTCTCAGTAGAATAACAAATATGTCCCTGAACTTAGTTCCCACAGAAACAGCAGATGAGTCCATGCAATGGGAATCCATTTACTGTCTCTACCTAGTCACTGCCCCCAAACCCATTCTCACAGAAACAGGTGTGTTCTTGTATTCAATCACAATCACTTTATCTATCTAGCACAAGGCAGGACCATGATACTTAACTATCTATCTTGACCAGACAGGATCACAATAGCTAGCTGATAAGAGGGCAGCACTACCAGAAAATTTAGCCACTGGATCCCTTCTCCATTAACTAATCCCTTTAAAAAACTCCTCCTGCCTTTTTACTATTAATCTCATTCCTACATTCTATGCAAATTTTGATTGTATAATCAGCATCTTTATCCTATAAAAATCCATCTTGCTTTCTCTGAAGTTGCTGGTTCCTCTTGGAACTTAGCCCACTTTGTGAGAGGTGTCAATCTCTCACAATAGATAAATGCCTATACTTGAATTAGAGGTGCTCTGATTCTGAATTCTTTGAGATTGTTCCACCACAACACATTATGAAACTCTAACAGTTTTTGGGTGGGCAGAGCCCCCACTACAACAGTATTTTACATCCCTGGGTTTAAAGCACAATACCTTGATAGGTTATACATCTATGAATTCATTAATGTAAATATTCTTTATAAAAGTACAAAACATAGCCTATCCCAGCCTTCTTATTCTCCTTAATCCTTGTCCATATTCTCCAATATTTCCTGCACAGGGAGGAATTATTGGAGAATATCCTAGTGTCTTTCCTTTAGATCTCTTGACATTGTGTAGAAAACAGTATAATATACTGAATATCCACCAATTATTCTTTACTCTTGTCACATTATGGACCTATTTCTTTTTGCTCTCATAGAGCCTGCAGATAATATCCTCTATGTACTTTTACTGCTCAGTCCACTCAAGTTTATCATGAGTTTCCACATTGTTTTTTGGTTGACTTACAACTTTAATTCTTTGGAGATAGAGATAATCTATGATTTGTAGTCATACACCCTTAGAGGAAGTATACTGATGCTTAAAATTTGGGTCTTTGTTTCAGGGAAAACTGTATATACATATACACATACATACACATATAAGCATTCAAAAAAACACACATATAGACATAGACATACATAAACACATACTATATACACACATATGCATATGCATTTACATATACATACATCCCTACTTATACACATACGCACATATAGATATAGATATACATATACATAAACAATACACATACACATAAATTATCATAAATTATATATACACATATACAGATGCATATAGATATACACATACACAAACACATAACCATACCCATGCATGTGCATATACATATACATACACATATATTCTTATACACATTATACATATACATATATGCACACATACACATGCAATATACAAGAAATGTATAGATACATGCATAATACATGCATACATGCTTTATACATATACATGCATGTGTACATATAAATGTAGCTCCAATGCGATATTCACAATAAAGACTGTGACTATAAATACTGCATGACGTTTGATTGAAAATATACCAAACTCTCCATATAGAGGACAGAATTAAATATTTATTTTAGACACCAGATAACCAAATCCCAAAACCAGTAAGCCAATTCCGTCATAATAGTAAAGAAATTAACAAACAACAGAGAGCCATGCCATCCTTCAGCCTTCCCACAAACCAAGATCAATATTTACTCACACATCTCTCTCTCTCCTTCCCTGAGCGCCTCTCTCTCCCACCATCTCACTAGCTCTGACTCCCAGCTTCCTTTAGGCTCTGCATCCTTTCAGCAAACTCCTCCCACCACAGACTCCATGTGATTACACTCAACCTATTAGGGGGCAGAGTTTACTTTCAAAGCAGGGAAGGTCTTCAAACTCCCCTCTAGGTCTATTAAGGTGCAGGGAAGATCTTCAAATTCCCATTCCCATTACAGTATACATGTATATGTACATATACATATGCACACACACAGATAGATTGAAGCACACTGTGGAATATCCACCCAAGGATTATTACAATTTGGAAAAAAAAAAAAAGTATTCCCCATCCCCTTTTTTGTTTGTTTTCCTTTGTGAAGAAAGTTAAGTTAAGAACCATTTTGAGTGACTTGGGCTTCCCTTTAAGAGAATCTTCTGGGACTTCATACAATAAGCACAAGGTCATCCACAACAAGTACCATTAAGGAGGACTTTCCAGCTATAAAGATCCCCTCTTCAGCTTGGTTTTTATGTCTAGATACATTCTAGGACAGCTGCAAACACTTATCATATATCTCCCCATTTCCTACATTTGTTAGTGCTCACTGAGCCTTCACATATATACATATATACACACATACACATACACACATATACATGTATACACATGCATATATACACACATATATGTATGTGTGTATGAATGTATACATGTGTGTACACCAATTACTTTGTATATATCAGGCACTTACTAGCCTATACTGTGTTGTATCCAACTAGTAGAACTTTAAATTCCTCAAAAGAAAGGACTTCATTTTTATGTTCACATGGTGCCTGGAACATAATAAGTACTTCTGAATGACGGCTAATCAATTATTTTATGCCTTGCTCATTAATAATCAGATGATTGTTAAACAAAATGTTTCTACTCTTACAGCTTTTAATATGTACACAGGGGAAACCTTGCAAGAGTAAAAATTTTAAGGGAACATTTCTCATTAGTGGCAGATAGGTGACACAGTGGACAGTATTCAAGACCTTGGGTCAGAAATATTTAAGTCCAAATACAGCCTAGGACACTAGTTCTGTAGCTCTGGGCAGATAGCAAACTCAGTTTCCTCATGTGTAAATGGGGATAAGTATAATTTCTACCACCCAGGATGTTTTAAGGATGAAGTGAAATAATATTTGTAGAGTTCTTTTCAAATGTTAAAACAATGTATAATTAGTAGTTACTATTATTACCTGATCAAATGCTGTATTATATGCAACAGACAATAAGCGCAATGGCATTCTCTACACTGTTTGGTGACTATGATTAAACATAATTTGTTGTAGAGTACTTTAGCAGAAGTAGGCCTATTTCTTTACCATATCTATGACTATATCTACACACATACACACACTCACATACACGCACACAGACACATACATTCTTTACAAAGGTTTTGTAGTGACAGAAAATAGGTGTTTTGGCTAAAATAACTGACATGTTCATATATTGTTAATGAAAAAGTTCTATTACTTTTCACAAGGGTTAGGATCCTCCTGTCCAAATATCTTGAGACTGCTGTCCTGAAAAATATACCATGACCAATATGAATATTTTCCATGATAATTGGCCTATTCCAGGGGTGGAGAACCTGTGGCCTCAAGGCCACATAGAGTCTTCTAGGTCCTTGGGTGTGGCCTTGGTTTAGTCCAAGTTTCACAAAACAAATTTTTTTATTAAGGGGGTTTGTGAAGTGTGGATTTAGTCAAAAGGCCACATGCGTCCTCAAGGTCACAAGTTCCTCACCCCTGGTCTATTTCAATAGCTTTTACCATTATTGTTCTTTGGCATTCTTTTTTACTTCCATATGTAACAGATAAAGGCTGATTTTAGGGTCAAAATGTGGAACTATCTCACTGATAAAAAAACAATTTTTTACAGGAATTTGTATATATATATATATATATATATATATATATATATATGCTACTATGTTATACATATATATGTATATATATATATATATATATATGTATATATGCTATTCTTCAAATCTCATACTTAAATGCTATTGGGATGATCTGACCTAATTGGGTCTCTTGTCAAGCATTTTGCATTTTTCCTTCTTTCTTCACTATTCTCACCGTTCATTTAGATAATACTACTCATAATCTTCTATTACCTTCTTCCATAATAATTTTAAAAGAAGTTTATATTGTTAGTTGTTATTAATACTGCTTGCTATCTGTCTTGGCAAATTGATCTAGCATATGCTTACTAAGGCAATTTCAAAATTCTTTAACATTTTTTTATGGTGCAGTGGATAGAGTACTGGGGTCTGAAATCAGGAAAATGTGTGTGTGTGTGTGTGTGTGTGTGTGTGTGTGTGTGTGTGTGTGTATCATAGGACTTAGGGGTCATTTAGTATTTTGTTTTTGTCTCATGGATTGCCATGGGCAAATAATTGGTAACCAATTCAGCCAGTCTACTGCCGATGCATCTTTCCACATTTAACTCTTGTAGACTAGTTCTTAGGAAAGAGACACAGCATATTGTTGAAACTGCAGTTAGAGACTGATAGAATTATCATATCTTATGGAATTCTGGCATAATCTTCAAGGAAAAAAAGGAAAGAAGGAAGGAAGGAAGGAAAGAAGGAAGGAAATAAATATTTATTAAATCAATCTATCAATAAACATGTATTAACAGCCTGCTATGTGCAAGGCACTATGCTAAGTGCTGGGGATATGAGGAGACAAAAGAAAATCCCTGCCCTTAAGGTGCTTACAATCCAATAGGGGAGACAAAATACAAATAGATAACAAAGTAAGTTATATATAAGATAAGCAGGAAATGATTAACAGAAGGAAAGCCCTTGAATTAAGGGGTGTTAGAGAAGGCTTCCTTGTAGAAAGTGGAATTTTTGTCGGAACTTAAAGGAAAGCAGAGAAGTCAATAGTGAGAGCAGAGGCCTAATATGTGCCAGGCATTGCACTAAGAACTTTAAAAGTATTACCTCATTTGATTCTCACAGGAACCCTGGGAGATAGGTGCCATTATTATTTGTATTGCCAATTAATGAAACTGAGTCAAGCAGATGCTAAGTTACTTGCCCAGTGTCACTCAGCTAATAACTGCCTGAGGTCAAATTTGAATTTAGGTCTTGACTTGACTTGAGGTCCACAATTCTATTTATTGTGCCACCCAGATAACCTAGAAAACCCAAGTTTATCTCCATGTCACAATGACACACTGGAGAAGTTTATGGAGGAATGTACATATAATATAATTCAAATAATGTTCTTTAAGGATTGAACCAAAAACAATTTCATATAGCACAGGTACTCTCAGATGCTTCAGTCTCAATTTCTGATTCAATAGCTTTCAGCGTCTATGAACAGTCATTGTCGGATAGTTTACAAGGACAATTAGAAGGAGAACTTGTTTGGGGTCTTGTTGGAGAGGGCCATATTTTAGTATTCCTTTGTTGGCATGTGGACACTAAAACATTCTTGTCCTGTTACAAAACAGAAGTAAAGTTATTGCATTACCAGAATTTAATATAATCATAGCTCTCTTACCACATGTTGACCATTTTATAAGAAATGAGAACCTGCCAGCTAACATCCACAGTTGAAAGTAAACACACGTTTCCTCTGTGGTTCTGTAGCCACATTGTATTTATTTCAAAATTGGCACTTAGGAATGAAGGAGTGGGGGAGGAGGGGAATAAAAATATTCTCTAAGACTCTGAAGGTGGATTGTTTCTTTTTTGTTTGTTTGTTTGTTTGGTTGGTTGGTTTTATTTGTCTTTTTGTGCTTTTAGATCATGATTTTTGATTTCTTATAGGGGAAATAATATGGTCATTTGAAATATGTGGTACATATTGTGACATCAGATTTCACTAAGCAATGTTTCTCTCTTCTAAGTTTAAAAATTTGCCATGTTATAGCACGAGTCCCAAACTGATTAATGTCCCCAAAATGATAGAAGAAAAAGATTAATGTCTAAATAAGATGACTAATAAAACCTTCAGGTAGCCAAAATACTGAATTCTGACATAATAGATATTATCAAGTGGATGTAATTGATACCAAAAGAATGTGGCTAATTTCATTTAAAATTTCCAGAACAAACATAACAGTGATTTGGGTCATTTATAGAAACTGTACCATTTCTAAATGGAAATATAGGTAATTCCCAAGTGAGCACAAAATTTAACTTGGGGATAAGATATTTTTAAAGCACTTAAGTTCACAGTATGTTTAGAACCAATTTTAAGGACTTAAAAAAAAATTTGAAACTCCAATGCCTTGTCAGGGTATGGCAGTGGCCCAACGGTCTTGAATTCAGTGCCAGCAGAGTACAAGCTTGGTCAAATCCTACCAAGCTGGAAGGGCTTCAATTGTGGTCCAAGTAATTAATAGCACCTCCCTGGTCTGAGAAACCACTTCATTAGGTTGGGAGAGGATTAACACCAGCTTTACTGCAGGATGTGTAACTGAAAGTGTCTATGTAATCTTTTATTATCCCATCTATAACCTGCTAGGTTATGAATTTTCCCTAAAATTTCTTGTGTGTGTGTGTGTGTGTGTGTGTGTGTGTGTGTGTGTGCACGCACGCATGCACTTCTGGTCAAATAAGGAAGTCTTCCCTTAGCAGTTTATATTGTGATTCATTGAATATAGGGTATCTGTCTATTTCTGTGTTTTGCTATCTACTTTATGATACACGTTTTTCCCTATTTTTAATCAATACAAAATAATTTCTGTGACTACTGTTTAAAATATCTATAAATGTTTCTACCTTTTGATTTATTTTAATTATTTCTCATGGGATTTTAGAATTGTTTTTCTTCTACCCTGGGTGCTGGCTGGGCACACTTGAGGAAACTATACTATCTTTCCAGGGTGTGGTTCTGTACTGGGAAGTGGAATCCTTTATCATTATATAAAAGATCTTTGTACTTAGGTATTAATTCCTCCCAAAAGGAATTTCTGGCACACTTCCCATCCATAGGAATACACTCACGTCACCCAGGTTTTTCCTCCTAGAAAATAAAAATGGTCACCACATCTCTCAATCCCACTGTTCTTGGACTACCCTTTCACATCACTCCATGAAAGAGAAAATAAAGGGGGGGCGGAGCTAAGATGGTGGAGGAGAAACAGCACTTCCAAGGCACTCCAGCCCATACCACTTCCAATCCATGTAAAAGGTGGACTCTGAACAACTTCTGGAGCTCCAGCACCCACAGAACAACACAAAGAAGCTAACCTCCCACTGAGGACAGCTAGGCAGCCCGGCAGGGAAGGGCCAGCCCAGAGCTCTGGGAACCGACAGCACAGCAGAGCCCAGGCCTAGCTGAGTTGTGGTTTTAGCCCCAGGGCAGCAGGTCCAGCTGGAGGGACCCCAGAACACCAGCAGCTGTGGCGATTCCAGAATCATCAACATAGATATGGCCAGGACAAAGTAAGAGGTTAGTTCCCTATGGACTTTGGGACCAGTATTTGGGGAAGGTGTCAGCTTCATCCCCTGGGGGAGAGAAGCAGATGAGGAGCTGCAGCACAGACACCATTTTTCAGCTTCAGTGGCAGCTTCAGCTCCTGGCCTGCGAACTGTAGGGGTATCTGGCAATCAGTCTGGCACATAATCTCTCTTGCTTTACACTTCTTGGATCTGTATTGTGTTCTGCGGTGGAGGTCTTGGGGTGTGTGACCAGCTTCCCAGAGCCTGTCGAGGCTTCAGAGAAGCCACCCCACTAATAACTCTGACAATTGGGAAAATGCCAGGATTTGGGACAGAAGCTCCCCTGGCTGGTGGCAGAGTCCTACTGTGGCAACAAGCCCAAAAATCAAGTAATTGAGTGGCAACATGCCTAGGCAAAGGAAACAAAATAAACAGAAAAATTCAACACTAGGGTCCTATTTTGGGGGCAAAGAGGATCAAAGCATTCAACAGGAGGAGAACTGAGAGGTCAGAACTCCTGCACCAAAAAACCCAAATGAAAATACGAGCTGGTTACAGGCCATAGAGGACCTTAAGAAGCAAATAAGAGAGGTGCGGGAAAATTTGGGAAGAGAAATGAGAAAGATGCAAGAAAAGTATGAAATGAGAGTGAACAACCTGACTGAGGAAAATAGCACCTTAAGTATTGCTCAAATGGCAAAAGAAGCTCAAAAAGGCAATGTGTAGAAGAGTGCCTTAAAAACCCAAATTTACCAGATGGAAAAAGAATCTCAAAAGCTCACTGAGGAGAATCATTCCTTCAGAATTAGGCTACAGCAATCGGAAGCTAGTGACTTTATGAGAAAGCAAGAAGCTATTAAGCAGATCCAAACAAATGAAAGAATAGAAGGCAATGTGAAATATCTCATGGGAAAAACCACTGACCTGGAAAATAGATCCAAGAGAGACAATTTAAAAATTATTGGACTTCCTGAAAACCATGATCAAAGAAAGAATCTAGAAATCATCCTTCAAGAAATTCTCGAGGAAAATTGCCCTGATGTTTTAGAACCAGAGGGAAAAATAGAGGTTGAAAGAATCCACCAATCACCTCCTGAAAAAGATCCCCAAAAGAAAATTCCTAGGAATATTGTAGCCAAGTTCCACAATTCCCAGATAAAAGAGAGAATATTACAAGCAGCCAGCAGGAAGAAACAATTTCAATATTGTGGAAACACAATCAGAATAGCACAGGACCTGGCAGCTTCTAAACTGAGGGATAGAAGGGCATGGAATATGATCTTCCAGAGGGCAATGGAGCTAGGATTAAAACCAAGAATCACCTACCCAACAAAACTGAGTATTATGTTTCAGGGGAAAATATGGTCATTCAGTGGAATAGAGGACTTTCAAGAATTCTTGAGGAAAAAACCAGAGGTGAATAGAAAATTTGACATTCAGATACAAGAAGCAAGAGATGCTTGAGAAGGTAAACTGGGAAAAGAAATCACTATGAACTTATCAAAGTTGAACTATTTACATTCCTACAGGGAAAAAAGATAACTCTAACTGATGAAACTTTTCTCAGTATGAAAATGGTTGTAGAAGGGTATATGGGCATATGAATACATATGTGAATATTTGTAAAGATGTTTTCAGGTATACATAGAGGGCACAGGTCAAATTTAATAGGAAGGGATGATACTTAAAAGATAAAATTAAGAGGTGGGAAAGGAATATATTGAGAGGAGATGGGGAGAGACAGAATGGGGTGAACTATCTCATATAGAAGAAGCAAGGGAAAATGGTTGCAAGGGAGGGGAAGAACAGGAGGGCAAAAAGGCACAACCTTATCCTCATTGAATTTGGCTCTGGGAGAGAATGATATACATACTAAATAGTGTTTCTCACCCTACATGAGAGTAGGGGAGAACGGGACTACAGTGGGGTCAATGGAAGGGAGGGCAGGCTGGGGAGGGGGTGGGAGTTGGAAGCATCCACTTTTGAAAAGGAACAGGATCACAGTGGGAAGTGGACCAGGTGGGAGGTGGGATTGGCAGGAGGGAAATATAGTCAGTCTTTTACAATTTATCTACTATGGTAATGTTTTGCATAGCTACACAATGTACAGCATATATTAAGTTGCTTATCTTCCTTTAAAACCAATTTTTAAAAAATATATAAATACTATGATTAATAGTCCTGTGCATATAATTGGGAGCTAAGATGTGCAGGCATTGGGGCACGAGGATTCACCTTGCCCTACTGGAAAAGTTGAAGGGGGTATGGGAGACGCGATGGGAGAGAGCAGATTGGATGAGGGGATATCCTTTGGGATTGCTATTCTGGGGTGGTGGGTAGGGGAAAATGGAGAAAAAATTGTAATTCAAAATCTGGAGGAAATGAATGATGCAAACCAGAAGTTAATAAAGCATTTGGAAAAAAGAAATTAGAGAGCCTCCCAAGTATAGCCAAAACCCCCATCAGAAGAATATCTCTGTCACATAAGTTATAGTACTTGTTATTAAAAGTCATTTAATGTTTAAAAAAAAACTGTGTGTGTGTGTGTGTGTGTGTGTGTGTGTGTGTGTGTGTGTGTGTGTAAGGGGGAGGGAAGGGGTGGTATTTTTACTTACAAATATGTGCAATTATTCTCTTCTGGGTTTGGTGTTAATTGTCCTTAACTCCATAATATTTCTTTTTGCTTTATGGAGCGGGGAAGGCAGGGCAATTGAATTAAGTGGATTAAGCCCAAGGTCACATGGCTAGTAAGTGTTTAGTGTCTGAGGCTGGATTTGAACTCAGGTTCTCTTGACTCCAGGGCTGATGCTCTATTCACTTCACCACCTATCCTCCCCCTCCATAATATTTCTTGATCATCAGTGCTTGCTCTTGCTTACATGTTTTTCCAACCTTCTTAAATATTGATTTTGTATCATGGCCAGGTTCTTCCTACTTCTAGAATAAATAATAGGTCTTTTTTATTGTCCTACTCTGCATTATTTTGGTTTCTACCACTGCTTCCTTCACATACTAAGTATTCTGTTTTTCACAGTGTTAATGGGTAGCTCAGAGCAGAAAGCATGATCTCATCCAAAATATTGTTTGAACATTGCCCAGTCTAAGCCCTTGAGGTACGCACCTCCAGTCTCAGTTTCTGGTGATAAAACTGTAGGCTCCAGTTTTCCTTGATTCACTTCTGGTTTACCCTCCTGTCTTCTTGCTCCAGGCACATAGCTATAAGATCCAGGTTTCACTGGTTAATCCTGGTTTGTCTACTATAAGTCTTTCATGTGTTGTACTCCAGGTCAGAGGTTTTTAGACCTTTACTGTTCAACTTCTTTCCCGGTGCCTGAAGACTTCTGGTCATCTTCTGACCCTGGTCTGGAAAAATGAAATAACTACATACTCTCCAGGGATTTCTTAAACATGGATTGGTCTGGTGCTCTTTTTTCATCCTTCCTAAATAGTTGTCTGATAGAACTGGGTTCTTTTTCCATATACTTTGTCTTCATTAGGGGGTCTCTACTTCTGTAATTTAAGATCTAAATAATTAATTTTGTTTTTCAGAGCCTCTAGGATTTTTGTTGAAATTCCCTATTGTATCTTCCAAGTCATTTATTTTCTTTTTATCATTCTTTTATCTCTCTCTGATTCCTCCCCGTTCTTGCAAAAGCATTTTTATAACAATTTTGTTTCTTGTAGAATATATTCCAAAGTTTCCTGTAGTTTGTTTATAATTCTGGGTATCTTGTAGACCTTTTCAAAATATTACTTTCTTTCATTTTGGGATATTTGCTTATTTTTAAAAGAATAATAATTTTATGGATCTATGGACTAATTATGACAAGCTTGCTCATTTTCCATTCTTCATGACTCTTAGTCATTTTTATCTGCCTGAAACTTCATTTATTTCTGAGATTTTCCTCTCGTACTTTTGTGCATTTTATTTATTCCCTTTTATTCTTCATAGAAAGCATGCACTTTACTCTCCTACTTCCATCAATATGATGTACATTTTTCCTTGCCAAATTTGAGGTGCTACATGTGTTAGTCTTCTTGAGTTGAGTCTTCTGAAGAACTGTACTTAGCTTTTTCTAGGTGAAAATTCTATATGAAGAGCATTATAGATATTTTTATATTTCTCCTTTCTCTCAAATCTGTAAGCCTATTCCCTTTATTTATTGTGTTCTCATGAGTCATTGCTTTGAGGGAAATATACAGAGGTTACCAAAACTGGTTGGGAACACAACAATTTCAGGTTGTTTGTTTTTGGTCCTTTACTTATGGGTAGTCTAGAAGTGGATAAAGAGAATAAGAGATTCTGGCAAAATGACCATTTGTTTTATTTTCAGGAGAAATTTCATCAGGTAGACATTTTTTATCTGTTTTAATTGTTATGGTTTTAATTACTATATATTTAATAAAATACATATTTATACTTTGGTGATGAAAAATTGATTCGTAAAATGAGAGTTTTGCTAATGATGCTGGTAAGATCAGCAGTAATCAGTGTCATATCAACCCTACTTTATAAAAGCCATATAGGGGTAACTTTTTTGAATTCACCACTAAGTCAGTCCCATGGAAAATAAAGAGGGCAATTTTACCCTTTAAAACCTCTTCTCTCCACCACTTTATCTGGACTGAGGTAACTTGAGTATGGAATGAGGCAGGACACATATATGTGGCTATGTGAAACTCCATTAAGCCAGAGGGAAAATGAACAACACAGAACTAAGCATGTTCTCTACTCACAGAAGTTACTTACATTATAGACTGAGGTTGATAAACCATGTATTATCTAGCATGGGAGAAAGCTGAGAACTTTGAGAGATAGTCCCCAAAGAAATCACCATTAAAAGGGAGTCAGAAAATGAATGATAGGTGAAAATAGCAGGGGAAAAATACTAAAGTGATCAATGTTCTCAGAAAGAAGAAAACCCAACTAAAACACTCGGGAATGAGGAGATAAACTAATGGGGAAGATATTAATAACTGATAGGAATATGGGATCAAGTAAAATGTTCAGGGATCTCTAAATAATTATTGAAAGACAAAGTAAAATGAATCAATAAGAGAAGGGGATCATGGTAATTCACAAGACAGCAGGATGTTCCTAAAAGATGAACAAGAAATTTGAAACAGGATTTATCTCCTTCACAACAGAACTAATTGGCAGAATATTTAAAAAATTAAAAATCCCTTTAATTTGTAATGGTAAATTTTACCAAAGGGGAAAAAAAGAGAAGATAACTAATTTGGAATAAGAATACAGAGAAGTGAATGACAATCTGGAAAAAGAAAAGCAAAAAGCATAACGATAAACGAAATCATGATCTTTATGCAAATAAACATATTGATCTCAAAGAAAGGATATATAAAGACTAATAAAACTAGAAAAAATTATGTCAAAAATATTGAATGCCTAAGGCATTCTATCTATCTTTCTATCTATCTATCTATCTATCTATCTATCTATCTATCTATCTATCTATCTAATTGCCCAGAACTTCTGGAAACAGAAAACAAAGAGTCCATCAAAAGAATCCATAGATTACCTTCAGGAAAAACTTTATTGACTTGATTTTACAATAAAGACACAGAGGATCAAAAAAGGTGATTAACTTCCTCCAGGTTGCATAGTATATAAAGATCACTGCTGTGACTTGAGGTCAAGTCTTCTGTCTCTACCTTTCAGAGATCTTTCTACTATATTATAATGCTGGAGCTGAAAGTCAGTTCAGATTATTCTTATGCTAGCTATTAAAACATATAATTATATTGATATCAGTGTAGTACATGTGGATATCTATATCTATATCTATCTATCTATCTATCTATCTATCTATCTATCTATCTATCTATCTTTCTACCTATCTATTCTCATTGTTATTGATGTAGCTAGAGGCTAAGATAAACTCACATAAAATATTTAACATTAAGATTTGTATGTGTGTGTGTGTGTGTGTGTGTGTGTGTGTGTGTGTGTAGGCATTGGTACATAAAATATCAATATGAACATAAATTTGAGTTTATATACACTTATATGCATATATATGTGTGTGTTTACATACATACATACAAACATATGCCAATATGGATATTATCTTGGTAAATCAATAGGAATATATAACTTCAGATATCAGCTCTGATATATACTAGCTATGTGTCTCTGGTGACTATCTTAATATTTCATGTCCTAAAGCAGTTGCAGGTCAACTTTAATAAGGGGAATTATGGAGGGTTTTTTTCTTACTTCATTTTGTTTACCAGGTAATTCATAGATAGATTTCAATTTCAACAGTCTCCTTCCACACACGTATGTATCTACACACAAAAATACAAGTTTTTTTTAAAACAAATCATATTCCTTTTGATCCTCTTTCTTATATTTACTTATCTATTTTCTATACATACATAACATTCATAAATTAAATACATAGACAATCTAAAATATCATATTAGTTACTAATTTAAGCCTATAACTCATGAATGTTGCTAAGAAATGGAGAAATCATCTGACATTTTCACCTCTAATCACATAGTGCAGTAAAAAGACCTCTGGATAAAGAAAGAAGTTCTAGATTCAAGTCTCAGTTCATTCAAGTCTCATCATAAGTCATTCAAACTTCCTGGGTCTCAGTTTCTTCATATGCCAAAAAGGAATAATTATACTATTGTACATCTATCTACACCACAAGGGTTATAATGAAGAATACTTTACTATTACAGTGTTACATGATTTCTTCAAGTTGATTTCAATTCACCACTACCTTCCCACTTTCAGAAACAATGACTACTTAATTTTGAGTGAGATTTACTTAATAATTAGCAACCCCTAAATATGAATGATACTACCTTCAGTTGCAATTACTGATGGACAGAAGTCATTAGAGAGAATAAGAGAGATCTGTATAACCCACAAACTTAATAATTAAGTCAATAATTGAGGGACAGACAGACAGAGACAGAGAGAGGGGGATCAGGAGGAGAGAGAGAGAAAGAGAGAGAGAGAGAGAGAGAGAGAGAGAGAGCATCAGAGTGAAAAGTGGTCTTTCAGGTGTAGCTTCAGCTTTTGCCTATCTCTATGGTTCATTCCTTCAAAACTTCCTAGCAAAGCTAGATCTATTAAACCCAGATGTTCAAGTGCTGCTGTAAGTGATCTATCTGAGAATATCTCAAAGAATGTAGAGATTATAACATTTATAGCAACATTGTCCATAATGTTGAAGCAATAAATGTCTATTTGTACATTTTATGGCATTTTTTCCTAGTCTTCACTTAGTTCCCACTTTCCATTCAGCTCTCTTAAAAAGAGGTGACAGCTCTGTATATCCACCCAGATAACAGGGCCAAGAAATAAATAGTGCCTGTGCCTATAGAGAAAAATGAGCTACATGAAGCTGAACAAGATCTTTTTGCTTTATTTTTCCTTATTACTGTGTGAAACCATAATATAAGCAAAGCATTGTATGATTAATGAAAAGTGGAAGTAGGTTTGATTATTTGTTTGCTGACTTAGGTGTGTCAGTTTATTTACAACAATTTCCAGTGGACTGTGTATTGTTTAATTAAAGACGATGTAGTGTGGTAACTAGGTGGTACAGTGAATAAAGCACCAGCCCCAGAGTCAGGAGGACCTGAGTTCAAACCCAGCCTCAGACACTTGACACACTAGCCATGTGAACTTGGGCAAGTCACTTAACTTCAACTGCCCTGCCCCTCCAAAAAGCAAAAAAAAAAAAGATGATGTAGTGCATAGTGTCCCACTTTGCTTAATAAATCATACTAAAATACAAAATTACTGTTGAACCAATTTTTAAAGGGTAAAAGCAGTGGAATGCAGTTTTCCAGTATAAGAGTGAAATAAGGACACCCCACAAGCATGTTCACTTCAGATACACATAGGTTATCTATCTGGTTAAAGTCAGTGGGACATCCAAGTAAAAGGAAAGTAAATATTGGGAGGTTTTCTTTAACCAAAGTTTTTTTTTTTCTTTTTCTCCCCTTATCCCAAAGGCAATGGTACAGCAGAAACAAAATAATTTGCATTTTCAGCTATCATATAACATATACTGGCAGAGGAACATAGAAGACATTACTTGAATCAGCACATGTCACTGAAATCCACTGGCATTAAGGGTTACTGGATCAAAATTTTATTTTATTGAGCCTAGGAATGTGATGAATCATATTTATTATTTCTGAGAATACTTTAAAAATATTTTGGTTATGATGAAAAGCCCTCATAATTCAGGTAAAGGGAAATGAACAAATACTTTTCTTAGTGGATCTGTGGCAATTAAGGCATATTCTATTACATTTCCTAATTGATGACACAATTAGTTATTTGGTTTGTGAAATCTTAGCATGATACATATTTTATATAACATATTTTATCTAACCTTTGCCAATCTAAATGTGTAATTCTGATTTAGCTGCCCAGTCCTTTTATGAAGAGTGCTTATCAGCATAATGCAGGGATATCCTGATGGTGGCTTCCAAAACAAAATGTCTCCTTCTAGTATGGGACATATGCAGCATTCTTTGCACACAAGTGAAGGGTCTCCAGCCATCTCTTTAGATCATCTGGATTTCTTTATATTCAGATTGTGTCTCTTTTTTAAAAAAAATATGGATTTAAAGTGTACATATATATGATACCATCATCATCATCATCATCATCATCATCATCATCATCATCATCGCTAGCATTTATATAGCACTTTAAGTTTCAATAAGCACTTTATATATCTTATCCAAGACTGTAGAAAGCAATTATGAAACTCTTAAATTGCTGAAATTTTTTCTTTATCTATTGGCATGAGGAGGTATTAGTCAAGCACTGTAAGCATTAATTCAGATTAGCAGTAGAAGAAACCATTCACGCAAAAGTTGAACATAAAATTCAATGAAGTCTATGGCTCCAGAGGTCTCAATGGACCTGGTTAAAAAAAAAAATATATATATATATATATATATGTATACACACATAATATATATACATACACTCATATATGCACATGTACATACATGTATGAATATGCATTTATGAGTTCAGGCATATATTCATATGTCTATGAGTGTATGTGTACATATGCATATGCATATACACACAAAACATACACAATCACATACACACATATACATATATACATACACACATACACAAACACATATTGTGTTTATGTATATATGTATATGCATGCTATGAATATACATACATATGTGTATATATATACATATGCACATAAATTCATGCATACATATATGCACACATATTGTATTTTACTACCCTGGGATTTTAAGCAAGTGCATGTTGGTGGGAGAATGTAATTCAGTTTCATGGGTGGAATGTTATCAAATATTGTATATTAGTTTTGCATTTTCAATTCAATATTTTGTTTAAGATTTAGTGTTAGTGACTCTGATTTTTAAAATGGAAATACACTAATTGAATACTGTGAACTATAGTGTTTTTGGACACAGTCACAGCCAGAGATGGGGCTATTATGGTTGAGAAGTATCTATATCCCTATCCTCTTGGGAAACAACATCCTGATCAGCTGAAGTGGCCACAGGGGGCATGAGTGAGCCAAGTCCTGCCTAGGGAGTTGGAGAACCTGCAGAGATTTGGAGTCAGTGTTACAACAAGACTACATGGATCTTAAACCAGTTGGATTAGATTGTCTTTCAGACATGCTACTCAATTGCTTGCTGCTTCTTTTATTCTTATTCTATGCTTCCAATCTGTTTCTTTGCTCAACTAGACTTAATTCCTGATAACAACTATTCCATCCATCACATAGAGCATATTGACTGTGAATATTGTGGGGGTGATCAATTGAATTATTTCCAACAACATCCCACCCTTACTATTGCACATCTGCTATCTGATAACTAGACTGGATAATTTCATAGAAGCTCACCACCAGAAAATTTGTCCCCAGGTGATGATTTTTTTTCTTTTACAATAGCAACTCAGATATATCAACAAACCAATCTATCAACCAATATTGATTTAGCAATTAAAATGAAACAGACATTATTCTATGTGCTGTGGATACAAAATTTAAGAAATGACCCTGTTCTCAGGGTTGACTTATATTCATATATACATACATCTATATATGTGAATGTGTGTGTATCATATTATGTTCTCAGGTAACATATTTGATTATAAAAGCATGTACAATATAGAAATTTGCCTATGATTTGAACATATCTGTATAGCTATAGTTCTATAAATATATATAATTCTATATAATATGAATAATTTTATTATGATGCGATGTATAATATACATATAATATGGTGTTATAAACACATATATAATCTATTTATCCAATATAAGACAAGAGATTGGAAGGAGATGATACACTATCTTTCAACAGGCTAGGGCAGATCCTACAAAGCTGGAAAGTATTTAAAAAAAAAGTTCCTCACAGGACGTCTTATAGTCTAAAAACTAACTCAGATAAATATAGCATCTAATAATGCCTGAAGGGTTTACAATTTGCATGAATGACAGGCATGCTCACACTGAGACAATCATGGAACCTTGAAGTATTGAATTAACTTTCATCACTCTATTGTCAATCAGTTATGAAGTAAGTTCTGAGAAAATAATTACTGTGTCTCAAGTAGGAACAATTGGTAGAGGTTAAATAGGGGCTGATTTAGAGTTGATTTAAGGAGAAAACAATTCCTAACAAGTAGAGAGATCCAAAAGTGGAATGGATGGGCTATGAATTTAAAGTCAAGGGCTTGGATGTTTATGCCATTTCCTTTGTAATTCTGGAAAAGTCATCTAACTTCTCCAGGCCTCAATTTCCTCATATAAAAAATAAAAAGAGTCGACTAGATAATATATGTAGGCCCTCCCAGCTCTAAGACTATGATGAGGCAGCTAGAAGAAACAGCAGTGTTGGATTTGGAATGAAGGTCTGAGTTCAAACCCTGCTTCAGACACTTCCTAGCTATGTTACTATTGGCAAGTTATGTAAACCTTTCTCAGTATTAACTCCTTCATCTATAAAACGACCAAAGTAATAACTCATAGGTTTGCTGTGAAAATCAGTAAGTTAGTCTGTTAAAAAGTCAAATACTGTGTGCCAAGCTCTATGCTAGTTTCTGGAGATACAAAATGGGGAAAAAAGTTCCTTTTTTTCAAAGCTAGCACATATAAAAGTGCTTTGAAAAATGTAAAACAATACAAATGCTAGCTAACAAAAAAATCCCAGAGCATCCCTTTATAACCTCCCCCAAAAAGACAAACTCAAAGCAAGTAATAAAATACAGCTCTCAAATATTTAATTATTTATAAATTATAAATTCTTTTCTAGTTTGGGTAAGATCTTATTCCCGTGCAATTTGCCTTCTACTGATTAAAAAAAAAAAACTGGTATGGGGAAAAGATATATGGATAGATCTTTAACTATAGTGCCTGGAGGGAGCCTAAGAAAATAGGAACAGCCTATGATATGATACCTGGGATACAAAAAAGGCCTGGTGATATTTTGCCCTCATCTTGCAGTTTAGCAATACAGAGATGCCTGGAGACTTATCCTTTTCTTGCCTGGCACATTCCAAGGATTAGGTGAAAGAGAAGACAACTTTTCCATGCCTATGGTTCCCCTCATCTTACCATCACCCACCCTCCACCAGATATCCTTCCCCCAGGTAGGCAACAGTAATTAAAGACAGAGCTTGTGAGGGAGCCTTTGGAGGAGATTTCAAGCTTGATTTTGTAAATGCCTCTGGTGTTTTCTATTTTAAGATCTAATAGTTACTTGTTCAAGTGTCCCTATTTCATTTTTCTTCCTTTTGAAAACATATTTCCATGATGTTATGGATTCTGTGCTTAGCAATGGATTAAAGTAGTAAGACATCCTGTGCAGTCGAGGTGACTCATTGTGATGGCAAGCATAAAAGTAGTTCACACCTTGTTTCAGCTATTGAATTAACACCTTGTTCCAGTTCTAGTTTCTTTTGAGCCTTATATCAAGTCTGTTAAGGAACACAACTTGTGGGGGCGGAGCCAAGATGGTGGAGTAGAAACAGCATTTCCAATGTGCTCTGCCCCACACAAATTTCAAACAATGAGAAAGGCAACTTGGAACAACTTCTGGAGCCACAGCACCCACAGAACGGCACAGAGAAGCTAACCTCCTGTTGAGGACAGCCCAGCAGCCCTGAAGGGAGCGGGCAGCAAAGCGCTCTGAGAGCAGGCAGCACAGTGCTCTGGGAACCGACAGCGCAGCTCATAGAGCCGAGCCCAGGTTTTAGCCCCAGGGTGGCCGGGCCTTCAGCCGGCTGGAGGGACCCCAGAACACCTGCAATTGTGGCGATTCCAGAATTATCAGCACAGATATGCCTAGGACAAAGTGAGAGGTTAGTGCCCAATGGACTTTGGGACCAGTATTTGGGGAACTCGTGGTTTCCTCCCCTGGGGGCGAAAAGCTGCTGAAGAAACAGCAGCACAGAAGCCATTTTGCAGCGTCAGTAGTGGCTCTAGCTCCTGGTCTGCGAACTGTAGGGAGATCCAGCAATCAGTCTGGGGGTTAATCGCTCTTGCTTTAAACTGCCTGGATCTGGATTGTGATCTGGGTGGGCGGGGAAGTTTGGGGTGGGTATCCAACTTGCCAGAGTGGGTGGAGGCTTTACAGAGGCCACCCAAGTGGCAGAAGTTGTGAAGACCCCCGTTTGGGCGGAAGCTCCCCTGTCTGGTGGCAGAGTCCTACTGTGGCAACAAGCCCCAAAATCAAGTAATTAAGTGGCAACATGCCTAGGCAAATGAAACAAAATAAACAGAAAAGTTCAACATTGGACTCCTATTTTAGAGGCAAAGAGGCTCAAAGCATGGAGGAGGAGCTGTGAGGTCAGAACTCCTGCACCAAAAGCCCCAAATGAAAATACAAGCTGGCTACAGGCCATAGAGGACCTTAAGAAGCAGATAAGAGAAGTGGGGGAAAATTTGGGAAGAGAAATGAAAAAGATGCAAGAAAAGTATGAAATGACAGTCAACAGCCTGACTGAGGAAAATAACACCTTAAAAAATAGACTAACTCAAATGCAAAAGAGGCTCAGAAAGGCAATGAGGAGAAGAATGCCTTAAAAAGTCGAATTTGCCAGATGGAAAAAGAATCTCAAAAGCTCACTGAGGAGATTCATTCCTTCAGAGTTAGACTGGAGCAAATGGAAGCTAGTGACTTTATGAGAAATCAAGATGCTGTTAAACATATCCAAACAAATGAAAGAATAGAAGGCAATGTGAAATATCTCATGGGAAAAACCACTGACCTGGAAAATAGATCCAGGAGAGATAACTTAAAAATTATTGGACTACCTGAAAGCCATGATCAAAGAAAGAACCTAGAAATCACCCTTCAAGAAATTCTCAAGGAAAATTGCCCTGATGTTTTAGACCCAGTGGGGGAAATAGAGGTTGAAAGAATCTACCGATCACCTCCTGAAAAAGATACCAAAAAGAAAACTCCTAGGAATATTATAGCCAGGTTCCAGAGCTCCCAGATCAAGGAGAAAATACTACAAGAAGCCAGGAAGAAACAATTTCAATATTGTAGAAACACAATCAGAATAGCCCAGGACCTGGCAACTTCTACACTGAGGGATCGAAGAGCATGGAATATGATATTCCAGAGGGCAAAAGAGCTGGGATTGAAGCCAAGGGTCACCTACCCAGCAAAACTGAGTATCTTGCTTCAGGGGAAAATATGGTCATTCAGTGAAATAGAGGACTTTCAAGCATTCTTGATGAAAAAACCAGAGTTGAATAGAAAATTTGACATTCAGACACAAGAAGCAAGAGATGCTTGAGAAGGTAATCAAGGAAAAGAAATCAAAAGGAACTTATCAAAGTTGGACTATTTACATTCCTACATGGAAAAACAATAACTGTGTTTGATGAAACCTTTCTCATTATGAAAATAATTGAAGAAGGGTACATGGTATATGTTCACAGGTATACATGGATAGAGGGCACAGGTTGAATTTGATGGGAAGGGATGATTTTTTTTTTTGGAGGGCAATTGGGGTTGGGTGACTTGCCCAGGGTCACGAGGCTGGGTTTTTGTTTGTGTGTTGGGTGTCTGGGACCAGATCCGAGCTCCGGGGCCGGTGCTCTGCTCACTGTGCCACCTAGCTGCCCCAAAGAAGGGATGATTCTTAAGGGGTGAAGTCAAGAGGTCAGAGAGGAAAGTGGCAAGAGGAGATGGAGAGAGACAGGGTAGGGTAAACTATCTCATGTAGAAGAGGCAAGGGGAAGTAGTTGCCAGGGAGGGGAAGAACAGGAAGGCAAAAAGGGCTCAAGGAGAGAATCACTTACGTACTAAACGGAATATCTTACCCTCACTCACTCTCCTGAGTAGGGGAAAGGAGGATGAGAGGGGGGATGATGGAGGGGAGGGCATTCTGGGGGGAGGGGAGCTTGAAACTACCCACTATCAAAGAGGGACAGGATCAAAGTAGGGAATGGACCAGGTGGGAGGTGAGATGGGTGGGAGGTAAATATAAGCAGTCTTTTACAATATATCTACTATGGTAATGTTTTGCATAGATATACATGTACAACACATACTGAATTGCTTATCTTCTCAGAGGGAGTGGGTGACAAGGGAGGAAGGGAATAGATCTGAAAATCGAAGTTTTACAATTAAATGTTTCATAAGATGTCCAGGCATTGGGACTCAGAGATTCACCTTGCCCTAGTGGCAAAGTCGAAGGGGATATGGGAGAAGATATGGGAGAGAGCAGATTGGATGAGGGGATATCTTGTGGGACTGCTATTCTGGAGTGGTGGATAGGGAAAAATGGGGGGAAACTCATAATCTGGTGGAAATGAATGATGTAAACCAGAAGTTAATAAAGCATTTGTTTAATTAAAAAAAAAAAAGAAACACAACTTGCGAACCCTACAACTTGAGAACCCTAGAACTCATGAACTCCTGCAACAGGAAGGGGAGGAGCTAATGACCATATATAAGGAGAGAGTCAGGTTAGAGACAGCAGAGCTGAGAAGAGGACTTTTGTGGTGGCAGAGTCAAGGAGAAATCTCATGGTATCCTGGCACTCTGTTTGCTCTGTGTTGATGTTTGTTTGTGATACTTTGTACAGAAGCCCTGGGACCTTACTGGAAGCTCTGAAAGAGGATTTTCTGGTTGCATGTTTACAGAAATCATGGAGGAGGGTTTTGGAGGTCCTGGCACTTCACTGATGATTTGTACTGACCTCTTGGACCTTGTTTGTGGGTCTGTGTTGATTTCTATGTCGATGATTTTTGTTGAGTTCTCAAAACTTGGTGGGTCTAAGTTAATTTCATAGAGATATAGTGAATTGATGATGGTGCCAGCAATGTTCATGAATATTATTGTGGCTCTGTCAAGCTTTGTCTTCCCAGAAACAGGAACTGTGAAGGACTTGAGGTGGATTGGACACTGAGCTTCAATATGGAATGGAAACTGGATGAAGAACTGAACAAGGAGCTGGACAAGGAAGTGAGAGCTGCCTGGCTTTGAACCCAGGTGACAGTTGGAGCTGGGACCATGGTAGTGGAACCATGGAAGCTGAGAGCCAGCCTCGAGTTAAGCTGAAAGAAGACTTTATTTGGATACTGTGTACTAACTGAGATTATGATTTACTGCGGTAGAGAAATTTGACTTTCATGCTTTGTTATTAAATTAAGGATTTTATGATTGACTAATGAATGTACTTTGTTGAAAACTATGTGACCACTTTGGTGAAAACTCTGTGGCTATTTTAGTAATAAGTTGTTGAGTTGTGACATGGTGAATGCTGTATTTTGATTTTCTGTGATAAGTTGTAATATTCTGAAAGCTGTACCTTGATTTTCTGTAAATGTTTTGCTCTGATTTTTGTATTGAACAAATAGACAGTTCACTATACTATGTCATCAGAATCTTGAAAGCTGTTCAAAGCAGCAGTCTTTTGGACAGCTCTCGTGTGTTGCTTTACAGTCATGTTAAATATAGAGTTGCTAAAGTTTACTGTGAAGATGTGACTTGACAAAGAAAGTTAGAAATCTGAGGTGTGCCTCAGTAGATCTTGGCATGAGACTATTTAATGCAAGGACATACGTAGGTGTATACATGCATCTATATATACATATGTGTGTGTGTGTATATATATATATATATATATATATATATATGTGTGTGTGTGTGTGTGTGTGTACACCCATAAACATGTATATGTATATATGCGTGTGTATATATACATATGTATATGTATATATACACACACGTTAACTTAATCTTCACAACCATTTTGTACAAAACCAGTGTGATATTATGTCACCCATTTTGCAAATGAGTACACACTGGCTCAGACTGGTCAAAACCATGGTTCTAACATATATGCTTAATGAGCAAACCAAAAATCACCTAGTCAATAAGTAGTAAAGGCAAGACTTGATCCTAAGTTCTTTGACTGCCAGTCTCATGCCCTTTCACTAAACTAGCCTCCATCCAAAGGGGCCTATAGAGCTCTTTATCTTTTTAGGAGTTTCTATCTGAAGAGAACCAGAATGATGTATATACTGTTAGTATAGGACAGACAAGTGATTCTCATAATGTGGCCTAGAGACTGTTGGGGACCCCAAGGATTATTTCAGAGGTTACATTGAAGTCAAAACCATGTTTGTAATAATATTAATGAGCTTTAATTTCCAATACAGTAAATAAAGATAAATGTAATCCACAAACAAAAGGTTTTTTGTGTCCTTGGTAATTTTTTAAGAGCAAAAACTGGTCCAAAATGTTTAAAAACCAATGAAGACAAATAGATTACATTGATGTAGCACATAAATACATAAATAGGTTAGCAAGATCTTCAGGAAAAATATATTACAGAGTAGTAATAAGTCATATGCAGGAGTATAATAATAACAAAGGATAGTGAGGAATGATGGATAAAGAATTAGCCTTGGAGTCACAAAAATTTGGGTTCAGATACTTTCTCTATTACCTACTGGTTGTGTGACCCTGGATAAAACACTTAATCACTCAGTGCCTAAGGCTGTTAGAGCAAGTGTCAATCTGCATTGGTAGAATAAATTATTTTCACAGGCAGGGGAAGAAAAACATAACTATATCTCACTTTTACATAGTGCTTTGAAATTTTTGAAGCACTTTTTCTCACAATAATCGTGTCATGTGGGTACTGCATTGACTGTTTCCCTTAGTTTACAGACGAAGGAATAGAGACTCAGACATCCATAGCTAGGAAAGATTGAGCTCCTTGGGACTCAAACCTAGGTCTTTTAGTTGAATTCAAGGTTCTTAGCACAAAAACTTTTGAACTAGGAAATAAATATATTGGGAACTGCTAATGATCCCAGAGTTTAGGAGGTATAGTTCTGGTGTTCCCAGATGGGATGAAGAAGAAAGAAGGGAAGTTGTCAATTTCATCTCATCAGTATAAGAAAGAATTCTTAGAGCAAATGAGATTTTAGCAACTGCAGTTTCATGATTCCAGAATGGCTACTTTTGACATTTGGCATTTACTAAGGAATTAAAAATTACCAAGTCCTATTCCCTTATTTGTTCTTTAGTCATTTTTATGACTGATGTCCAAAACTATTTGAATATACACCCCTATGAGTTAAAAAAAGAACATGTATCACCTTGTTTAAAAATATTTGCTTATTTATAAAAAGCATTTATATTATGTTGAATATTTATTTATAAATTCTATGCACAGGCTAATAATTTGCATTTTAGGATGCAAAAAGATAAACTAAAAAGTAGAAGAGTAAAATCACATGTGATCCAAGAGTCAATAAGGAGTCACTAGAATTTATCAAGTAGGAGAATGATATATATTATCAGAATTATATATATGTAATGTGTTTCAGGGGAAAAATGTATTCCTTGGTAGCTGTATGAAGGAGAGATTCGGATTGGAGAAGGGAGAGTCTTAAGGCAGGAAGAATAATTAAGAGGTTTCTGAAATAGTTCAGGTTGAAGCATGAAACTGAATTTTGGCTATGTGAGTGAAGAGGAGCAGATGCAAGTGAGAAATGTGAAAGTAGAACTATTTAGGAACTGATTGAATATATAGAGGGAGGGAAAATGAGGAGGGGACAATGACATTTAGGTTGTAATAGCCTAGGTGACTGGAAAGCTGGTGGTGCCTTGACAAGAATATGTAAGGTTAGAAGATCGGTGGTTTGGGGGAGAGGGAAGTAAAGGTAATGCTATCTGTAATGAAGCTCATAATTCACTCTTCCTGTGTGCCCTGTCCCTGCATAAAATGAAAAGAAGACAGGAGGAATTTTTACTCAGTGGTAAATATCCTCAAAAGTAGAACCAACTCATGATATAGGGCCAGGGAATGGAGGGGACATTTTTCTTGCCAGGACATTCTGAAAGACTTACAGTAGCCTCATGTAGCAGCAAGCACCCCAACATCCCCAGGGTGGCTGCCAACATAGGTTCTTAGATCTGCTTTTCAAAAGGAAAGCAACTCAAAATGGGTTAACAAGCTCACTTTAATCAATCAAACATATATTACCTAGTTCGGGGTAAAAAGGTCAGCACCCTGAACTTCAGAGTATACAGACAGATGAAACAGACAGGCTTCCAAACTGTCCAACCATTATATCAATACCAAACCACAGTTACCAGAGAGTGAAGCATCAGCATCTGGGTTTTCAAGGCTGGGGGGCTCTCAATGGCTGCCCAGAGTCTCATCTGGTCAAATCACACAACACTTCTCAATGTGAACCCTAAAGCAAAGCCTAACATGAGGAATTATATAGTCTTCTTCTGGGTCAGAGATTGTAACCACCCTCTAGACGCACTGCCCAATCACACAGCATCAAGGTGTGGGCATTCCTGAAAACCAAGCCTCCTACCACAGGCTCCATGTGACCACATTCAGCCTATTAGGGGGCAGAGTATATTTTCAAATTAAAGAAGGTTCTCAGAGTCATTTAAGCCAATCAAAGGCCTAGGGGTGGGGAAGATCTTCAAATCTGCATTTCCATTACACCTCTTAAGGGGGAAGAGTTGGGAGCAGAGTTGGAAATAACAGAGAGGAGGAATGTGGAGGTCAGAAATGGTTATGTTGGAGATGAAGAGGGAAGGGTGATAAGGAGGGGGGGAGGGTAAGTGGTTCTGCCAGGGATACCTCCCTGGCATCCAGTCTGGAAGGAATTCACCAGGCTCAAGCAAACTTTGAAGCCGAAGTTGTAAAGTTTATTGTTACACTGTAGAGAACAGCGGGCTAGATTCTTATGGAACCTGCAAACTCTCAGAGGCCCAGGCATAGTTTTAAAGTGTCAATTATGCTAACTAGGTGAGTAAGGGTGGGATCAGGGAGGAGTTAAGGAGTGGTCAGTGCTCAAAGGACCATACACTTTTAATATCAACTGCGCAGGTGTATTGCCCATGATTCACTGGGAAATAGCTCAAGCAGGGCTAACTGGAGGTGCGGTTTTAGGCCTGACAAGTCACTAAAGAGTGCCCAGTCTGCCTCCCACCAAGGTCATCAGAGACAGTGTGGGTATATAATTGACTAAGGAGTTACCCTATAGATAAGGTATTGAAGAATTTATGGTGGGGCTGGCCACTCTAACTAAGGGAGATAACATTTACATAACTTATTGTTTCAAGCAGAGATAAACAGGTCATGAGTAGTTGCTGGGCAGAGTGCTGGGAAGGGGGACAGGGCAGAGTCAATGCTCTGAGGCTGGGGGGTGGAAATGTGATCTTACAGACTGCTTTTACAAATTGATTTTACAGACATAGATCCCAAAGCACCCCATTTACAAAAGGATGTTACAGATTGATACTACAAACATATATACATCACAAGGACCCCATCAGAGATAAGCCTCTGGCTTGACTATCAATGCAAGGACTGGATGTGTCCTATCTTCCCAGCCTCCAAGTGACTTATTGCAAACCCCCTGTGGTCAGTTCCTTGTTCACCTGAAGTAAGGTGCGACCCTCCAGGAGGCCCCAGTCCCAACTTTAGAAACAACTACTCCAGTACTCCAGACTATTTTAAAATTTTAGTGTATCCTGAAATCTACATGTTTTAAAGTACTTAAGTTTCCATTTGTTTTTTAAAATTCTTGACAAAAACTAGAAAATAGAACTTTTAAACATAGGCATAATGTACATATAGCTATTCATTTCTTTGAAGCAAAAAGGTAAAGTAGAAAGAGCCTAGATTTGAATTTAAGTCCTGACTTTGATTATTATGTGGTTATGTGACTGCAGGCAAGTTTCTTAATGTCACCAAACTACAGTTTCCTCATTTATAAAATGGAAGTGATTCTTGTATTAACCACCTCATAAGGTTATTAGGAGGAAAGCACTTTCTAGATTTAAAAATATTTTAAATATAATTATTTTTTATTATTTTTACAATAAGTATTTGAATAGAAACTTATCTTCTTTCACTATAATATAGCAGGCAAATTGCTGGTGCTTCTGCTATTTTTGTATGATAACTCAATAAAAGTCTCAATTTCTTTCAGCTACAACTTAAGGACACTTCTGTTTCTTTGATAAATAATTCATTTGAAATAGCAGTCTTTTATCATAGTGTTTGCTTGCGTATCTTCATATTAGAATGTATGTAAATTGTTCAATTATTTTCAGAAATTGTATTTTTGCAGCCTATTATGTTTCTTTCAGCCTGAATAACATTAAGAATCCAAGTCAGGGCAGCGGCGGCGCGCGCTGGGGACAGCGGTGATGCAGCTGAGGCAGGCTGGGGGTCCCTCTCCGCGGGGCCTGCCCTGGCTGCTGTTCCTGGGCCCCGAGTCCCGCCGGGACGCCTCCACAGCGGAGCCGGCCGTTCGCAGTACTGCACGGGCAGAACCTAGTGCTCATGGGAAGCATCTTCAGTGTCCGTGGTCACTATGATACTTATGGCCGTTTGTGTCTACAAGCCCCTTCGCTGTCTGTAACGGGAGAGCAAGTGAATTCCGCAGATTCCTCTTGGGAACATGACAAGTACATGGGAGCCGCTGGAGTAGCTGGGATCAGAACCTGAGTACTTGAAACCCACAAGTGGTCTGAAGCTAGACAAAAGGACTGTGCAGCAAGAGCTTACACTCATAACCAGATGTTTTAGAAAAACCAAATGCTAACAAGTTATTTTCCTCATGTAAATAATTATGTATGTAATGTATGTCTGATTATGTAAATGTATTGTGTAATGTATGTCTGATTATGTAAATAATCAGACACTTAAAGATTTTTGCTTTTGGTGTGATTAACAGAAGACAGACCTGAATCAGCAAGGTGTGTACTGTAAAGAAAACAGGTTCGCTTTTGGTAGTGTATTTGAGAGCGCTCTTCTAAGGGATTAATCGCTAATGTTTGCAGATGACAATTCAAACTAACTTTCTTAGGATTCATGTTCTGTCAGATGGAAATGAAAAATGAGAGGGAGCTGGTACAACTGTGCACACTTAACTATTGCATCCATTTCTTCATTCCCACCTTTGCACTTGAATAATGCTTCTCCTTAAAAGCAGTATCATACTTTAGCAAGACATGTCCCAGACTAGAAGGCACTGATGTTTAACTGGAAATGTTAATTGTGTGTTTGTGTATGCTTGTCTTTGTCTTAAAGCATTGAGGTATATTCAATACCTGTCTGAAAAGTCCAAGACTTTTAAAAAGTCCCACTAGAAAAAAGGTGCTCAGAGAGGCACTGTTATGGTATTCTGAAACCAAGTGTAATGCTGTGCATCTAGAAAGTTTTGTCTTAGAAATGACCATCAAGCTTTAAATTTAAACATAAAATCTAAAACCAGAGACTCATTACAAACTGTGCCCAAACAAATCCTGTAGAATTCTTTTAAAGAAAGCTAGAGCTCCAGCCATAGACAGTCCTGATTTGGAAGGGTGAGTAAAGGCTTCTCAAGGGCAGCTTTCAGTATTCACTGTGTTTAGTGGACATGAGTGTACACACAAACTAAATCTTAACTCTTTGTAAATGCTGCTATTATTTTGCACTGCTAGAGTGAACTGGAAGGTTTTTTGTTTTCTGTTTGTCATATGTGACAATTATTCTGTAAGTACAAATGTGTCATTAGTATTTATTTTAGAAGTGCTAGATTTAAATATTTTTATTTGTCACAATGTTTACTTTATGTCCCATTCAAATGTAACACCGGGTTTTTTGTAACCAGGGCCTAGTGTAGTGGTTTCTCTGTGTGTGTGCCCACACATACATTTGTGCATTAAGCCTTGTAATGTATCACTTGATGTTTTTGCTTTGTTATCTGTATTAGCTATTCATTTAGGAGGTCAATTTTATGTTTTCAAGCAAAATATGAATTAAACTGAAATTCTACAATATAACATAAAAAAAAATTCTACACTATAACAAAAAAAAAAGAATCCAAGTCAGACATATGATGCTTATCCAAATATAGAAGCTCCAAATACGTTTATTTATTTTCAAGGTCAGAATTCAATTATGCCCTATTCTAAGTGGCCTTAAGTGAATTCACAGATTGTTTTTTTCACCAAAGAAGAATGCAATACTGTTGATCACCTATCACCCTTGGATACCGAACCACACACACACACACACACAACAGAGGAATTGATAATATATATATATTTTAACCAAACTACAAGTTTGATTCTGGTCAGATACAGGGAATCTGGCACTTCTTAGACTTTTTTTTTTTTTTTAACAAATTTATTTTAGTTTCAATTCATGAAACAAATCAAGCATTTTCATAATAAAATGCAAAAAAAAAAATATTCACATGAAACTGCAAATCTACCATGCACAACTTTCTATTCTTTCAAAATATATCATGAAGTTATGATGTACATTTCTTTTTTTCTTCCTTCTTCCCCCACCCCCAGAGATGGCTATCATTAGACACACACACACACACACACACACTATATATAGATGTAGACACATATATGTATTGTGTAAAATATTATTCTATACATACCTCTATCAGTTCTTGCTCTGGATGCAGATACCATCTTTATTTACATGTCCTTTCTTTTTAATTTATGCATTAATTAGTCAAAATGATTTATTTGTGAAAAATTATTCTTAAATATTATTATTACTGCATATAATGTTCTCTTGGTTCTGCTCACTTTGCTCTTTTATAAGTAGCACTTTAAGTTTTGCAAAACCTTATATATTGTATATGTGTTAAGTAATCTCATTTGATCTTCACAATAACTGTATGAGATTTTATTATCCTCATTTTATAGATGGTAGGAGACCAAGGCTAAATGATGTTTTGACATGCTGAACAGATTTGAACTTTTCCTGATTTCATGTGCACTACTCTTTCCCAATATACTACCTCCTGTCATCTATCGTGAGTATTGATATGTGAGTTGGGAAATCTAGAGCTCATTTATTGACACAAATTCTTATGATTCATTAACAAGTGATATCAGAGATGATTTTAGGCAAATTGGCAAGTAGACAATGTTGCTTTTTGGAAACCAGTCTTTCCATTCTTTCCATTTTCTTAACTTACTAGTAGCTCTCAAGTGCTCCATCTTTTTATTATCTGTTTCTCCTAAGTCACTATTAACATCATGTAAAGATAAGAAGTTGAAGGAAATGGAGAATTTTTTCATATTAATTCTCTATTATTATAAAAAGGCACAGAGAGGCATAGCCAAGATGGCAGAGTAGAAACAGTGTGTCCAAGGCACTCTCCCCCCAAATTACCTCCAAACTACGTAAAAGGAGACTCTGAACAACATCTGCACCCACAGAAAGACACAGAGAACCTAACCTCCCACTGAGGACAGCCCAGCAGCCCTGCAGGAAGGACAAGCACAGCACTCTGGGAGCCGGCAGGATGGGGAGCCAAGCACAGGTCCGCCTGAGTCGCGGTTTTAACCCCAGGGCAGCCAGGCCAGCAGCCGGCTAGAAGGACCCCAGAATACCCGCAGCTGTGGAGATTCCAGAATTATCAACATAGACATGGCTAGGACAAAGTGAGAGGTTAGTGCCCTATGGACTTTGGGACCAGTATTTGGGGAATGCATCGGCTTCCTCCCCTAGGGGCTAGAAGCCGCTGAAGAGACACGCCGTTTTATAATTTTCAGAGGCAGCTCCAGCTCCTGGCCTTTGAACTGTAGGGAGATCCAGCAATCAGTCTTGGGAGGTAATCACTCTTGCTTTAACCTTTCTGGATCTGGATTGTGATCTGGGTGGGTTTCCAGCTTGCCAGAAATGGAAGTTGTCCCCCCACACGTTCAGGACAAAAGTTCACCTGTCTGGTGGCCCAGCCATACTGTGGCAACAAGCCCAAAAGTCAAGTAATTAACTGGCAACATGCCAAGGCAAAGGAAACGAATTAAACAGAAAAATGCAACCTTAGACTCCTATTTTGGGGGCAAGGAAGGTAGAAGCATAGAACAGGAGGAGGGATGTGAGGTCAGAAATCCTGCTCCAAAAGCCCCAAAGGCAAACATGAGTGGGTTACAGGCCATAGAGGACCTTAAGAAGGACTTTAAAAATTAAATAAGAGAAGTGGAGGAAAAATTGGGAAGAGAAATGAGAAGGATGCAGGAAAAGTATGAAATGAGGGTCAACAACCTGACTGAGGAAAACAACACCTTAAAAAAATAGACTAACTCAAATGGCAAAGGAGTCCCAAAAGGGCAATGAGGAGAAGAATGCCTTAAAAAGTCGAATTTGCCAGATAGAAAAAGAATCTCAAAAGTTCACTGAGGAGATTCATTCCTTCAGAGTTAGACTGGAGCAAATGGAAGCTAATGACTTTATGAGAAATCAAGATGCTGTTAAGCAGATCCAAACAAATGAAAGGATAGAAGGCAATGTGAAATATCTCATGGGAAAAACCACTGACCTGGAAAGTAGATCCAGGAGAGACAATTTAAAAATTATTGGACTACCTGAAAGCCATGATCAAAGAAAGAACCTAGAAATCACCCTTCAAGAAATTCTCAAGGATAATTGCCCTGATGTTTTAGATCCAGAGGGCAAAGTAGAGGTTGAAAGAATCCATAGATCACCTCCTGAAAAAGATCCCAAAAAGAAAACTCCCAGGAATATTATAGCTAGGTTGCAGAATCCCCAGATCAAGGAGAAAATACTACAAGCAGCCAGGAAGAAATAATTTCAATATTGTGGAAACACAATCAGAATAGCACAGGACCTGGCAGCTTCTACACTGAGGGATTGAAGGGCATGGAATACGATATTCCAGAGGGCAAAAGAGCTGGGATTGAAGCCAAAGGTCACCTATCCAGCAAAACTGAGTATTTTGTTTCAGGGGAAAATATGGTCATTCAGTGTAATAGAAGACTTTCAAGCATTCTTGAGGAAAAAACCAGAGTTGAATAGAAAATTTGACATTCAGACACAAGAAGCAAAAGATGCCTGAGAAGGTAATCAGGGAAAAGAAATCAAAAGGAACTTATCAAAGATGAACTATTTACATTCCTATATGGAAAAACAATAACCGTGACAGATGAAACCTTTCTCAGTATGAAAATAATGGAAGAAGGTTGTATGGTCATATGAATACATATGTGAATGCGTGTATATATGTTTATAGTTATACATGGAGAGAGGGGATAGGTTGAATTTGTTGGGAAGGGAGGACACTCAAGGGGTGAAATTATGAGGTGAGAGAGGAAAGTGGCAAGAGGAGATGGGGAGAGACAGGGTAGAGTAAACTATCTCATGTGGAAGAAGCAAGGGGAAGTGGCTGCAAGGGAGGGGAAGAATAGGAAGGCAAAAAGGCAAAACCACATTCTCATTGAATTTGGTTCAGGGAAAGAATGACATACATACTAAATGGGATATCTCAACCTGCAGCAGAATAGGGGAAACGGGGATGAGAGGAGGGATAATGTATGGGAGGGCATTCTTGGGGGGAGGGGAGGTTGGAAGTATCCACTATAGAAGAGGGACAGGATCAAGTAGGGAATGGACCAGGTGGGGGGTGGGATGGGTGGGAGGGAATCATAAGCAGCCTTGTACAATATATCTACTATGGTAATATTTTGCATAGATAGACATTTACAACATATACTGAATTACTTATCTTCCCAGAGGGAATGGGTGATAAGGGAGGAAGGGAATGGATCTGAAATTGAGTTCTAAAATTAAATGTTTCAAATATATATAAATACTATTATTAATACTCCTTTGCTTGTAATTGGGAGATAAGATGTGCAGGCACTGGGACACAGAAATTCACCTTTCCCTAATGGAAAAGTCAAGGCGGTATGGGAAAAGATATGGAAGAGAGCAGATTGGAGGAAGCGATATCTTCTGGGACTGCTATTCTGCGATGGTGGGTAGGGGGAAAATGGGGGGATATAATTGTAACTCAATATCTGGCAGAAATGAATGATGTAAAACCGAAGTTAATAAAGCATTTGTTTTAAAAAAAGAAATACAATAACACACACAAAAAAAGAATAAACTTCTAGTAAAACTGAAATCCTTCAGGGTAAAATGGATATTTAATGAGATGGAGTACCTTCAATGATTCCTAGTGAAAAGATTAATGCTGCATAAAAAAAATTAGATATTTAAAAATAAGACTCCAGAGAAGCACAAAAAGGTCAAAATGAAAAAGACAAAATTTCATAAGCTTAAATTATTTATATTCCTACATAGGTAGATGATACTTGTTACTCCTAAGAACTTTATCATTATTAAGGCAGTTGGAAGGAGGTTAAAAAGACAGAGGGCATGAGTATAATTTGATTATCATGGGATGATTTCAAAAAAAGTAAGAGGTAGGAAAGAAGGTTGAACTGATAGAAGGGGAAGAGAAAGAAAGAATGGAGGAAATTATCTCATATAAAAAAGGACACAAATAAGAGCTTTTACAGTGGAGAGAAAAATAAGAGGAGGTGGCAGGTAATGCTTGAAGGTCATTCTCATTTGAATTGCTTCAAAGAGTGAATACACACACACACACACACACACACACACACACACACACACACACTTTCAGTGAAGCATAGACATCTTACCCAACAGAGAAATAGGAGAGAAAATGTATTAGAAAAAGGAAGGTTAATAAAAAAGGAGATGTTAAGAAAGGCATTGGTCAGAAGCCAAATAGCTTTTGAGGAGGAATAAGGCAAAAAAGAAAGAAGAAACAGAAGATAATAGAATGGTGGGAAACTGTGATTGTGATTGTTAATAGGTTAAACTCACTCAAAAAATGGAAGTGAATAGTTGAATAGATTCGAAATCAGAATCCAACAATATGTTCCTTACAAGAAGCACATTTGAAACAGTAAGATACACACATAGAGTTAAAATAAGGGACTAGAGCAGAATTTATTGTGATTCAGCTGAAGTACAAAAGGCAGGGTGTAGCAGCAAGCACCACTATATCCCCAGGGTGGCTCCCAACACAGGTTCTTAGATCTGCTTTTCAAAAGGAAAGCAACTCAAAATTGGTTAACAAGCTCACTTTAATCAGTCAAACATATATCATTTACCTAGTTCAGGGGGAAAAGGTCAGCACCCCGAACTTCAGAGTATACAGACAGATCAAACAGACTTCCAAACTGTCCAACCATTATCAATACCAAAATCACAGTTACCAGAGAGGGAAGCATCAACATCTGGGTTTTCAAAGCCGGGGGGCTCTCAACGGCTGCCCAGAGTCTCATCTGGTTAAATCACACAACACTTCTCAAAGTGAGCCACAAAGCAAAGCCTCCCATCAGGGTTTATATATCCTTCTCTTGGCTCAGAGAATGTAACAACCTTCTTGACCCACTGCCCAATCACAAAGTTATCAAGGTGTGGGCTTTCCTGAAAAACAAGCCTCCCACCACAGGCTCCAGGTGCCCTTAAACTAGGGGCAGGGAAGATCTTTAAATTTGCACAGGCACAACAATAATGATCTCATTCAAAACAAAAGCAAAAATAGACCTACTTAAAAGAGGTAATCAGGGAAACTATTTTTTTGTTATAAGGATACCACAGACAAGGAAGTAATATTAAAAAATTATAGTATCTCAGATAAAAACCTTATGTCTAGAATATGTAGGAAACAGTCGATTTTTTTTAAAAGAGCCATTCTCCACTTGATAAAAGCAAATGAAAGGACAAATTTCAGAAGAAGAAATCGAATTTGTCTATAGTAATAAGAAAAAATGTTCAAAATTGGTATTGATTAGAGAAATATAAATTAAAACAACTCTGAGATATCACTTCACGCCAATCTGAAATGATATATGTTGCAAGGGATGTGGAAAAACAGGTATTCTTTCTTTTTGGCTTTTTGGAGGGAAATTGGGGTTAAGTAACTTGCCCAAGGTCACACAGCTAGATTTTTGTTTGTGTGTGCATTAAGTGTCAGAGGCCGGATCTGAAATCAGGCCCTTCTGACTCCAGGGCCGACGCTCTAGTCCGTGGGCCACCTAGCCACCCCGAAAAACAGGTATTCTAATGAAGTATTGGTGAAGTTGGTCCATCCATTCTGACAAATGATTTGGAGCTATTCACAAAAGGTTATAAAACTTTGACCCAGTAATAGCACTACTAGAATTGTACCCCAAAGAAAAAGGGAAAGGATTATATGTACAAAAATATTTGTAGAAATGTTTTGTGGTGGCAAAGAATTGGACACTGATGGGATGCCTATCAATTGGGGAATGGCTGAAAATGTTGTACTGTATGATTATGATGGAACATACTGTGATATAAAAAATTGATGAGGAGGATGATTTCAGAAAGTTATAGTAAGACCTAGATGAGCTAGTTCAAAGTGAAGTGAAAAGAACCAGGAAGAATACCATAGTGTAACAGCAATATTGCAACAATGATTGACTATAAAAAATTTAGCTAAAATAAAAATTGCTATCAACCTCCAGAGATAGAACTGATGAACTCAATGCAAGTTAGAGTATAATTTTTTGACTTTTTTGCTTTTTATTGTGAAATGGTTGATATGAAAGTATATTTTCCACATGAGTATCAGTTGGTGGGGGAAGGGTTGGAGGGAGGGAAAATGTTTGAAAATATTTTTTAATGTTAAAAAGAAATAAATAACAAATTGAAAGAGAAAGAAACTCATAGGTAATAGCTCTACCTTAACTACAGAACCCCAAATGTAATCACTTGGAACTAGTATACTAGTTACTGTATTAATATTTTACTTGCTTGGCCAGATAGTAGAGGTAATAATAACAATGAAATGAAAAATAATTTTAAGAATTCATTATGTGCAATACAGTTCATTAATGCTATATTAATAAATTAAACTACCTCATTGGAAATGGAAATAGAAGAAAAAAGGCTAAATAGTCCCTGTTTTCAAGAAGTTCACAATAGAATTGAGGGAGACAATAGATACGAAAAAAAATGACTCCATGACTGACAAAAAGGCCTGGGATTTGTTAGGATGTAATAGTGAGATGGATGTCCCAGAGGTCCTTACATTATATATCCATGTCCGTTGTCTGCTCCAGTGGACAAAAGGATACAGAAACACGGACGAGGATAAGAACTGCAGTGCCATATGAAACACTTAGGCCAAATGATCCTTGATCATATCAGAAAGAATACAGAGTTGTTGACTCCCATCTCATTTAAGGCATGTAAACAAACAGTAAAAAACCCTGGATGCAGAAAGAAAGAAAGGAGAAAGACATTTATCAAGGTGACAGTCTTTCTTTCTTCTTCATATGGCTTGTAGAATGAGCTAGCACTTGAAGAGGAAAAGAGAGAGGGAGAGTGCTTGGAGAAGTGGGGGTGATTCTTCCAACACTAGGTAGCTTATAATGATAGATAGATAGAGATCTATGGACAGATATGTGTGTTTATATTTACATGCTTATTTTCCATATATACACATACATACATGTACATGCCAGAAAATCACAAACAGAAGATGGCCTTCAGAGTAAATATGAACTATATGTATATTGAGTAATGTCCTCACGTTTAGCTAACTCTTTCAATATTTTTCAGCAATTCATTATCTCTTTGTTTCAAGACTCGCTGTAAATAAAGATATCAGTCTATCTCAGTGACAATAACAACTACTCTTAGGACCAGTCCAATAAATAAATGGCTGCCTCTGCCAGCATCAATCATTTGCTAATTTGTAAAAATGCTAATTCAGGAAAAAGAATCAGACATTACTGGGGTATTTAAGTCGTTCCCCAACTTTAACATGAATCCTTGATATAATGTGAATAGACAAAATACTACATGTTGCTTGATTTTGCTTCATTCACAAGGTTTCACTCTGACAATGTCTCTCACCAAGCTACTGAGATATTCAAAGTTTTATTTGATCACAGAAGGCAGGACTAGAAAGAGCATTCAAAGACCTTAAAAACCAATTTACACCAACCCTCATCATCATGTATGTGAATCTACAGAAAGCTTTCAGGTTACACATTGATACATATAATGTCACTATGAGGAGTTAGGCCATCATAAGCCATACCACTTTCACCTACACCCAAGCTGAGCACACTTCACCTACAAACTGGCTATCATAAAATGGAACTTTACACTATGGGAGAAGGACTTCCTGTAGGATATACCCCATTTGAGTCATGGGAGAACCATATTGAGGGATAAAAGAGCCTCATTATGATTCATACCAGCTACAACTATCTCGAATATTTTACAAGAGTTTGACTTCATCATAAAATCTTTGGGGTGTTATATTTTAATAGATTTATCTTCAATACCACATATTATCCAGAACAAAATAATCTATAGGTAGACTCATTATTATAACAAACATCATGTAGATAACCAGAGAATTAATAAACCCTTCATACCACAAACTTTGCATTCACTCACTCTGCTAGACATTATTCAATATTACGAACCAATAATAGATGCAAGATACCTGTGTCCAGTAATGGTTGTCTACCTTCTAATATAAATTGACTCCCATACCAAAAGGGTTATTCTGTGATGAGTTCCTTCATGTTCACTCATGACTATAAGCTTCCCAAGTGAGCCTCAGACAATGCAGTTCTCTTGTAGCTATGACTTCACAGCTTGACAGAATACCACTTCAGCCAACAAGCTGAAGATGTTTGGTGACCATATTGGTATATCTAATTATATAGGTATATGCTTGGGCCAAGAATTCTAAGGAGAAGCCAGAAGACTTGTTGCAACCCCCTTTTATAGCATTTTAACAGCAGGCACCATAAACATTGGACTTCGTTACACATTTGTTCTTATGCTCAGGGCGTAATGTCACAAGAATGGTAGATACTTTGAGCAAAATCATTCATTTCCTTACCAATGCTGGCCCTCCCACCACTGTTGGAGTCACCTGATTCTATAATAGATTATCCAGATATATAGTCTGCACTCTTTTATGAACTTTGATTGGTGTTCCCAGATCATATTCTGTTTACAGACTCTAATATTGAAAACATTCCACATAAAGAATTATCCTTCCACAATGTGGACCTCCCAGCATGATGAAAATATGAGCTGAACCTTTGAACTATATTTCAGATATCATATTTCAAATTTTCAACATACTGACTTTCCCTATTGTCCACCACAAATTTTTTTTTATTGCAATAATTGTATCCATTCAAAACTCACCCACTACTGGGATCACCAGATCATAATTTTGAGTTGTTAAAGGACCTCTGTGGCCATTTAGTTTAAACCCTTTAATTAACAGACAAGAAAACTGAGTTTCATCCAGTCACTTGCCCAAAGTTACATAGGTAATAACTGTAATTGGGCATCTAGTTAGTACAGTGGATAAAACTCTGGGTCTGGCGTCAGGAAGACCTGATTTCAAATGTTGTCTGAGAAATTAACTAGTTGTGTGACCCTGGGCAAGTAACTTTACCCTGTTTGCCTCAGTGTCCTCATCTGTAAAAGGTGATAGAGAAGGAAATGGCAAACCATTCCAGTATCTTTGTCAAGAAGAACCCAAAAACAGGCATGAAGAGTCAGGCACCTGAAAACAATTGAAGAACAATAAAAGCCCGAGGTAGAATTTGAAACTTATGTCTTCAGATATTAGGACCTGTGCTTTTTCCACCATGTTGCCTCTATATCTACTTAAACAAACTAGTTTCCCTACAGATTTTTCACTCTACATGCCCCACATGGAAGACCTCAAAAAAATCTTGTATACCTATGTTAGAACTTCCCTAGACTCATTCACAATTCATTCTGGTTGGCCAAAACATCATAAAAATGGGAAGTCGATCTTTTATAGACCTAGGGAAATTTATTATCAGTCATGTACAGGCAAAAGAAATACTCAATAAGGGCAGTTAAGTGGCACAGTGAATAGAGCACCCACCCTGGAGTCAGGAGGACCTGAGTTCAAATCTGGCCTCAGACACTTGACACATTTACTAGCTGTGTGACGTTGGGCAAACTACTTAACCCCAATTGATTACCTTCTTCCCTCAAAAAAAAAAAATACTTACTAGCATTGTTACTATTTAATATTTAATAGTAAATTCTACACTGACCCAAGCTACAGGATGCCCTCCACAATTACAGTAAACTTGGAGGATTTGGGGTCAAAGTTATGCTCTGGAGTTGTTGGGATTTTCCACCAGCATTGTTAGTTTAAGTGAAGGCTTTAAGTTCATTGGAGGTACCCTAAGGGGAGAGATTAAGGGCCCTAGACAAAGCCCAGCAACCTTATTGTGGAAGACAAATGGACTGTTGTAATAAGATAATGCTATGTCAGGAAAAGAAACTTTGTGGGTCCAAACTATAATCTCATCAATTCTTTGATTTCCCTTGTCTGCTCCTACTTCCCTTGTGGCAATGTAATGTATGGTACAAAGGAAAAAGTGGCAAATTTGGAATCAGGGCCCTTTTCCATTTTCAATTCTGTTTCTTACTGCTTCTCTGGCCTTGGGCTAGAACTTTAACTTTTCTTCACTTCACTTTACTTCAATTTTCTCATTCCAACACTAAACTTATGATTATATGTAGTCCAATTTTACTTTCTTTCCTCTGCCATTATGGTATTCTTCAAGCTTTGGATCATTTCTAAAGACTGCTTTTCTTTCAAGTTGAACTCTAGGCAATGAAGATACTTCTTCCATTTCCTTTCTCCTATGGTAACAGATTGGCTCAATTCCTCTGAGTGATTACAGATCTCATGTCTTGAGGCTTGATTCAAAAAATGAAATGTCATCCTCAACTAGGAGCATTTTAAGGACCTCGTCATATCCAGGAAATCACTTCACAGTCAGGGTTCTGTGATGGACCTCCTTCATCACAAATAGAAAACTAAAAATAAAATAGCAAAATAAAACAATACGAAATAAATGAATGAGAATAATAGGAAAAAATAGGAATAATGGGGAATCAAGAATAGAAAATAAAACAGGGGGCAGAGCCAAGATGGCAGAGTAGAAACATCACTTCCACAGCACTCCAGCCAACACCACTTCAAAATTATATAAAAGGACGACTCTGAACAACCTCTGGAGTTCCAGAACCCACAGAACAAATGGAAGCTAGTGACATTATGAGACATCAAGCAGATCCAAACAAATGAAAGAATAGAAGGCAATGTGAAATATCTCATGGGAAAAACCACTGACCTGGAAAATAGATCCAGGAGAGACAATTTAAAATTTATTGGACTACCTGAAAGCCACGATCAAAGAAAGAACCTAGAAATCATCCTTCAAGAAATTCTCAAGGAAAATTGCCCTGAGGTTTTAGACCCAGAAAGCGAAATAGAGATTGAAAGAATCCACCGATCACCTCCTGAAAAAGATCCCAAAAAGAAAACTCCCAGGAATATTATAGCCAGGTTCCAGAATCTCCAGATCAAGGAGAAAATACTACAAGCAGCCAGGAAGAAATAATTCCAATATTGTGGAAACACAATCAGAATAGCACAGGACCTGGCAGCTTCTACACTGAGAGACTGAAGGGCATGGAATATGATATTCCAGAGGCCAAAAGACCTGGGATTAAAACCAAGAATCATCTACCCAGCAAAACTGAGTATCTTGTTTCAGGGGAAAATATGGTCATTCAGTGGAATAGAGGACTTTCAAGCATTCTTGAGGAAAAAACCAGAGTTGAATAGAAAATTTGACATTCAGACACAAGAAGCAAGAGATACTTAAGAAGGTAAACTGGGAAAAGAAATCAAAAGGAACTTATCAAAGTTGAACTATTTACATTCTTACATGGAAAAACAATAACTGTGACTGATAAAACCTTTCTCAGTATGAAAATAATTGAAGAAGGGTATATGGGCATATGAATACATATGTGAATGTGTGTATATATGTTTACACGTATACATGGATAGAGAGCACTGGTCGAATTTGGTGGGAAGGGATGATACGGAAGGGGTGATACTCAAGGGGTGAAGTTAAGAGGTGAGAGAGGACTATGGCAAGAGGAGATGGGGAGAGACCAAGGTGAGGTGGGAGGGGGGTAAACTATCTCATGTAGAAGAGGCAAGGGGAAGTAGTCACAGAGGAGGGGAAGAGTAGGAAGGCAAAAAGGCAAAACCATATTCTCATTGAATTTGGCTCAGGGAGAGAATGACATACATACTAAATGGGGTATCTCACCCTGCAGGAGAGTAGGGGTGAGGGGGATGAGAGCGAGGATGATGAAGGGGAGGGCATACTAGGGGGAGGGAAGGTTGGAGGCACCCACTTTTGAAGAGGGACAGGATCAAAGTAGGGAATGGACCAGGCGGGGGGTGGGATGGGTGGGAGGGAAATATAAGCAGTCTTTTACAATATATCTACTATGGTAATGTTTTGCATAGCTATTCATGTACAGCACATACTGAATTGCTTATCTTCCCAGCAGGAGTGGGTGACAAGGGAGGAAGGGAATGTATCTGGAATTCGAAGTTTTAAAATGAAATATTTCTAATATATATATATATATACATATATATATATATATATATATATATATATATATATATATACACTATTATTAATACTATTTTGCATGTAATTGGGCAATTAGATGTTCAGGCATTGGGGCACAGAGATTCACCTTGCCCTAATGGAAAAGTCGAAGGGGGTATGGGAGAAGATATGGGAGAGAACAGATTGGATGAGGCAATATCTTGTGGGACTGTTATTCTGGGGTGGTGGGTAGGGGAAAATTGGGGAAAAAATTGTAATTCAAAATCTGGCAGAAATGAATAATTTAAACCAGAAGTTAATAAAGCATTTGTAAAAAAAATAGGAAAATAAAAACAAAAAGGAAATACTTTTGGCAGATACTAGTCTGGTTTTTTGCTTCATCTAATGTTTCTTATCATTCATTAAAAAAAGTTAGTTTTGTTGTTACATCTCCCAAGGAATCGTGTATAATTTTTTGCTATATAGATGGGATACCTTCATGTAAAAGAGTCTGAAGGGAAGCATTTTGTCCTGCTGAGTCATTTTTTTTTTTAAATTAATAGGCAATTAGCAGAGTGCATATTATCCTCTGAATCTTTCAGTTAACTGTGAAATGGAAGAGTTGTGGTCTCTTGTTTAACAGGATTGGAGAAAAAACAACTTGCCCCTAATAATGCTTTAATTGGAATCTGAATTCCTCTGCACCAGCCCAGAATAACAATGTGATACTATTTCTAAGATTTAAATTGTGACATAGGAAAAATATTAAATGATCCAATCAAAAACTCATTCTTTCACATTCAACATTTTGATAGAGAGGTTGATTTGCGTTAAAATCTAATCCTGTTAAACTTTGGTGAACTGTCCAAAATAATTGGCCATTCTAAAGTTTTATTAAATAGATGAGTGCTTGCTACAATTGAATTATTAGGTCTTGGAAACCTATTGACTATACAAAGATGCTAGTTATAATTATTGGGGGAAAATTGAATGGAGGTCTTTTGACACCAACTGCTGTCTTTGATTTTAGATAAAGCCCCTGTGCGTTTTTACCCATACCTTGGTAAATGTACATGCTTCCTTAACATCTTAGAACCAGAACTCAAAAACACAAATTCAAGAGAAGGTATTTCCATGCAAAGTGTCTTTAGTAAACTGTGGTTAAAGTTCAAAGACAAAGAGTAGCTGCTTTTTTTTTTTTATTATTATAAAGGTGTCTATAACTGAAATGACATAAAGAGTATGTCATTTCTGGAAAAATTCTGGAAAAATCTGTGCATTATGTCGAATCATTCTATAGTAACTTTGCTTTGGTTCTGACTCTATATTTGGATTTTAGATTTTCCTGGCAGGTTTTGATCAGCCTCAGCGAGAATCTTGGAATTTGGCTTTCCCAGCAAATGTGAAAATATGACTTTAAAAAAAAAGTTATCTTTCATTGTCTGCTACTACATTTGCTTCTATTGTATCAACATTTAAAAATATATTTTGATAACTTCATTTCAATATAATTGGTTTCCTTATTTTATGCATTATTGTGACTAAGGGTCAGCAGGCTTTACCAGACTGCAGCTGGGTGTCACAATGAATAGTGCAATGGTCTATCACAATTTCCTAAGACCATCTACTTACCAAATAAACTGTTTTCTAAGCAAAAATCATTATGTAATGAAGTATTCTTCCTTGTTTTGCTTTGCTTTATTCCTCTTCCTAAATAACAGTGAATTTTAAAAGAAACAAAAAGGACTTATTTCCAGGGAGGGCATTCTGATGACATTCTTCAAGCATAGATTTGTATATTTGGAATGGTGATAAAATTAGTTAATGTTAGTAAGATATCAAGGTACAAAACATAAATTTCCTTCTTTTGGATGAAGAGAAAATTTTTTAAGAGTTTAGGAGACACACATCTCACCTTCTTATGATGAATCTGTCAAAGCCTCAAAATCTATTAAAATGCTGACATTAACCTGTCAGGAAGAATTAATGCAGCCGCCTATTCTTCCAAATGCTAGCAACATAAAACCCTTTACTATTGATCAGACTCAGCTATTCATTTTAATCCAAAGTTGAGTGGATGTTCTTAGAGTCCATCAATAGGTCAAACAGACTATCAACACAAACCAATAACATCTGAACCCTGAGTCAGCATGCCAAGACGTCCTTGAAGAGCTCACATTAATTCCTCTGAGGATGATTATTTAATAGAAAATGGACCTATTATTAAAGCAGAATAATAGCCCCTGATTGTGCTCCCTTCAAAGCCTCTACTTCCAGAGTTACTCTGGACATTTAAGTCACGTAGCCAGGTAGATATTCTAAATCATTAGTGTAGCAGCTTCATTATGTTGGAAGCCAAAAAAAAAAATCATTCATGTGTAAACAAAAAAAAAAAAAGAAGGGGTGGGGAAGAAACAAATTAAAAATGGCTTTAGCTAAGCCAGCTGTTCCCTCTGTTGAAAGGCTTAGGGGCTAAAAGAAACAAATAGTCAAACCTTTGCATTCCCCCAAGTGCTTGTTTAAGAGGAAGATTTCAAGCAGTGGGACCTTAATTGTTGGTCAAAAAATACCAACAAAAGCAGCTCTTTTGCACAGCATGGTTTACCCAGGCAAGAGTATACTCTAGCTGTCAAGAGGCACATGTGTTTCAGACAAACCATGAGTTAAAGAGTGTGATGGCCTACTCTTTTGTGTGTGTATTTTTCTGTTCATTATGAGGAAGGATTACTTCCTTCCTACTCTTTGTTGTCTTTGGTGTTATCAATATCGTTCTGTATTCCCGGGGCTGCAGTTTAAAGTTGGACAAGGAGGTTTCTGGGTAGCAAGTGATTTCCATTTTATTTATGCACTGAATTAGCCCTTCCTACTAGGTCCTGCTGCTTTCACTCCATGCGGTACATCACAAGTACAATCTTTCTTTCTCCACATTTTCCAAAAACATAAGATCTCTATGCATACTGACCAAGTTTTTTTACTTTAATCCTCCTTTTAAGATCTTCATGGGAACATGCCAGATTGTCAACAGGGTTCCTTTAGGAAAACCAACATCCCTAAATCTTCACAGAAGCACAATTTTAGTTATACACCTCATTGTTTTATACAAGCTGAGAGGAAAAGAAAAAAAATAAAAGAATACTCTTGCATCTGAATTTTACTTATCAAGCAACTAGCAGAATTCTTGTTGTTTTTACTTCATTAATAAGGGTCTTAATTTAAATATCCTTTTGCTAAATAGGTAAATGAATGGGCACATTCATTTGGAATTTATAAGGGACAAGCAGAATGGAAGACTAGATTCGCTCTCCCTTTCCGTGATATTGAACTGACCATTTCTATCCTCATCCATTTGTGGGTGAGAATCTATATGAGTAGCTTAAGGCAATATTTGGCTTTGGAATTGTTTCTGACCATGTAGTCAAAGAATCTGGTCTAATTCTATTAGTTTTGGTTCTCACACCAAAGGAAGATGTGTTCTAGATAAATGGTGACTTAACAGCTTTTCGTAAGCACCAGTAGGCTTGATTCTCTGACCCCAGGCAAATACAGAGTGGCTTCCAATAAAACCATGAAGAAAAGTAACTTTGGATGACCAGACAGAAAAGCAATGTCTTCCAACATTTTTTTCATGTACATTTAAGAATAGAACAGTTGGTGAATACTGTCAAATATCCCATTATAATAAAAATAGACATAGTTTTTAAACTATGAACATAACCAACTCTAAATGAGTATTTCCTTATATAAAATAGAAAATAAGAATTTTATATGAAACTTGGAATCTGACTTATAGATACCTTGAAATTCTTTTTTAAGTATATGACAAATTCAACATGTTTTTCAAAGGTGTCCTACTTATCTGTCTCCTACTCAATTCAATTTGTTCTCTTATCTTCATTTTAAAAGCATTTCTTTGAAAATGGTGATTTTTGGAGGGGAGAAGGTAGGGCAATTGGGGTTAAGTGACTTGCCCAAGGTCAAAAGGCCAGTAAGTGCCAAGTGTCCAAGGCTGGATCTGAACTCAGGTCCTCTTGACTCCAGGGCCAGCGTTCCACTCACTTCGCCACCCAGCCGCCCCGAAAATAGTGATATTTTGATGACCTAAAATAATGAGTACATGGCATTTTTGTTAGTGCTTTAGATTTCTAAACAAGATGCGTTTTGTGCATCTCTGCTTCATATGAAGTCAAGATAACAGACAGTTAAAGATAACAGTATAATAAGCAACCCTATATAAATTGGCATGGTCACCATTTTACAAAAGGACAAAAGGAAGACTGGAGAAACTTAAGTATCTCATCTATGATCACACATCTAATATGCATCAAGATTTTACTCTGGTCTTTCAAGAATCTAAGTCCAGTGTTTTCTATTCTTTTGCATGGTGACTGTCATATAAAGGAGTATAGTTTTGGGAGTGCTACAATGGAAACAGAATCAGAGAGTTGAAAAGTTACCTACAATCCAGAGGACTTCATTTCCAACAAGAATTCTTATTGCAACTAAATAAGTAGCCATTCAGCCTCTGCTTGAAGACTTCCATTCAATTAATCAAGCAATACAATGAGTGAATCCATAAGCATTTATTGTGTCTACTTAATAGAGAGGAATAGTGGGAAATAATGTCTCTTTCAAAGTTCTGCCTCTCTTTCAAAGTTCTGCCCTTCAAAGCTTACAACATTATAAGGAAATGTGGGAGATCTGGGTTCCCAGTCCAGAAACAAGGAAGAAACTTCCCAGTTACTGTTTTTCTGTATGGCTGAAACTACCCAACCTGTCCTGCCACTCACTCAGTCTGAAAACAAAGATACTGGAATTTGCCACAATTTCAAAGTGCAGAGATATAAATAAGATCAATAACTTCCTTCCTTGTAGGCTGGAGAAGGGAAAACACATTCCCTTTAACAACTACCACTGTTAAAAGTGCTTCAAGATCACCAAGATCACACAGCTGCTGGTGTAGGGTCAAGTGAGCCTCTCCCCATCTCTGGTTCCAACTTATCTTTCCTAGGCTCCCTATTCTGAAACTCTGTGATATTTCCTTGCTTCCAAAGATAAGTAAAAAAAAAAATCTCAGATGTCTATGTGGCTCCAGTCCACTTTTCCTTCTCTTGAGGAGGTAGAATTTGTCTCCCCTTTCTAAAAGGGTAATTTGATCAGGATTATTACAGGCATGTTATGGATAAGGGAACTGAGACACAGAGGTGGTAAGTAACTATACCAAGACCACAAAATTAGTAAGTGGTGGAAACCTGATTTAGACCCCTTTTTTGATTCTAATTCCCATGCTTTTTCCACTACAATCTACTGCCTCTCCACAGCAGGGGACAATGGGCTGAATAAGTAAACTAGGCAGATTAGGAGGACATTCACTTATTTGAACCACTGGGGTTGGCATCGATGGCATTGGAACATAAGTATAATAAGCAGCTCCTGTTTGTATAGTACCTCACAATTCACAAAGCACTTTCCTCACAACAGTTGTTTGAGTCACATAATGCAAGCATTATTAACTCTATTTGACATATTGTATCCCCCAGGTACATAAGCCCTTTCTGAGAAAGACCATTTTAATTTTGTTTTTGTCTTCAAATTTCCCATCTTTTGCACATTGTACTTTGCACTTTGCATTTAATGGTCACAAGTTTAATAAAGTCACAAATATCTGGTGAATTGAATGAGGAAACAAGCTTAGAGGAGCTTTGGTACTTTCCCTCAGTGTCTCACAGTTACTAAATACTCAGAAAGAGAATTTAAATCTGAATCTTATGACTCCTGAATCCAATGCTTTCTCCATTCTATCAGAGGTGAATCCAAGGGAGTGGAGAGACATCTGAAAATGCCCCACATCTGCCCACCTTTTTGTTAGATCATAGACTTTGATTCCCAAAACTTGAATGGCATGTGAGTTTATATAGCCCTTTGTATCCATGCTGTGCCATGTCCAGGCCCAAATCCTCCACCTGGGAATGAATCATCACATTCATAATATGGTTGCAAAGGGTGAAATGCAACCAGTTCCCAGTGTAGGTGTCTAGTCAATTACTGCTTTCCAAGTAATTCTGAGCAAGAAATGGGAAGAAACTTCTGGGAAGAAAGAACAACAACAACAACAAAATCACATGGATAACGCAGATAACTTTAGTGTTGTAGAATAAAATTAGCCCTTACTAGATTCATATAGGTCAGCTAGGTAGCTCAGTAGATAGAGTAGTGGTGCTGGAATCAGGAAGATTCAACTTAATGAGTTCACATCTGGTCTCAGACATTTACTAGCTGTGTGACCCTGGGCAAGTCATTTTGTTTCAGTTCCCTACTTATAAAGTGATCTGGAGGAGGAAATGGCAAACCACACCAGTATCTTTGCCAAGAAAATCCCAACTAGGGTCACTAAGAGTCAGACATTACTTAACAACAGTAAAAAGTTTCACATAAATCCCTAGAGGGTTATTCTTTGTGAGTTCACAATGGTAAACAATAGCCAAACTTCTGATCTGAAAGTTAAATAAATTCCCTTTTCTCCATCAATCCCATTTCTTCATACTCATAGAAAATTATATATTTGAAATGTCCCTGCATAAAATAGATGGTATTCCTAATTCTTTTTATATCTTCTGAGATTGAATTTTATTCCATTTAGTAAATAGGTATTAAGGATCTAATAAGTGAAATGATAGTAATTTTGTTCATATTCACAATGCTTTCATAACATTCAAGGATTTTAAGAGATAAACAGAATCAGTTTCCTAGTGGGTGAGCTAATTTCTTTCTAGTTATTGCCTTGACCTAATATAGCACAAAACTGATTCCACCCAGGAGCATAAGACAGATGTAGGAGAAAGAAAATCAACCACATTAGATGCTGGATGTGACATCTGTATCAGCATATGCCAGGAGGTTTGAAGTTTCTACTTCATGATTTCATTTAGTCTTATAGTGTCAGCAAAAGTAGTGAAAGAAGGGAAAATCTAGTCTCATAGGGACTTAGCTCAGGAGAGCTATTAGTTTGAGTATCTAAGCAAATTTAGGTCAAGGTTGTATTACACATCTTCTAATGCTACATTTCCCCATTGATCTTTTTCTCTCTAATTCCTACAGAGTTTGCATCTGTTCCTATTTTTTGTTAGTAGAAGGGAAGTAGAATAAATGCAAATATGATACCATTTGCTGATTAAACCTTTGGCGCCAAATTATCTCTCAGAAACTTTAACATCAGCCACACAAGTTAAGAAAAAAAAATCATTTGTAAGCAACAGTGTTCTTTTGATCCAATGATACACTCAACATGCAGTCTTTGTACTTCACAAGCCGTCCCTGTTTTCACTTTATGATTTGTACCATAGTTAAAATAAATGAGGCCCAATCTCTCTTCCTTAGTGGGGTGTGGAAGGGGGAATCAACATGCATTCTGCCACTGGATCAAATGTTAATACATAAGAAATCTTTTTAGTGGAAAGAAATATGGCGTAGTGGACAAAGAGTCAACCTCAGAGGCAGAAGATTTTGGATCAAATTCTGACACTTTGACTATATTATATCAAGCAAGTCTTTCAGTAACTGTTCTAGAAAATAGATTGTCAAACACATGACCTGCTTTCCAACACTTCTGAATGCTCTGAGAGCCAGAAAAAAAGTAATTGGAAAATGTTTAACAAATTAAATAAAAATATAATAGAATATAATGTTAATTTGTGGTTCTCTAAGTGAGTATGTTCCTGCAGAAATCGTTAAATACTGTTTAGTATCCCTGTTTCTATTTTAGTTTGACATGACTGCTATAGACAACTTTTAAGACTGTTTAGTTTCAAGGAAGGTGCTGACTTACTTTGATAGAAGGGTTTCCTTTACTGAGCAGTTCCCTAAAACAATGAAATCCCAGACCTACTAGATTCTATCCTGTACTATCACTTTCATGGCAGTTATTGTTGCTCTGCTGCAATCCTTCAAGAACATGGCTTTCTAGTAGGGGTGGGCACAATCCTCCTGCTCACTTTCGTATTTTTGGAGCAACTTAACAAACTATGTATGAGTTCTGGTGGCCCCTGCCTTTAGAGATAGCAATTCTCTTTTGAAATTGGCCACGAAAATATTATTTAGAAATAGAAAAGAAGTAGGGCATAAGAAAGACATTGTAATGGAAAGAGAGATTGCTTGGAAACAGATCACCTGGGTTTTAATCCCAACTGTCCTTACCTAATACCTGTGTGACTCAATTTCTTCATCAACAAAATAGGGGAGGGGGGGCAGCTAGGTGGCGCAATGAGTAGAGCATCGAGTCAGAAGGACCTGAGATTGGATCCGGCCTCAGACACTTAATGCACACACAAACAAAAACCTAGCCGTGAGACCTTGGGCAAGTTACACTCTATGACTCAATTTCTTCATCAATAAAATAGCGGAAGGGGGTGGCTAGGTGGCTCAGTGAGTAGAGCATTGGCCCTGGAGTCGGATGGACTGGGAGGAAACACCTGAGTTTGGATCCAGCCTCAGACACTTAATGCACACATAACCAAAAACCTAGCCATGTGACCTTGGGCAAGTTACTTAACCCCAATTGCCCTCCAAAAAATAAATAAATAAAAAATAAAAAGGGGAGTATTCAATTACACTAGATGACCTCTAAAGGTCCTGTATGTCTGTCTGTCTATCTATCTATCAATCTCTCCATCCATCCCTCTATGTACCTATCTAGTGTATGTGTACATATATCTGAATCTCTTTATACACAAATATGTATCTATATATGCTTACAGATATGAATACATAAACACATGTGTGTGCATACATATATACATATGTATGTATGTACATATATGTATATAAATGTTTATAATAATCCTTTGAAGAACAAGAACTTTGTTAAACAAGAAAACTCTTGTTAAACAAGAAAAAGTTTAATTGCTGCTATCTTCATAAAAAAAGTGATAGCAATTAATGGCAATATGGCTTGGTCTAGCACTTAGTCATATTGCAATATATATTTGTATATATGCATACATACTATACATGAGTGTATATATATATGTGTGTGTGTGTGTGTGTGTGTTGCATTATATAATAGTCATTTTGCATTATATTGCTCTCTAGTAATCCTTTATATTTGTATGCACACTTAAAAACATACAAAATGTTTTCAACATGGACAAGCTCAATTGACCTTTCCAATATCCTTGTGTGGTAAGGAGCACAGGAATGTCATTAGAGGAAAGTGAGGCAGATAAATTAAATGACTTGCCCAGGAGATTTTCAATTTGAATGGAATGAACCTGAGACTGAAAGGGGTTAAGAGATTTGTCCAAGGTCACACAACTAGCAAGTGGTCTGGTGTTATGGGAATGGGAATCTAAAGGGTCTTCCCTGCCCCTTGACCCTTTAACAGGCTTAAGTGACTCTGAGAACCTTCGTTGATTTGAAAATATACTCTGCCCCCAATATGCTGAATGTGGTCACATGGAGTTTGTGGCAGGAGGATTCTTTTTCAGGAATGCCCACACCTTGTTGCTTTGTTATTGGGCAGTGGGTCGTGAGGGTTGTGACATTCTCTGAGCCAGGAAAGGGCTATGTATACCTTGATGTGAGATTTTGTTTTGTGATTCACTTTGAGAAGAGTTGTATGATTTGACCTGACAAGACTCTGGGAAACTGTTGAATACCTGGCTTTGAAAACCCAGATGTTGGTGCTTGCCTCTCGGGTAACTGACTAGGTATGGATGTCATGGTCAGATAGCTGGAAGCTTGTCTGCTGATCTGATTTTCTGTCTACTTGTAACTTCTGCTTATAACTTGTTTATAGTCTCTGAAGTTCAGGGTGCTTTTTCCCCTGAACTAAGTAAATGACATATGTTTGATCGATTAAAGCAAGATTGTTAACCCATTTTGAGTTGCTTTCCTTTAAAAAAACAGATCTAGGAACCCGTGCTAGCAGCAATCCTGGGTATGTTAGGGTACATGCTGCTGCATCTGGGCAGGATGTGAACTTAGATATTTCTGGCTCCTTTTTAAAAGATTTTTCTTTGAGGGCTGTTTGTTTTTTGTTTTTTTTTAAATTAGAAATATTGTATGAATATTCATTTAGTGAGATTTTGCATTAATGATAGAATATTTTACCAAGAAAATAAAACATTTATAAATTTATTCCCAGTCATTCCTTGTTCTGATCCTATTTTTACTCTAACAAAGTAGTTGTATGGAAAGAACATTGTATTTAGAATCAAAGGATCTAGATTCAGCTTCTGGTTCTTCTACTTCCTACCTTCATGAACTTGGGTCACTTAAACTCTTTCTGGGCCTCAGTTTCATCAAATTAAAAATGGAATTTGGGATCTATTAGATCACCTCCAAGGCTCCTTCTTGCTCTTGATCCCCATGTTTAGCATTTCTATGACAATAAACCATATGATATTTAACATGGTATCAGAGGTTCTCTTTTGTTGTGTAGCAGCAAGCACCCCAATATCCCCAGGGTGACTGCCAACACAGGTTCTTAGATCTGCTTTTCAAAAGGAAAGCAACTCAAAATCAGTTAACAAGCTTACTTTAATAAAACAAACATATACCATTTACCTAGTTCAGGGGAAAAAAGGTCAGCACCCCGAACTTCAGAGTCACAGCACTTACAGATCAAACAGACAGGCTTCCAAACTGTCCAACCATTATAGCAATACCAAATCACAGTTACCAGAGAGGGAAGCATCAACATCTGGGTGTTCAAAGCCAGGGGGCTCTCAACAACGGCTTCTCAGAATCTCATCTAGTCAAATCACACAACACTTCTCAAAGTGAACCCCAAAGCAAAGCCTCTCCTCAGGGTTTATATTGCCTTCTCCTAGCTCAGAGAATGTAACAAGCTTCTGGACCCACTGCCCAATCACAAAGTATCAAGGTGTGGGCTTTCCTGAAAAAGAAGCCTCCCACCACAGGCTCCAGGTGCACTTAAGCTAGGGGCAGGGAAGATCTTCAAATTTGCATTTTCATTACATGGTGTCAGAAAAAAGATTTTTAACAATACTATTTTGTACCCTTAATATTTGTATTAATGAAGACAGAGGCAGTACTGCTTAGTGGTTACAGGGCTGGCCTTAGAATCTGCAACACCTCCATCTCGTACTGGATGAATAAGCATGGACAAGTATATTAAGCTGTTGGTGCCCTACATAAGTCATAGACAGGTCATCGACCTAAAAAATCATTGATAAGTATTTTTATTTTTATTTCTGTTGTGTGTTCTTTTCACTTCCTCTCAGTAGTTTCTTTACATATTAACATGACATGATCACAGTTCAGTGAATAGTTGGTCTCAAGAACTGAGCTACCTTTCCAGAGCCAGAGTATTTGCAAGTCATCTGCCTGCTCACATTTCACTAAGGAACTGCTTTCTGTTTCTCTCAATTGACAAGTTGAGGCTTTAAGCACACTTGGGCTGATGCCATTGAAAGTTCTCTGCCTCATAGTAAAAGCACTTCTGCGGGACTCCGGCCCACACCACTTCAAATTTACATAAAAGGAGACTCTGCACAAACCCTGGAGCTATAGAACCCACAAAATGATACTGAGAGGCTAATCTCCCGCTGAGGACAGCCCAGCAGCTCGTCAGGTGGCCCAACCAGCAGCGAGCTAGAACAGGTCCAGACCACCAGCATAGCTGCCAAAAACAAAGTAACAGGTCAGTGTGGTATGCTCTGGGACTTAGTAGGTGGGAGAGCACATTCACCTCTTTGCCCTGGGAGTGAGAAGCCACTGAGACACTGAGCAGCTTGCACTACATTGCATCTTCAGCTCCTGTCCTGCAGACTGTGGGAGGATGTGGCTGATCAGTCTGAGGGTTAATCACTCTTGCTTTAACCTTCTTGGATATGTATTGCAGTCTGGGGTGGAGGTCTTGGGGTGTGTGTCCAGCTTGCCAGAGAATGTGGAGGCCTCAAAGGGGGCATCCAACTAATACCTCCAGCAGCTGAGAAGACCCCAGCATTTGGGACAGAAGCTCCCCTGGCTGGTGGCGGAGTCCTACTGTGGCAACAAGCCCAAAAGTAAAAAAAAAAAAAAATAAGTGGCAACATGCCTAGGCAAAGGAAACAAAATAAACAGAAAAGTTCAACATTAGACTCCTATTTTAGGGGCAAAGTGGATCAAAGCATTCAACAGGAGGAGGACTGGGGGTTCAGAAATCCTGCACCAAAAGACCCAAATGAAAATACGTGCTGGTTACAGGCCATAGAGGACCTTAAGAAGCAGATGAGAGAAGTGGAGGAAAAACTGGGAAGAGAAATGAGAAAGATGCAAGAAAAGTATGAAATGAGAGCCAACAACCTGATTGAGGAAAATGACACCTTAAAAAATAGACTAACTCAAATGGCAAAAGAGGCTCAAAAAGGCAATGAAGAGAAGAATACCTTAAAAAGCCGAATTTGCCAGATGGAAAAAGAATCTCAAATGCTCACTGAGGAGAATCAGTCCTTCAGAGTTAGATTGGAGCAAATGGAAGGTAATGACTTTATGAGAAATCAAGATACTATTAAACAGATCCAAAAGAATGAAAGAATAGAAGGCAATGTGAAATATCTCATGGGAAAGACCACGGACCTAGAAAATAGATCCAGAAGAGATAATTTAAAAATTATTGTACTACTTGAAAACCATGATCAAAGAAAGAACCTAGAAATCATCCTTCAAGAAATTCTCAAGGAAAATTGCCCCGATGTTTTAGAACCAGAGGGCAAATTAGAGGTTGAAAGAATCCACTGATCACCTCCTGAAAAAGATCCCAAAAAGAAAACTCCTAGGAATATTATAGCCAGGTTCCAGAATTCCCAGATCAAGGAGAAAATATTACAAGCAACCAGGAAGAAACAATTTCAATATTGTGGAAACATAATAAGATAGCACAGGATCTGGCAGCTTCTACACTGAGTGATCGAAGGGCTTAGAATATGATATTCCTGAGAGCAAAGGAGCTGGCATGAAAACCAAGAATCACCTACCCAGCAAAAGTGACTATCATGTTTCAGGGGGGAATATGGTCATTCAGTGGAATAGAGGCCTTTTAAGCATTCTTGAGGAAAAACCAGAGTTGGATAGGAAATTTGACATTCAGACACAAGAAGCAAGAGATGCTTGAGAAGGTAGACAGGGAAAATAAGTCATAAGGAACTTATCAAAGTTGAACTATTTACATTCCTACATGGAAAAATGATAACTGTAACTGATGAAACCTTCCTCAGTATGAAAATAGTTGAAGAAGGGTATATGGGCTTATGAATACATATGTGAATGTGTGTATATATGTTTACAGGTATACATCTATAGAGGGCACACAGGTCGAATTTAATAGGAAGGGATGATACTTAATAGGTGAAATTAAGAGGTGAGGGAGGAATATAACGAGAGGACATGGGGAGAGACAGAATGGGGTAAACTATATCATATAGAAGAGGCAAAGGAAAGTGGTTACAAGGGAGGGGTAGAACAGGAAGGCAAAAAGGCAAAACCTTATTCTCATTGAATTTGGCTCAGGGAGAGAATGACATACATACTAAATAGGGTATCTCACCCTACAGGAGAGTAGGGGGAAAAGGGATGAGAGGGGGGATGATGGAAGGAAAGGTAAAATGCGGGGGAGGGAATTTGGAAGCACCCGCTTTTGGAAAGGGGCAGGATCAAAGTAGGGAATAGACCAAGTGGGAGGTGAGATAGGAGGGAGGGAAATATAGTGAGTCTTTTACAATATGGTAATGTTTTGCATAGGTGTACATGTACAACATATACTGAATCGCTTGTCTTCCCAGTAATAGTGGGTGATAAGGGAGGAAGGGAATGAATCTGGAATTTGATGTTTTAAAATCAAACATTTAAATATACATAAATACTATTATTAATACTATCTTACATATAATTAGGAAATAAGTTATACAGGCATTGCGGCACAGAGATTCTCCTTGCCCTACTGGAAAAGTCGAATGGGGTATGGGAGAAAGAAGAAGGGGTGAGGGTATATCCTATGGGACTGCTATTCTAGGGTGGTGGGTAGGGGGAAAATGGGGAAAAAATGTAACTCAAAATCTGGCAAAAATGAATGATGTAAACCAGAAGTTAATAAACCATTTGGGAAAAAAAAAAGAAAGAAAGTTCTCTGCCTGCTTCAGCTAAATAGGAATCTCGTGACTGATCCCTTCTTAGTTGCCATGTAGTGAGGAAAGAAGAAGAAACCAAATCCCTAAACAAATATCAATTTGGGATATCAGAACATTTTCTGCCTCGTGGTTATCAAGCATGTGTCAGTCAGCATAGTTTTGTTTTTTTTTTTCCTCTCCATTCATTGCAACCAAAAGGAGGTTGTATTTTCCTAAGATGACTGTTTCCATACATCTTTCCACCTGGATAAATAAAAGTAAAGAAGTATATGTATTAAGTTTATTTCTGTGAACCATTTAATAACTATTAGTAGAAGGGACTGTCTCCTGAGTTAGAAACTGCTAAACACAGGTTTTATTCTTTTTTTTTTCATTTATACTCTTTTATTAAACAAATGCTTTTTTAACTTCTGGTTTATATCATTCATTTCTGCCAGATTTTGAGTTACAATTTTTTCCCCATTTTCACAGGTTTTATTCTTAATAAAATGTGTATAAAGAATCACTTCTGCTCACTAGCACCTGTCTTCAAATTGATAACTTTTGTATAAACTTTTATATAAACTTATATAACTTTTGTATAAATAATAATTTAATAATTGTGCAAGAGTCTATGGCAGGCCTAGAGAGATAAGATGAAGGATAATAGCTTCCCTGACTTTGAGAAGCTTACAGTAAAGTAGAGTAATAAGACCTGAATGAAAATAACCATAAGTTTAGAGATGACAGTAGGAGGGATCAAGAAAAGAGGGACAAAAATTTTGAAAGGGATTATTTTGGGGTAAGGGAAAACCAATAAAAACTTAATAAAATAGGTAGCAAGACCTTAAAGGAAATGTGTATTATTTATGTATTTTGTATGTAATTACATGCAATTTGTGTATAATTATGTACATCAACATTACTATTTTATTATTAGTAGTTAATAACAATTAATATATTAACAATATATTAATGTTCTTCCTGATATATCATGTGATATGTGTATTATGCACATGATAGCTATAGATTATATACCTATGTTATTTATAACTGCATATATTACATATACATATATAATATGCATATATTTATTATATATATAAACTTAAAGTGGGTTTTGAATAGAGTGCTTGATTTGTAACCAGAAAGATACGTTCAAACTTGGACTTTGAGACAAATTGACACTATGACTCTGGGAAAAGTCACTTAATCACTCAATGACTAAGACAACTTTAAATTGCAGTGAAGGTCAATCTGCTTTTGGAAGAGAGACTTTACTTATGTGTCCTCTATAACATATCAGGTCTTGTTCCATCCCATGATAAAATAGATTCTGTTCTGGAACATATCTTAATGGTTATCTAATCTTTATCCTATTTTTGACAGATTAAAGAGGTAGGATTTAGCCTCTATAAGCCCAAGATAAAGGGAATAGGGAGTTGCTTTTGTAAGAGACAATTTGGTTTTTATAATTTGTTTTATTTAAAATTGTCTATTGAAAAATTAGATTAAAGCTCCATAATCCTATTGGCTCCACCTTTGTTTGACAGGGTTTTTGGTTTTTGGTTTTTTTTCTTCTTTTCAGATTTAGGGAGTTTGTTTGTAATGATGCTGACCCTAGTTACTTATTTTTCTATTAGCCTTCTATGTGATCCTCAATGGAACTTAGGCTAAGAAAGGGGGAATTGACTGCCTCAAGGTTAGGAAAAGAATTAGCAGTTTCCTTGTTTTGCTGCTCTGCTTAAAGGCTTCTGAAATAAAAGGAAATTTAAACTACCTGGAGTGATGACATATTTCTCAAAGCAACTTAATAATAAAGCTTGGTAAATTTGTGCTGAGTCAAAACTTCTCAAAATTTTCACAATTTGGCAGAATAGACAATTCAATTCCACAAGCTTACACTAAACCCCTACTATATTCCAGCACTTTGCTAAATGATAGTTATTGTCCTTAAGCAGCTTACCATGTGAGAGACAGGACAGAGAGAGAGGGAGAGACAGAAACAGAGAGGGAAAGATAGACAGAGGCAGGCAAATAAAGAGAGAGAGAGAGAGAGAGAGAGAGAGAGAGAGAGAGAGATAGATACAGAGAGACAGAAAGACAGAAGGGGCAAGAGAGAGAGAAATGGGACAAATCTACATATGAGTGTGTGTATATATGTGTGTGTGTGACACACATAGATACATATACACACAAATATGTGTGCATATACATACATATATACATACACAGACATATATGCATCAATATGTCACAAGAACTGAGTTACCTTACCATGTGAATGGGGCAAAACATCGGTAAAGTTCTATGAGCAAATGGTGGAGAAGATCACTTTCACCTGGGAGATCAAAGAAAGTAAATAGAACAAAGAAGACAAGAGAGGACAATGACTATATGAATGTAAATAGAAAGAAGAAAATGAAATTGAATTCTGCACAATTATAATAATCTTGGATCCTGAGAAGAGATTGAAAATGTATATGCCTCCCATTAATAAAACCTGATGATGCTTAGGTTAATTTTACCAAAATATTTTTTTCCATCTTTTAAAATTTTTGTCATAAGCTGTGGAATGGCTGACTGAGCAGAAGAGGTTTTTAGGTGGTCCAAGGTCACATAGCTCCTAAAAAATAGGACTAGAATTTGAAACTTGATAATCAAGTGTCAGTTTTTAAAATTCTACAGAGAAGAAATTATTCTTTATTTTTATCGTTCAATCGAGTTTTTTTTACTTTCCTCTTTCACAACAAAAATTAAAATATTATTATAGCAATATGTGTACTCACATAATATATATACATATAATCTCAGTATAATATGAATTTTGACTCTTTGGAGTCAAAAGACCTGGGAATGCATTTCAGCCCAGGAACCTTGGATAAATCATTTGATTTCTCTGAGTCTCAGTTAAATTCCCATCTATACAATGAGGGGACTTGATTAGGTGGTCTTCCAAGTTCCTTAAAAAAAGTCTAATGGTCTTTATAATCTGTGATAGCAGAGAGAGACATAGATAGGGAGACAGAAAAATAGATAGAAAGAATAAAGAATAGATATGGTGAATGTTATACTTAATGTAAAATTCACATTCATGTTCATTCAAACACAAATAATTATAAAACAAACTTATACTTCATAAGGTTCAAGGGGGAAAAGATCATTAAGAACTGGAAAGGTCAGGTAAGGAGGAAACATTTAAGTTTAACTCCTTCATGGAGGAAGTAGCATTTAAATTGGTTCTAAAAATAGGTCCTCAAGAATAGTGACCAGCAATATTAAAGGAAGAAGTTTCTCTCTCTCTCTCTCTCTCTCTCTCTCTCTGATATATATATATATATATATATATATATATATATACACATACATATATATGCATATATACACATGTGTGCATGTATATATATATATATACGTATATATGTATGTGTAGATATAGATATATACATAAATAAACCTATCTGTTGACTAGTAGGATTTGGCTGGAATGTAGATCATAATGAAAGTAATATGTGATAAATTTAGTAAGGTGTCTGATTGTAGAAGGTATTGAATGCCATGCTAGTATGGCAATCAGTTGAATCATCCAGTCAATTATCCCCACCCCACTAAGTGACAAGATGTTTTGCTCTCATATAGTTATTAACTAAAAACAATTTAATCAATAAAATATATGATTAAGGCTTAATATTGAATCAATTAATCATAGGCTTTAAACCAAGGCTATAGTTTTCAACCCTTGAGTCAGACTAAGAGAGAAAATTACTTTGATCAATTTAGATGTATTTTAAAGTATTTTGGTGAACTTAAAGAAAGCTCAAAAGAAGTGTTTGAATTTATTAAAGAAAATTGATCTATGGCAGCTTCAAGGTTCTATGAGGCCCCAGTAGAAAAACTATACCATACATAAAGGGAACCTTTGAGAACTGCAGTAAAAGGTCTTCCGTGAGCTGTGAGCTATTCCTTTGCCATGTGTGCTCTCTAAGCTTGAATTTACTTTCACCTGGATTCCATATATCCTTATGGTGAAGTGTTTCACAGACACAGCAGGGGTGTGGGGAATGTTCTTACCATCTCATCTTAATAATAACCCTAACTAAAAGGTGATTAAGTTTGTCAAACTAATTTATGTCAAATGATGAACAATAGGACCACACTCTTGGGGGCTCATAAAGTATAGTGCTTAAAAACAACCACCCCCACAACTTTCCAGGGCTGAAGATGGAACCTTGAGAATAGATGTAGCTGCTTCCTTCTGGTTAAGTAGAAAGCAGATTCAGAAATGCCAGTGTCAGTGGAGTTTGCAAAAGAAGTTTCAGATACTGTTACTCTAGAAAATTCAAATTTTATTTGGTATGAATACTTTTAGCTATTTTGTTCACTGCTAAGTAAAGAATGCTCTTTCATGATCACTTGAATGAGAATTCACTTTCCCTATAATATACAGGAATTTCTAGGTCTTAATAGCAAAGAACCTTAAAGACTATATTTTCCTGAAAGCTACTCTCTGACTTCAGCATTTCAACAGTCTATAATAATAAAATGAAATCTCTGAATGTTGGCTTTTTTTCTATTTAACTGACTCTCATGAATGTTTCAATTGAGGTTATTATTGATATTTATTCCCTATCCTTCAAATAGAAATACATACAAACCATAGGATTTAGAGATGATCTCCAATCCAACCTCTCATCTTGCAAATAAGGAAATATATAAGTAGCAAACCTGAAACTTAAGACAGAAACTTTTTGAGTATGGTCTATTATAATACATAGTGCTTCTTAGAGACCTTAAGGATCATACATAACTTCCTAAAACACCTGATGTTTCCTCTGAGTACTCTATGTCTTGAAAAAAAATATTGGGCAGATGGGGAGAGATTGTGCCGTGATGGTTGTACAGTTCCTCTTCCATCAAACTTGATTCGGTTTTCCTCTAGTTTGCAGTTTGGAGCACCCAGCAGACATGCCACTATGTTTCAAGACTACCCAATTCTGGGGCAGGTAAGTTGCACTAGAATAGAGCAGTGGCCCTGAAGTCAGGAGGACCTGGATTCAAATCTAGCCTCAGAAACTTGACACACTTACTAGCTGTGTGACCTTGGGAAAGTCACTTAATCCAATTGCCTTGCCTTACCCCCTTGTAGCAGCAAGCATCCCAATATCCCCGGGGTAACTGCCAACACAGGTTCTTAGATCTGCTTTTGTAAAGGAAAGCAACTCAAAATGGGTTAACAAGCTTACTTTAATCAAACAAACACACATTACCTAGTTCAGGGGGAAAAGGTCAGCACCCCAAACTTCAGTTACAGAACTTACAAATCAAACAGACAGGCTTCCAAACTGTCCCAACATTACATGCATCAATACCAAATCACAGTTACCAGAGAGGGAAGCATCAACATCTGGGTTTTCAAAGCCGGGGGGCTCTCAACAACGGCTTCCCAGAGTCTCATCTAGTCAAATCACACAACACTTCTCAAAGTGAGCCCCTAAGCAAAGCCTCTCCTCAGGGCTTATATAGCCTTCTCTTGGCTCAGAGAATGTAACAACCTTCTGGACCCACTGCCCAATCACAAAGTATCAAGGTGTGGGCTTTCCTGAAAAACAAGCCTCCCACCACAGGCTCCAGGTGCACTTAAGCTAGGGGCAGGGAAGATTTTTAATTTGAATTTCCATTACACCCCTCAAAAAAAAGAAGACTGCCCAATTCCTTCTTCCTCTTGCCATCCTCACATAGATAAACACAATCAGTATCTGCCACTTCTCATGGTATCAAGGGTGTGGGAATGTTCTGGCAGATTACTAGAGACTTGAGAAATCTCAACCAGAGTTCTGATCATCAGTTACAAACCTGCAATTTTCTTTGTGCTCATTGGTATGGGTGCTTAGAGAAGCTTGGGCAAAGAGTGAAGTTCTCTAAAGTTAAGTCATGAAGTTTCTATATTTGGCCCAAATTTCTATCTTTTTATCTTATGGCATCACGTTTAAGTACTTTCTATCTGCTACATATTTTTTTTTTCTTTTGAAGCTTTGGGTTTGAAGAGGTTTGCAGAAAGTGACTATTCTACCATCTTTCTAGTTATATTCCCTTCATATGTTTTTTTACTGTATTTGCTTATTATGCTTCACATGATTTTTCAAGACAACCGCCCAGATTGCAAAGTGAGGTCATGAATCTTGTATGTGGCTTCTTCTTTTTGCCTTGCTAAATACTTATACTAGCCAAATGGGAATGAAATATTTTAAAAAAGAGTAATAGCATAATCACAGCAGTTTTCAACAAAAATAAATTATATTCTGAGAATATCTCATCATGAGAATGTACTTGAGTCTTTGAAATCCCCTTTATTTTAATGTAGGCTCTTAGAGCCCTCATTCAGAGTTCCAGTTGAAGTATCTATAGTGCTAAGATGTGTGGAGTCAGGATGAGGAGGTAAGGTGGTACCTAGATGGTATGAGGCACCTAAATGATGCAGTAAAACACACAGTTTAGCAGACCTGGCATCAGGAAGAACTCATCTTCTTGAGTTCAAATCTAGCCTCAAATACTTAGTGACCCTTTAAGTGACCCTGGCAAGTCACTTAAACCCTGTTGGCCTCAGTTTCCTCATCTGTAAGAAGAACTGGAGAAGGGAATGGCAAACCACTCAAGTATCCTTGCCAAGAAAATCCCAAATGGAATCAAAAAGAGTCAGACACAACAGAAAAAATGACTGAACACCAAGAAAAGGAGAGAGAAGCCAGAGATGTCAATAGTGAGCTAAAGTGAAGGCATTTAGACAGACATGGAGAGGGGAAATTAGTCAGTCTGAAAAGTCAAATTGAGTAATTCAGACCACTAAAATTATTCAAGCAAATATCATTTGCCCCAAAATTATTCAAGCAAAATTTCCTCTACTTCCCCACCATAATAGATTTAATGCAACTTCCCTCTGCAATAGAAAAAAATATAACTATATATATATCTGCTAAAACTACTATTAAAATGTTTCTCCAAATTTAGGGCCCTTTATGAATTCAAACTTCAAATTAAATTTATTGCAATTTTACTTGATAAACCCCAAAGCAATATAGTTCCTGATCCCCTCACCATTGCATATGAGAATGGCTTCATATATCACCTTCTACAGTATCACTAATGACTTCAAACTGGGCGGTCCTTTGCTCTCGTGGTCTTTGGTTGTATGTAGCTGGCTTTAAATCTGACATTTTGGAAGCTTCTTCTGTTCCTCTTGCCTCTTGCATACAACAGAGACTTAACAAATGTGGATTAAACTGAATTGTGGAAAAAAGGAAATGAAAACTAGAGTCTGTCAAAAATTGGAAATAGTTCTGTCGTGTTGATGCCTTTGTGGAAACCAAAAAGTATTGAGAAATATACACTTTGTACACTAGAGTTGGCATTTGAGTTGTGATCTGAAGAATGGATAGAGTTTCAACAGGTCCAGGAGAGGTTATGGCTCACTTTGGGAAGAGTGAAGACAAAAACATGGCATTAGGGGAGAAGATCATGAGAGGTCATGATCACAGAGTACATGGATGGAACTACTATGAAATAAGGAATTATGGTGCCAAATTATGAAAGGCTATGAATGACCCTTCACAATATGTAAGAGATTTTAATTTTACTTAATAGGCAATAGGTAACTTCTGAAGATAATGTTTATGGGGGTTGGGGGTTCCCCCTTAAAGTAATCAATCTATCTACTGCATGGAGGATGGATTAGAAAGGGAAGAGAGGAAACAAAGTGACCTGTTAGGAGGCTGTTGCAATAGTCTGAGTTGGTGGGCAATAAGAATCTGTTTTTGCTCTGTTGCACTGGGAACAGAAAAGAAGGAATGAAAATGAAATATTTTGGCAGTAGAATTGGCAGATCCTAGTCATTTATTTCATATGAAAGGTGAGTTTCTTGAGTGGGCATGGATACAGAATTCTTTATTTAGTGGGAAATCTACTAGTCATAAGCTTCTCTGTATTTGGCTGGATTGGTCTTCATTCTCTTGCCAAGACCATACTTGAATACTTTCCAACATGATACAGGCTATGAAATCTGATGAGGCATTGAAGTAGGAATTTTGTGAAATAGAAGTGCTGTGATGAATATCATCCAGGAGCTGTATGATCAGAAAAGGTGGTGGACTGGAATAAGGCAAACAGACCAGAAGCTAGAGGGCTGCATTCCTTTCCACAGAATTCATAGGAGGGTATAGACAAGAACTACCAGAGGGAAAAAAAAACAACAAAAAAAACCATATTGATTGATAGGTTGTGACCTGTACCAAAGGAACAAGTATCTGTAATGGAAATGCAGATTTGAAGATCTGCCCTGCCCCTAGGCCCTTTGATTGGCTTAAGAGACTTTGATTGCCTTAAGTGACTCTGAGAAGCTTCCTTGATTTGAAAATATACTCTGCCCCCTAATAGGCTGAATGTGGTCACATGGAGCCTGTGGTAGGAGACTTGGTTTTCAGGAATGACCACACCTTGATGCTGTGTGATTGGGCAGTGGGTCAAGAGGGTGGTTACATTCTCTGAGCCAGGAGAAGACTATATAAATCCCTGACTTGAGGCTTTGCTTTGGGGGCTCACTTTGAGAAGTATTGTGTGATTTGACCAGATGAGACTCTGGGCAGCTGTTGAGAGCCCCCCAGCTTTGAAAACCCAGATGTTGATGCTCCCCTCTCTGGTAACTGTGATTTGGTATTGATGTAATGGTTGGACAGTTTGGAAGCTTGTCTGTTTGATCTATCTGTATACTCTGAAGTTTGGGGTGCTGACCTTTTTTCCCTGAACTAGGTAAACGATCTATGATCTATGTTTGATTGATTAAAGTAAGCTTGTTAACCCATTTTGAGTTGCTTTCCTTTTGAAAAGCAGATCTAAGAAACCTGTGTTGGCAGCTACCCTGGGGATGTTGGGGTGCTTGCTGCTACAGTACCTGAATAAAATAATTATAGATCACATTAAGTATTGAAATATAAAAGACAGATAGGGAAGATTAAAAGACTAAAGAAAAGTTTTAAATACAGGAGAACTGGGACAGCTAGTCGATGCAATAGTGAGACCATTGGGCTTAGAATGAAGAAGACTTTGTCTTCCTGAATTTCAAATCCAGCCACAGACACTTACTAGCTGTGTGACCCTGGGTAAGTTATTTAACTGTTTGCCTCAGTTTTTCATCCATAAAATGAGCTGGAAAGGAAATAGCAAATCACTCCAGTATCTTTGCCAAGAAAACCCCAAATGAGGTCACAGAGAGTTGAATACAACTGAACAAAAGCAATAGGAAGATAGCCTACATAAGATCTAATGATTCTTCTCTCAGCACTCATCCCCAATATCAAGGAAGATTCCCATATCTAAGCTGGTTACTCACCCTGATAGCTAACAGTAGGGACTAAGTTACCCAATCCCTACTGTTATAATACTGGAGAAATCAGGGATGATTCTCTAATGTCATTGGCCTGAGTTTCCATTGGTGTGCTTTTCCATGATTATCAGTTGAGAATCATTTAGTGATCCAACCTTATGTATTTCTCTTTAACAAAGGGGAATTTACTAAAAGCTGGTATCAACAACTGGTACACCATTGTTATATAGTCAGTCGGTCACATCTGACTCTTTGCCACCCTATTTGGAATTCTCTTGGCAAAGATATTAGATTGGTTTGCCATTTGCTTTTTTTAATGTATTTAGGCAAATGTGTTAAATGACTTGCCAAGGGTGAAAGAGCTAGTGAGTGTCAGAGATTGGATTTGACCTCAGACACACACCATCTGTGTGACTCTGGTCAAGTCAGTTAACCCTGTTTGCCTCAGTTTTCTTATCTGTAAAATGAATGGGAGAAAGAAATAGCAAGCCACTCCATTATATTTACCAATAAAAACCCAAATAGGGTCACAAAGAGTTGGATGCAACTGAAAAATGATTCAACAACTTCCTGATTCCAGCTTCAGCAATCTGTCTACTATACCTAGCTGCTTGGATACAAAATACCCTCCCAAAACAAAACAAAAGACTTGTGTATAAGTCAATGGATGGGATTTACATCACTCTAAGAGAGAACCAAAAAGACCTTAGCCTGATAGGGCCAGAGTCTCCCATTGCATCCTGGTCCATCTCCAGTCATCCTTATGAATAGATCTGGTCACTGGAATGTAATGCTAAGGGAATTTGAAGGTTTTCCCTGCCCCTTAATGGGCCTCACTTGGAACTCAACAATAGAAGCTTGCTTAGGGGAGGCTTGTTTTCAAAGAAGGCCCACACCTTGAGTTACTTTGTAATTAGACAGTGGGTCATGAAGTTTGTGATGTCCTCTGACCCTGAAGGTTATATATAAACTCTGAGGTGAGGTTTCACTTTGGGGATCACTTATGGGAAGTTGTGTGATTTGGCCAGAAGAGACTCTGGGCAAATATTGAGCCCCCCTACTTTGAAACCCCAAATGTTGGTGCTTCTTTCTCTGATAACTAACTATGTATGTTATATAATGGTCAGACAGCTAGAAGTTTTATCTGCTCCTCTCTTGAATTTTCTCTGTATTTTTTGTCTGCTTGTAACTTCTGTTTGTATTCTCTGAAGTTCAGGGTGTTGACTTTTTCCCCTGAACTAAGTAAATGATACATATATGTTTGATTAAAGTAAGATTGTTCACTCTTTTTGAGTTGCTTTCCTTGAGAAAAGCAGATCAAAGAACCTGTGCTAGCATTCATCCTGGATATTCTAGGGAGCTTGCTGTTACATGGATCCAGATGACTCTGGAGGAGAAAGTGAGGCTGGTGACCTTGCATAGCCCTCCTTCACTTACATTAAAGTCAACTGCAAGTCATGTCATCATCTCCCTTATGTCATAGTAAGAATGAAGGACAAACACAACAACAACCTGTGAGTCTCAGGGAAAGTGTGCTAAAAGCTTAGGGAGTGCATGTGGCATATAGGTAACTCATAGCTTCTGGTTCCTAAGCAGTACTTTTTCCCATATGTAGCTTGCTCAAGAAATTTCCCTTTGGGCATGGTCTAAACCTCTCTGGTAAGTATTCTTGAAGAGCTAGGAGTCTAATTTATGTTCTCAATGATGTAAACACTTCTAGCAACTGGCCTGGGTCTGAATAAGCATTTGAATTGGGGTCTAGGACACCAGCTGAGAAAAAAATAGGAATGATGAGAAGATAAGTAAGTCCAAGATTCCCTGAATCCCTGTAATCTGCCCAGAACCTTTTCTAATCAAAGAAGAGTGGGGGGGAAAGGAGACTTGGTTGAGGCTGAAGTAAAGGCTTCACTTCTCTTTCCCCACCCCCACCACAAAGCAGTTCCCTCTGGAGAGGGGGAAGGGTCCACCTAGACTTCCAGTTCCTGGAATTCCCCCATCTCTTCAACTTAACACATAATATACAGATGATCCCAAAAGGATAGTGAAGTTCCTTTCAATCTATGACATGAGAATCATCTGTAGAGAGATGAAATTTGAATTGGGGAGAGTGAATAAAATTTCCAAGAGAAGGAGTATAGAAATAGAATTAGTTCAAAGGACAGAACCGTGGGGAAAGAGACACTTAAAAAACTGGGAAAAGGATGAGGAGACAGAAAATAGTTGTTGGGGGGAAAAGAGAGGGCAGTTCTCAAAAGTGAACATTAACCTAAAGAAGACATTCAGAAAAAGGTCTTGGTCAATGGCATAAAATGTGGCAGAGGTCAAAGAGAATTAGGATTGAAGAAAGGGCCATAAAAATGGGTAAGTTCAATAAGGGGGTAGGGACAGGAGCCAGATTAAAAATGGTTGAGGAAAGAGTGGGTGGCAAGTGAAGGGAGGTGGAGACATTTTCAAGAAATCACTTGGACAGATTAACTGCCACAAAGAAATCATTTACTGCCAAGATTTAAATTCAAAATTCCTGTTTCTCAGTCCAAGTATATGCTGTATGAAGAAAATAAATATGTTCTGTAGCCAGAAGCAGGGTGGAGAGGGGGAGGGAAGCTCATTTCCTTTGTAATGCTTTCTGCAGTTTGGTTTACTTCATTTTTGCAAGTCTCCGTGACTTCCAGTGACACCTCTGGTTTGTTTTAACTTTATCTTCTCACTTTGTAATGCTTATATTCCTCAATTAGCTTGGATAGGGTAGGAGGGGAGAAGGAAAAAGTATCAGATATATAGCTTGTGCCTCCTCATTATTTACTTCCTCTATTATTCATTGTGAGATACACAGGTTTTGTTTACACTGGAGATCCATTAACAGTGAGGAAATATACAAAGGCTCATTGTTCTGAGAACTACTAGATACTGAAATTTAACTTCTATTTTGAAAAGTTGGGTTTTCTTTTTAGACAGTGTTGCCTATTGAGCTGTATTTGATTAAATATCTTTTAAGCCTCTCTTCATTGCCAAGACTTAGATAACAGCAAGTTTCCTGATCTATTATTAGTTCTAGAAGGAAGTTCTATTGCTTAAGAATGAAACCAAACAACAGGCTCAAAACTACTGGATCTATCCTGACTTTCAACTGGCTTCAGTTAATCTTCCAGTTATCTTTGAACCAGTTTTCTTTTCTCTCATTTTGCTGTGTCATCACTTCTACTTCATTTCACTCTCTACTCCAACAGGACCGAAATCCTTTTATATATAGCTCATTTGTCTATGATGCGTCCATTATGTTATGTCATTTTTACTGTTTGGCCAAGTCAGAATTTATTAGATTTACAGGTCTAGCACGGTGTGACAAGTTCATTAACTTGACCCAGGATGTGATCCTCATCACCTCTATTTTCCATTACTTCTATTTATACTCTTTTTACCTTAGAGGACTAATCCAAATTGATGTTACTTTCTTTTTTAATTATATTTTATGTTTATTTTTAGTTTACATCATTCATTTCCACAAGATTTTGGGTTACAAATTTTCTCCCCTTATCTCCCCTACCTACCACCCCAAACCAGCAATCCCACTGAATACCCCCTCCCCCAATCTGCTTTCTCCAGTATTCTCCCCCATGCCCCCTCCGACTTTCCAGTAGGGCAAGATGGATCCCCATACCTCAGTGCTGTACATCTTACTTCCCAGTGGGATTATAATAATAATAATAATTTTTAAACATTTGATTCTAAAACTTTGCATTCAGATTCCTCCCTTCCACCCTCATCAACTATCCTTACTGGGAAGATAAGCAGTTCAATATAGGTTATACATGTGCAGATACACAAAACTTTTCCATAGTGGATATATTGTGAAAAATTGACTATATTTCCCTCCATCCTATTCCACACTGCACGTTTTTTCTGTTCTATACTTTGGTCATGCCCCTTTTCAAAAGTGGGCGCTTCCAATTTCCCTTCCCACCAGCCTGCCCTCCCTTCCATCACCCCCCCACTTTCATCCCCTTCCCCCCACTCTCCTATAGGGTGAGTTACCTTATTTAGTGTGTCTGTTATTCCCTCCCAAAGCCAAATTTAATTAAAGTAAGGTTGACTCATTCCCTTTTCCTTCCCATTCTTCCCCTACTTGTAACCATTTTCCCTTGCCTCTTTTATATGAGATATTTGCCCCCATTCTGTCTCTCCCCATCTCCTCTGATTATATTCCTCTCTCACCTCTCAATTTCAGCTTTTAAGTATCACCCCTTCCTATTCAATTGGTCCTGTGCCCTCTGTCTATGTATACCTATACACATATATACACAGACTCACATATACTCCCATATACCCTCCTATATAAATATTATATACATTTACATTCACTTCAGCTATTCTCATACTGAAAAGTTTCATAAATTACAATTATCCTTTTTCCATGTCAGAATGTAAATAGTTGAACTTTGATCATTTATTATGATTGCTTTTCCCTGTTTACTTTCTCATGCTTTTCTTGCTTCTTGTATCTGAATGTCAAATTGTCTATTCAACTTTTCCATCAAGAATTTTCATCAGGGGGCGGAGTCAAGATGGCAGAGTAGTAAAGGCATCTCCACACAGCTCCTGCTCTCACCCCTTAAGAATTTATGTAGGGCTCCTCCCTATTCCACTTACCTCTTATGTCCTTCCTATTCTGGTCTTTGGCAAGTCCCTCTCACTGTGGGCTTCACATGTTCTGTTTCTAAGACTTGATATAATCACAGGCAAGGCTCAAAGACACTTGAACTGAAACAAGGTGCTAAATACTTGAATAACTAAAATAAGGAGCTTGGCCCTCAGTAATGGGATCAGCCCTTGACTTCTACATTTGTTCTTCTCATTTCAGGTTAAAGTGGTATAGACCTTGTGATATAAACCCTGTGAGTTTAAAAGGTGCAGTAGGTGCCTTGGAGGTGCCTGACATTCCTGAGTTCAGGGCTGGTGTCAGCTCAGTATCTGTACCCCTGGGATATGAAAGTAGTAGAGTCTCTCTTGACATCCCACAGTTCTTGAATCGGAGTTTGTATCCAGTGCAGTGTCAATGCCTTGTGGAGCAAGAAGTGATCTTTGGGACCCCCAATCCCACTCAGCCATCGCTGAGACAAGGATTCATCCAGCAGCTATGTAGCATTTGAACATGAATTTGGTGGGACCAATGCTATATAGGAACTGAGCTTAGTTGAGCCTACTCTTCCCGGAAAGCAGTTTATAGTAAGAAAGAATATGCATCCTGAGGTATTAGAGACAATGTTTGTACTTTGTTCTCACTCTATCTTTTAAGTAAATATTTCTTTGTAAATGCTACCCCATATTAAATGGTTAGATGGAACTGGGTGTTACTCACTGGCCCCAAACAAAAGGAGAAAAGGAGTAGAATAGAGTCTCCCTAAAAATCCTTTAGGAAACCTTAGAACCCTGGGGGTCAATGTATCAGGCTTGCTGTGGGACAGAGAGCCAGAGTGAACTCACTACAGAATTAGTTCTGTACTATCATGTTCCATAATTTATAATCATGTCTTGTCACTCAGAGAGAGAAGGGGATTGTAAAACATTTGTTGAAAAAGCTCTGAAGCTTTTTTTCAAATGCAATCTAGACCAGTTTCCTCTTTCTACCTAATTCTAAACCCAACTTATTATCTATCTGCAGGTCATTTGTGCAGGTCATACACACTAATGGACTGATTTGATGGGCTAACCTTTATTTGTGTGCTATGATCTAGAGAAGGTCTACTTTTTATACATTCTGTTAGTTGTTGCTAATGCTGCTGTTGTTTGTGTATATTTGTGTTCATAAACACTTCTGAGGCAGCTGGGTGGCACAGTGGATAGAGTGCTGGGCTTGAAGTAAGGAAGACCCAAGTTCAAATCTAGAAACTCACTAGCTATGTAACACCAGGAAAGTCATTTAACCTCTCTGTTTTACTCTATTAGAGAAGGAAATAACAAACACCTCCCAGTATCTTTGCCAAGAAAATGCAAAAATGGGGTCACAGAGTCAGACATGACTGAACAACAACAAAAACTTCTTTGGTTTTCGCAAAAGTGTGTAGATTGAAGATTTAACTGGCAAAATAATGGGGGAGGGGAGATGTTACTGATACAAGTCCCCATTACCTATAATCTAGATTAATTCTAAAGAAGATATACTGGCCTGTTATCAATGCTTATTGGCTTTGGTTATTTATATCATTAATTATCTTAATGGGTTTGTAAACGCTGGACCTTTCAACTAGCAGGTCTTGTGATGCTGACAATCAGCATTGTCTCCTTTATTAAACCAGTAATGGAGCAGTCTGGAGCACAGCTAAATACCAATCTCAACGATCAGAAACACAATTGAAACTTTAGACAGTAGCAATGGTGGTGCAGTTTCCATGGGTGGGTTTATTTGTTCTTAGATTATTAAAAATATTATTTTATAAATACTGCAGTAAAGCACAATACGAAACACTGTAGAATTTTAAAGATCAATCCACCAAGTTTTTAAAGATCAATCAACAGAAATTGATTCATGATCCAATTTTCACTTACTATATTCAAGGCATTATTACAGGGGATACAAAAAAAAATTTCATTGTCTTCAAGATCTGTAACTTATAAATCAAAACAAGATATATGCAAAATAAATATACAATAATTAAAGTAAGGACGACCTGGAAGATCAGAAAAAAGGTTCAAACACAACAAGAAACTTGCAGGATGATAGGAATTCTGAGGAGGAAGAACAGTTCTATATGAGAAGATGTCTTATAGAAAGGGACCAAAAATAAGAAAAAAGATGGAAAATTTTTGCGTGAGAAAAATCTAGTAGGCTATTTTGGCTGGATTGTAGAGTCATGCAAAGAACTCTCGGATGGTACAATGGAGTTATGAAGAGATTCAAAAGCAAATTAGAGGAGCTTGCATTTTATTTATTTATTTTAGTTTGATGGAGGTGGGTATTTTTCTTTATTTTTTCCCTCTCTTTTTTATTTTTTTAGTTTACATCATTCATTTCCACAAGATATTGAGTTTCAAATTTTCTCCCCATTTTTCCCCTAAGCACCACCCCAAAACAGTGATCTCACTGAATATTCCTTCCCCCAGTCTGCTCTCTCCCATATCTTTCCCCATACCCTCTCCAGTTCTCCAATAGGGAACAGTGGATCTCTCTGCCCCAGTGCCTGCATATCTTATTTCCCAGTTACATGTATTATAATAATGATGATTGATGCTGCTGCTGCTGCTAATGATGATAATAATAATATATTTTTGTAAACATTTGATTTTAAAATTTGTATTCCAAATTCTTTCCCTTTCTCCCTCATCATCTACCCTTACTGGGAAGAAAAGCAATTCAATATAGGTTATACATGTGTCGCTATGCAAAACATTTCTATAGTGAATATATGGTGAAAGACTTTGTCCCTCCCTCCTATCCTGCCCCCAACTTGTTCTATTCTCTATGTTGATCTTGTTCTTTTTCAAAAGTGGGTGCTTCCAAATTCCCTCCCTTCCATCACCCCCCCCCCTTTGTGCCCTTCCTCCCCTACTCTCCTGTAGGGTGAGATACCCTATTTAGTGTGTATGTTATTCCCTCCCTAAGCCAAATTAAATGAAAATAAGGTGGACTCATTCCCTTTTGCCTTCCTGTTCTTCCCATCCATTCTAACTGTTTTTCCTTGCCTCTTCTATGTGAGATAGTTTACCCTATTCTGTCTCTCCCCATCTCCTCTCATTACATTCCTCTCTCAACTTTTAATTACACCTTAATTATCATCCCCTGGTATTCAATTGGTCCAGTGCCCTCTGTATACATATGGTCCAGTGCCCTCTGTATATAGGTATACATAGGTATACCTATACACATATATACAAACACTCATATGTGTATTCATATGCCCATATACCCTCCTATATAGACATATATATGTATACATAATTATATATATATATATATATATATATATATACATACATACACACACACACATTTCTATTTCTTTCACGTATTCTCACACTGAGAAAAGTTTCATAAGTTACAATTATTGTTTTTCCACATAGGAATGTAAATAGTTCAGCTTTGATAAGTTCCTTATGATTGCTTTTCCCTGTTTACCTTCTCATGCTTCTCTTGCTTCTTGTATCTGAATGTCAAATTTTCTATTCAACTCTGGTTTTTTCATCATGATTTATTGAAAGTCCTCTATTCCACTGAATGACCATATTTTCCCCTGAAACATGACACTCAGTTTTTCTGGGTAGGTAACCCTTGGCTTCAATCCCAGCTCCTTTGACCTCCAGGCTATCATATTCCAAGCCCTTTGATCCCTCAATGTAGAAGCTGCCAGATCCTGTGTTATCCTGATTGTGTTTCCACAATATTCAAATTGTTTCTTCCTGGCTGCTTGTAATATTTTCTCCTTGATCTGGGAACTCCAGAACTTGGCAAAAATATTCCTATGAGTTTCCTTTTTGAGATCTTTTTCAGGAGGTGATAAATGGATTATTTCAACCTCTATTTTGCCCTCTGGTTCTAAAACATCAGGGCAATTTTCCTTGAGCATTTCTTGAAGGATAATTTCTAGATTCTTTTTTTGGTCATGGCTTTCAGGTAGTCCAATAATTTTTAAATTATCTCTCCTGGATCTATTTTCCAGGTGTGTTTGTTTCCCAATAAGATATTTCACATTTCCTTCTATTTTTTTTTATTTATTTGGATGTGTTTAATAGTTTCTTGATTTCTCATAAAGTCACTATCTTCCATTTGCTCCAGTCTAATTCTGAAGGAAATATTCTCTTCAGTGAGCTTTTGAGATTCTTTTTCCATCTGGCAAATGCAGCTTTTTAAGGCATTCATCTCCTCATTGCCTTTTTGAGCCTCTTTTTCCATTTGAGTTAGTCTATTTTTTAAGGTGTCATTTTCTTCAGTCAGGTTTTTGACTTTCTTTTCATGATTTTCTTGCATCATTCTCATTTCTCTTCCCAAATTTTCCTCAGCTTCTCTTATTTGCTTTTCAAAATTCTTCTTAAGCTCCTCTATGGCCTGTAACCAGCTCTTATTTTTCTTGGAAGCTTTTGGTGCAGAAGTTCTGACTTCCTCCTGTTCCATGCTTTGAACCTTTTTGTCCACTAAATAGGAGTCTAATATCAGATTGCTCTGCTTGCTTTGCTTCCTTTGCTTGCTCATGTTGCTACTCAATTACTTGACATTTGAGCTCTTTGCCACCATAGAGCTCTGCTACCAGAGGGGGAAGCTTTGTCCCAAATTACTCAGGGTTTTGCATCTGCTGGTGCTATTAGTTGGCTGCCCTCTCTGATGCCTCCACTGGCTCTGGCACCTGGTCACATACACCAGGCTTCCACACTAGACATTGATCCAGATCCAAGCAAGTTAAAGCCAGAGAGATTTCCCCTCAGATTGGTTGCTTGGTCCCCCTACAATCTGCAGGCAAGGAGCTCTGAAGCAACTGTGTTACTGTGGCTGCACAGCCATAGCACCTCTGTTGCTTCTCCCTCCAGGGGGTAAAGGCTGGACCACCATCCCGGACTCCTCATTTCCAAAGTCCACTGACCTCTCATTTTTCCTTAGCGTCTATGGGTTGATAAGTCTGAAAACCTCCACAGCTGCTGGTGATGTGAAGTCCCTCCAGCTGTAGCTGGTTGTGGCCACTCTGATGCTAAAATCTCCGGCTCATGCAGGGCTGTGCTTGGCTCACAGAGTGCTACATTGGCCCCTTCCTGCCAGACTGCTGGGCTGTCTTCAGTGGGAGGTAAGCTTCTCTCTGTCATTTTGTGGGTTCTGTATCTCCAAAGTTTGTTTAGAGTTATTTTTTACATGAATTGGAGGAGGTGAAAGTGGAAGCTGCAGGGAAGTCCTGTTTCTATAGTTTGCATTTTATCATGAGTTAATAGGGGGCCAGTGTAACATTATGCGTAAGGGTGGGGTGGGGGGCAGAATCTGATCATATCTATGCTTTAGGAATATCCCTTTGGCAACTCAATTAAAGTGTGTTGGAGAGGGGAGAGACTTGAGGCAAGGAAACCAAAGGGTTTCCTATATTTGAAATAGTACAATTAATAGGGTGATAGGGGACTAAACTGGAATGATTGTGGTGTGGTTGAATAGAAGGAAACAGTTGCAAGAAAAACTGTTAAAGGGAAAGAAAACTTAGCAACTGATTTATTATGAAAGATGAGAGAGAAAGTGAATCATTAAGGAAGACTTTTTGAATACCAGTGATTGGAAATATAGCGTTGACTTTGACAGAAATTGGAAAAAATAGGAAATGGAATGAATTTGCTGGATATAATGATCATTTTTAGTTTTGTATATCCGGACTTTGAGATGCCCTATGCATATTAATTTCAAAATACCCATTAAGTGGTTGGTAATATAGGACTGGGACTTGGAAGAAAGATAATCTATAAATCTGGGAGTCTTCTGCATAAAGATGCTTATAGAACTTGTGATCTGATAAAGTCACTGAAATTATAGAGATAGAAGAAAAGGACCAGCAGATCAGAGTATTAGCATTCACCTATAACTAGGAGTAGGGCATGGATAATGATTTAGTGAATAAGACTGAAAAGTGTTCAGACAGGTAGGAGAAGAAACAAAAGGGAATACTATCATAAAAATTGAGATTAAGAAGGAGCAGCCAGAAAAAGAGGGTGATCGGTAGGTTCAAATGCTACCAAAGAAGACAGGAAGAATGAGAACTGAAAGGAAAACAAAAGCCCAGTAGATTTGGCAGTTAATATATAAATGCTCCATTTTGTGTAGATGGTTTCAGGAAACATCTTTCATTGACTATAATAGATCTTCACTATCTGATTTTAGCTTGCTTTTCTAGGCTTATCTTACCCTTTCACACCCTTGTAGCGGCAAGCACCCCAATATCCCCAGGGTAGCTGCCAACACAGGTTCCCAGATCTGCTTCTCAAAAGGAAAGCAACTCAAAATGGGGTAACAAGCTTACTTTAATCAAACAAACACACATTACCTAGTTCAGGGGAAAAAGGTCAGCACCCCAAACTTCAGAGTTACAGAACTTACAGATCAAACAGACAGGCTTCCAAACTGTCCAACCATTATATCAATACCAAATCACAGTTACCAGAGAGGGAAGCATCAACATCTGGGTTTTCAAAGCCGGGGGCTCTCAACAACGGCTTCCCAGAGTCTCATCTGGTCAAATCACACAACACTTCTCAAAGTGAGCCCCAAAGCAAAGCCTCTCCTCAGGGCTTATATAGCCTTCTCTTGGCTCAGAGAATGTAACAACCTTCTGGACCCACTGCCCAATCACAAAGTATCAAGGTATGGGCTTTCCTGAAAAACAAGCCTGCCACCACAGGCTCCAGGTGCACTTAAGCTAGGGGCAGGGAAGATCTTTAAATTTGCATTTCCATTACAACCCTCTAACCAAATTGGACAGCTCTTTCCCATTCTTCTCTTGCTATTTTCCATCTACCTGGAATGCACTTTTTCTCATTTCTGCCTATGAAAAGCTTTCTCTTCTATCTGTTATAACTGTTATATTCAGTATAGTAACTCAAAAGGCCCCAGTATGGTACTTCCACTGTAATTAACAATTAGTAGCAATAGACAGTAAACTTTATTAGCTTTTTAAAATCTTATTATAGTAAGGAGAATTGGTACAAGATATTGCCCAAAATGTTTGACATATTCTCCCACAAAGTATAGAGAGTTCAAGGGAAAGGAGACTTAATCTTAAAGAACACATGTAGTAAAAGGCTAACTCATAGTTTGTAGTTGCAGGCAAATCTTTTCTTTTTCCTTTTGTGGGCTGCTCATGAAGTTCCACTTTGGCAGGGTATTCTGCCATACTCCGACAGGTATCCTGAAGTTTCCTATCTTCACTCTGTCTAGTTGTCCTAGTCTCTTAAAGCAAAAGTTATTTTCAACTCTTCTGGAAACATTGTTAGGAAACCAATAAAAAAAGTCCAATTTGTCTAAATGTTTAAGGTCATCACATCCTTTTTGGTCAAGGAACAGGAGAAAAAGCTCTAAACTTCATTCTCCCACCCCAAGTAAGGCTTTCATAGGGTCTTGGCTGGAGCTACATTTCTCTAAACTGCATGATCCTTGAATCCTGGGTTTTCAACTGGCTTTATGTTTTATAGAAAAAGTACAAAGCATGACCAAGTTTCCTTAGATAATCTAATGTAGTGTCACTCCATTATATCCAATGATTTTCAAGGATTTCTCGAACCCAGTGTAATGCCATTGATAGATGGATGGATTCAATAGATTTGTTCTTACCTCTGATGATTGGTTGATTGACTGACTCATTTATCCCCCCATCCGTACATACATATGTGTAAAATGTCTTCCAAAATTTAAAACTTTTAATTAAAAAAAATCAACCTTCTTTATTATTCCTATTATTATGCAAAGTCTAGAACAGGGTGGGGAACCTGCAGCCTTGAGGTCACATGTGACCTTCTAGGTCCTTGGGTGTGGCCTTTTGAGTCTAAGTTTTATGAAAAAAAAAAAAAAAACAACTTTTTATTAAGGGTATTTGTTCTGTGATGTTTGGATTCAGTGAAAGAGATGTCCTTGAGGACCCAGAGGGCTATATATGTTCTCAAGGCTACAGGTTCCCCTAGAAGTAACCTGAGATATTATTTAGGTCATTTCTCTATTTTTATAGCTGTAACTAACTAATAAAGGTTAAGTGATTTTCCTAAGATCACACAGCAGACCCAGAATTAAAATTCTGATTTCCTAATTCCAATTTACAATCCTTTCCCCCCTAACACAAGAGATAATGAAAACTTAGAATTAGAAAATATAACTTCAAATTTTGCTCCAGACACTTGCTGCATGTGGTAGATGGTAGATGAAGCAGGAGCTCACTTACATTTGGACATGAACTTTATGGGACTAATGCTATGTAGGAACTGAGCTAAATCATTTGGGTTTACTCCCCAAAACAAGATGGTCTGAAGAAAATATATCTATCCCTCATCTGCATGGAAGTGGGGTGGGAATGGGAGATGGCTGGGAGAAGGATATACATTCCTTGTTGCTATATCTTATAAATACATATCCCTGGGGCATCTTGAGCACTCACCCTGGCGTCAGGGGGACTTGAGTTCAAATTTGGCTTCAGACATTTGATATATTTACTAGTTATGTGACCTTGGGCAAGTCACTTAACCCTAATTGCCTTGCCTTCTCCCCTCCAAAAATAAATAAATAAAAAATTAAATATCCCTTCATAAAACTAATCTATACTAAGGGTTAAACACACCGGTGTACTAGTCACTGATCCTTAACAATGGAAGGAGGGTGGGAAAGAATCATTAGAGGGGAGCTTGAGCAAAGCACCAGCCCCTCTAGGTTGCCCCAGGGAATCCTGAAAGAGTAGAGTCAGATTCTAGGGTTTTATACAGTATGTTTCAAAATCTTAGTATAGTTTTAAGCTTGAGTAGTTTAAAACTTCACTAAGAGTTGTATAGTGTTATGTGTTGTTGGATATATGCATGTATCTATGTATTTTATAGATATGAGTAGATACACAATGTTTGTTGTGTATATTCTCAAATACACATACATATATGTAACATATACAAGCATGTATATTCATAAATATATGTATACACACATGTGTGTATGTGTAACATCATAGGTGCTTAATAAATACTTGTTGGTTAAAAAGCAATAGCAGAAACCTATATGATCTTAGGCAAACCACTTCTTTGGGCCTCAGTTTTCGCATCTCTAAAATAAGGGACAGACTAGACACGTTAAAAGACCACCTTATAGCTCTGGATGTATAATGCTCAGAACATGAAGGACATGTTGTAATCCAATATGCAAGATCAAGAAATTGAGGCTCAGAGACAAGTAATTCTGAAAGCAGAGGGAGGCTAGAAAAATCCTAGAATTCTTTCTATTTCACTTTTCACTTTACTCATGAACAAATAAAACTAACCTAATTAGTAGACAATCACTAAAACATCATTTCTTATGTTGGCAATTTAGATCAATTTAGGGTTGGTTTTTATTGGCCTATAATGGGAAAATAATATAGAGTGAAATGTTTGGACTCCAGCCTCTGGCAAAACTGTGAAGAAAAAGAAATTTATATTTTATTTCTGCTCATCTCTTTCTTTTCACCCCATTCCACAAAAGGACATACCTATCATTCTTGCTCATTTCTGCTGTTATTAGATAAGGAAATTCTATGATTCTGAAGTGATAGCTTGATAAACACTGAGGAATTTGCAATTGAAAAGGATAATTTGAAGACTGGAGAACCTGAAAAACTCTATAAGAGATGAAGACTGGATAGTATGGTTAGGTGAATTTGGTTGAGTAGATTCATTTAAATGTCTGTACCCCAAGAGTGGTGTCGATTGGCATAATCAACTGATGTTTCTACTAGAGTGTTGTAGTATTCTGTATTTGGTCCTATTTTGTTTGAATAATTTAACTATGATTTACTAAATCTGGTTTCCTCAATGGGCATGCACTAAAGTCACTCAATCCCTACCCTCTACCCTCATCCTCAGGAGCCTGAATGATTAAACTTTCCAGGAAGCTTCAGACAAGAGTTGGCACCAATAAAAGGCCTGATACATATCAAAATCTTTCTTAATAAGTTATTAGCAATTCAGGACACACCCAGCACCCAGCTGGGAGAAAAAGAAAATCAACTCCTCTAGGTTAACCATTGAGCCTCGAAGGAAGAGATGTTCTCAGAGCTGAAAGTAGAACTTTCAATGTCTTGCCTTTTTGCCTTCTTAATCCTTTGATCCCTTTATGAGTTTTGGGATTTCTTCTTACTGCAAGGGAGCAGGCCCTTTGTGAGCCCCTTGAGCCTTCCCTAGGTATTCTCCCAGCTGCTATAGTTATTATTTTCAGCTCTAAGGAGCCTTTCTCTCTCTCCTCACCATCTGTTTAACTTTCCCTCTAGAGTTAATTTGAGTCATGAATATGACTTAATAATAACTCACATTTTATGTGTTTTGCAAAATGCCTTCCATACAACTGTCCTAGGAGGTAAATAATGCAATCATTAATATTCTGGAGAGGCAATGTGAGTACAGTGGAAAGAGAACCACACTGAGAAGAACTGAGTTTACATTTTACTTTTGACAGACTTGCTTTGTGACCCTGGCAAACTTATTCAACCTCTGATTGCCCCAAGCAATTTTTTTTAAGACAATAAGTAGCAGATTTGCATTGGCACATGAAATTTCCTTAACCAATGATATCAGAGATCCAATCTTAAACATAATATTTATAGTTTACAGAGGAGAGAACTAAAGGTCAGGGGTGTTAAGTGATTTGCATGAAGTCAATCAAAATAACTCTCTGATCCAGGATTTAAACCCAAATATAATGACTTCAATTTGCCTATTCCTTTTCTTTTCTTTTTTTTTTTTGGAAGGCAATTGGGGTTAAGTAACTTGCCCAAGGTCGCACAGCTAGGTTTCAATTTGCCTATTTCTACTGTACTGCACTATATACTTTCACTTTTGGAAACAGTTTAATTTCCCCAATTCCCCCACTTTTTTCTAATGTCTAGAATAGTGACTTTGAGCAATTAGTTTAGCAACCTGCCAAGTAAGTTCCTCCAGGATCTGCTTTAAGGGAGGAAGAGATTTAATGTCAGAAAATTCAATTAAAAAGAAAAAGTTCAAGTGGGATTTTAACTTGTTCTATCATATCTTCTATTTACAAATGTTAAGTTGATTTGTGCTAATGTGCTAATAGGTTAATGTGTTACCTGTCCCCTATTGGGAGGTGGGGCTGGAGGGGTGGAGAGAGGGGAAAGAACAACAAAATCTGTGGATGTGAGAGTAAACAGAAGAAGAAACAAAACATTAAAAAGTAGTGCAATAGGCAAGAGATGAACACAAAATAAAAATAGAAAAAAAAAGATTAAAAAAATACCCAGAAAACTTTAGGTAGAGCTGCAGAGAAAAAAATGGCTTAGCCAAAAGAAACACAAGAATTCTTTGAAAGAAATGAAGCAAATAGAAGAAAAAGAAAAAACCTAAAATTATAAGTGAAATAAAAGATCTTCAGAAAAGACTTGGAAGATTAAATAATTGAGAATAAAAGGTTTGAAAAATACTCAACCAAATAGAATATTCCCTGAAAATTACAAAGGATGAAAGAGAATTCAATGGCTTCATGAAACAACAATAAATATTAAGACAAACTAATAGAAAATAGAAAAGCAAATGATATAATACCAAAAAATACCTAAACTAGAAAACAGGACAAGAGAGAGAAATAATTAAATAAGTATAAGATTCCCTAAAAACCTAATTAAAAAAAATAAAGATCTCAATACCATCATTCAAGAATCACAATTGAAAAGTAAGCAGATAGGGGTGGACCTGGGAGCCCTCTTGACCTCTCCTTGAGTCCTGAAGGTACAGGCTCTGGGAAGGTCCTTGGACTCTTGATTAAATTGTCTCATTTGATTAGGCATTTGCATGAGGCAATAAGCCTTGGATTGGGGCTGGGTCCAGACTTCTAGCCTAGTTACTAACTGCTAACTACTAGCCTAGTTACTAGCCTAGCTCTCCATTATTCATCTACTTCCCACCCAAACTGGCCTGGCCCACCATTGTTTGTGGTCTCTAGCTACCTCTCACCCTTAATCATTCATTGACCTTATTAACTCCTGAAGACCCTCCCCAAACTCCTCCTCTAGACCACCCCTAGATTCATCCCACAACCTTTTGTATATAAGACCCCATCTCACACCATGTGGTTTGAGAGTGCCAAAGAATGCCCTAAAATAGTGACAGTGCCATAGAATTCCATAGAATACTGAGAGCACCATAGAATAGTGAGAGCGCCATAGAATGACCGAGCAGCACCAACCCTCTTAGTGGTCATCCAGAAGTTGATGGCTTGAACCCTGGAAGTGACAAACCTGGATACCCATAAAAAGGGTTAGGGTTACTCTGGAGAGCCCAAAATACCAACACTCTGGGTCCTATCAAATGAATTCAACTCAAGTCTTCTCAGCCAAAGAAAAGTAAAGTTTATTAAAAGTTCACTTGTATTGAACACAGAGTAAGCCTGTGCTAGGTCATTCTATGGTACTCTCACACAGGGAGACAAGATGGGATCATATATTGAAGGTTGTGGCAGGAATCTAGGGGTGGTCTAGAGGAGGAGTTTGGGGAGGGTCTTCAGGAGGAGTTAATGAGGTCAATGAGTGATTAAGAGTGGGAAGTTGCTGAAGGCTACCTGGAGCTTACTGACAATGGTGGGCTAGGCCAGTTCAAGGGAGGAATGATATTTTGATAGGCTCAAGGGTGGGAAGTCTAGTAACAGAGGCTTGGGCCCAGCCACAATTGTAAGGCTTATGGTCTTATGCAAATGCCTCATCAAATAGGATGATTTAATCAGAGTTCAAGAGGTGTTCCCAAGGCTTATATATTACTCAAAGATTCCAGGAGAGCTCAAGGGGGCTCCCAGAGTCCATACCTCATCAGTTAGCATGTGGTTTGTAGGGTTGATCAACCCCTTCTGCACAAGAGTAGCTTCCCTGGATGATGATTTCAGAGGTTTGACTGTAAACAAGTCCAGTGGTTTAGGGAAATATTGTTATTCCTAGGGCTCTTAGGATAGTAGCATCAAAATTCTAGTCTTCAATGATCACAGAGAAAAGTAAGACAAACTAAAGGACCAATGGTGGTAGTGTTGTATTTTGATGATTTAAAGGGAGAGAGAGTAAATCAGTGAAAAAAGAATATATAAAATGAAAGGGTCAGTTACTAATATTTTTTTAGACCAAACTGCATTTATACAAAGAGGGAAGAGTTTGTTAAATATTAGTAAAACTATAAGCATAATAAACCATATTAATAAGAACAATAAAAATTTCATGGTTGTATCAATAGATGTAATAGAACTTTTTAGTAAAATACAATACCCATTTTGTTTAAAACTATGAAATATATAAAAATAAATGAACTTTCATTTTTATAATACATATTTTCAATATAAAACCAAGAGCCACAATTACATGTGAAATGCAACCAATCTTTCTAATAAAATCAAGCATAAGGCAAAGAAATCCTTTATAACCACTTCTATTTTACATACTTTTAAAGATGCTAGCTATAGCATTAAGAAAAGTAAAAGGATTTGAGGAAATGGTTATAGCCAAAGATGAAACAAAATTAGGACTTTTGCAAATGATAGAATGTTCTACTTATAGAATCCTAAAGATTTAACTAAAATTAATTGAAACAATGCATAATTTTAGCAAGAGTGTAGAATGTGTAAAAAACCCACATTAATAGGCTTTGCATGTTACAAATGAAACACAGCTGAAATACATAGAAACATAAATTGCATCCAAAATAACTATAGAATGCATCAATCCAACCCCAAAGATATTTAAGGGTTTGCTCTTTATAGAAATCATCCAAATCTAAATAATTTGAAAAAGTTGTGCCAAAGTAAAAACAACCATTGTAGTATATGTATTATTTTACAGATTAAGTGTTATATCAATCAAACTAATAGGATTACTGTTTTACAGTTAGAATTAGTAGCAATAATATCCATCTGGAACAAAGGAAGATAAATCTTGAAGGAACCAATTAAAAAACAGTAGAAAGGAAAAGTGGCCTAGTAGTAAGAAATTTGAATGGATACTACAAAGTAGTCATGAAAACCATTTGGTAGAAATAGAAAATTTTATCAATGGGACACATTAGAATGAAAACAGTAGTGTAGTATTTGTAAACATAATGACCCCAACTATTGCCCTAAGAATTCAATATTCAACCTAAACTGCTAGAAAATTTAGGAAACAGACTATCAGAAATTAGACAAACTTGTTGTACCAATTCTGCTATTGAGGTTTAGCGTTTAAGGGTGCTCAATACCCCAAAATAACAACATTCCAGGTCCTGCAAAATGAATTTGACTCAAGTCTTCTCTCAGTCAAAGTAAAACAAAGTTTATTAAAGATTCACCATAATGGGTAAACTCTTAAATATTTGTGACACTTATATTAGACAAGTGGGACAGAATAATCTGACACAGATTGAATCTGTGCTAGATTAATCTCAGCACCTTCATGGAGGCAAGGTGTATCTTATATACAGGAAGGATCTAAGGGTGGTCTAGAGGAGGGGTTTGGGGAAAGTCTTGAGGAGGAATCTTGAGAAACTGAGGTCAGACTCCAGGAATGGGATTAACAGTGGGAAATACCTGAAGGCTACCTGGAGATAACATACAATGGAGGGCTAAACTAGGTTAAGGGTAACAGATTTGAGTTTGGATATTTTGATAGAATCAGGGGTGGGAAGTAGCTGGACAATGGAGGGCTAAACAAGGTTAAGAGTGACAGATTTGGACCTAGGATAATGAAAGTGTTATGGCCTCAGGCAAAGGCCTTATCAAGTGGGAAGATTCAAGGGGGTTTCCAGAGCCTGAACCCCATCACTTCAATAAGCTCCAAATGGATAAATGAATGAGACATAAAAGGTCAAATTATAAACAAATTAGAGAAAGACAAAGAGAATGCCTTTTGCAGCTAAGTGTAGGCAAAGAGTTCTTGAGTGAACAAGGATTAGAGATGAATTCAGGGAATAAAATGGACCATTTCCTACAGAAAATTACAGTCAACAAGCATTTACTAAGTGATTTCTCTGTGTCAGGAATTATTTTTTTTTTTTCCCATCCAACAGATATTTTTTTATTTTTTTTAATTTAAAAAAATTTTTTTTTTTGATTAAACAAATGCTTTATTAACTTCTGGTTTACATCATTCATTTCCACCAGATTATGAGTTACATTTTTCCCCCATTTTTTTCCCTACCCACTACCCCAGAATAGCAGTCCCACTAGATATCCCCTCATCTAATCTGCTCTCTCCCATATCTTCTCCCATACCCCCTTCGACTTTGCCATTAGGGCAAGGTGGATCTCTGAGCCCCACTGCCTGGACATCTTATGAAACATTTAATTTTAAAACTTCGATTTTCAGATCCATTCCCCTTCTCCCTTGTCACCTACTCCCTCTGAGAAGATAAGCAATTCAGTATGTGTTGTACATGCATATCTATGCAAAACATTACCATAGTAGATATATTGTAAAAGACTGCTTATATTTCCCTCCCACCTGTCTCACCTCCCACCTGGTCCATTCCCTACTTTGATCCTGTCCCTCTTTGATAGTGGGTACTTCTAACTTCCCCTCTCCCCAGAATGCCCTCCCCTCCATCATCCCCTCTCATCCCCCTTTTCCCTACTCAGGAGAGTGAGTGAGGGTAAGATATTCCATTTAGTATGTATGTGATTCTCTCCTTGAGCCAACTTCAATGAGAATATGCTTTTGCCTTTTTGCCTTCCTGTTCTTCCCCTCCCTGCAACTACTTCCCCTTGCCTCTTCTACATGAGATAGTTTGCCCTACCCTGTCTCTCTCCATCTCCTCTTGCCACTTTCCTCTTTCACCTCTTGACTTCACCCCTTAAGAATGATCCCTTCCTTGGGGCGGCTAGGTGGCGCAGCGAGCAGAGAGCCAGCCCCGGAGCCAGAAGGACCCAAGCTCGGATCCGGCCCCAGACACCCAACACACAAACAAAAACCCAGCCGTGTGAACCTGGGCAAGTCACCCAACCCCAATTGCCCTCCAAAAAAAAATAATCATCCCTTCCCATCAAATTCAGCCTGTGCCCTCTATCCATGTATACCTGTGAACATATGCCATGTACCCTTCTTCAATTATTTTCATAATGAGAAAGGTTTCATCAAGCATAGTTATTGTTTTTCCATGTAGGACTGTAAATAGTCCAACTTTGATAAGTTCCTTTTGATTTCTTTTCCTTGATTACCTTCTCAAGCATCTCTTGCTTCTTGTGTCTGAATGTCAAATTTTCTATTCAACTCTGGTTTTTCCTCAAGAATGCTTGAAAGTCCTCTATTCCACTGAATGACCATATTTTCCCCTGAAATAAGATACTCAGTTTTGCTGGGTAGGTGATTCTTGGTTTTAATCCCAGGTCCTTTGCCCTCTGGAATATCATATTCCATGCCCTTCAATCCCTCAGTGTAGAAGCTGCCAGGTCCTGGGCTGTTCTGATTGTGTTTCCACAATATTGAAATTGTTTCTTCCTGGCTGCTTGGAGTATTTTCTCCTTGATCTGGGGATTCTGGAACCTGGCTATAATATTCCTGGGAGTTTTCTTTTTGGGATCTTTTTCAGGAGGTGATCTTGTGGATTCTTTCAACCTCTATTTTGCCCTCTGGATCTAAAACATCAGGGCAGTTTTCCTTGAGAATTTCTTGAAGGGTGATTTCTAGGTTCTCTCTTTGATCATGGCTTTCAGGTAGTCCAATAATTTTTAAATTATCTCTCCTGGATCTATTTTCAGGTCAGTGGTTTTTCCCATGAGATATTTCACATTGCCTTCTATTCTTTCATTTGTTTGGATCTGTTTAATAGTATCTTGATTTCTCATAAAGTCACTAGCTTCCATTTGCTCCAGTCTAACTCTGAAGGAATGAATCTCCTCAGTGAGCTTTTGAGATTCTTTTTCAATCTGGCAAATTCGAATTTTTAAGGCATTTTTCTCCTCATTGCCTTTCTGAGCCTCTTTTGCCATTTGAGTTAGTTTATTTTTTAAGGTGTTATTTTCCTCAGTCAGGCTGTTTACTGTCATTTCATACTTTTCTTGCATCTTTTTCATTTCTCTTCCCAAATTTTCCCCCACTTCTCTTATCTGCTTCTTAAGGTCCTCTGGCCTGTAGCCAGCTTGTATTTTCATTTGGGGCTTTTGGTGCAGGAGTTCTGACCTCACAGTCCTCCTCCATGCTTTGAGCCTCTTTGCCCCTAAAATAGGAGTCCAATGTTGAACTTTTCTGTTTATTTTGTTTCGTTTGCCTAGGCATATTGCCACTTAATTACTTGATTTTGGAGCTTGTTGCCACAGTAGGACTCTGCCACCAGACAGGGGAGCTTCCGCCCAAACGTGGGGTCTTCACAACTTCCGCCAGTTGGGTGGCCTCTGTAAAGCCTCCACTCACTCTGGCAAGTTGGATACCCACCCCAAACTTCCCCCCCAGACCACAATCCAGATCTAGGCAGTTTAAAGCAAGAGCGATTAACCCCCAGACTGATTGCTGGATCTTCCTACAGTTTGCAGACCAGGAGCTAGAGCCACTGCTGATGCTGCAAAATGGCTTCTGTGCAGCAGTTTCTTTAGCAGCTTTTTGCCTCCAGGGGAGGAAGCCACGTGTTCCCCAAATACTGGTCCCAAAGTCCATAGGGCACTAACCTCTCACTTTGTCCTAGGCATATCTGTGCTGATAATTCTGGAATCGCCACAATTGCTGGTGTTCTGGGGTTCCACCAGCTGGCTGAAGGCCTGGCTGCCCTGGGGCTAAAACCGCGGACCTGGGCTCAGCTCTGCGGGCTGCGCTGTCGGTTCCCAGCACGCTGGGCTGCCTGCTCTCAGAGCGCTGTGCTGGCTGCTCCCTGCAGAGCTGCTGGGCTGTCCTCAGCAGGAGGTTAGCTTCTCTGTGCTGTTCTGTGGGTGCCGGGGCTCCAGAAGTTGTTAGGAGCTCCCTTTCACATTGTTTGAAATTTGTGTGGGGCAGAGCACATTGGAAATGCTGTTTCTACTCCGCCATCTTGGCTCCGCCCCCTGTGTCAGGAATTATTGTAAGCAGTTAGTGTTAGTGTCCAAAACAAAGGTAAAAACAATCCCTGTCCTGAAGGAGACCACAGTCTAATTGGGGGTGGGGTGGAGAACAACATACAAATAACTGATGAGGTGCAAGAGAAGGGGCTGGGGGAGCTGCTTCTGTGACCTGAGCAGGAGTTTCTGAGGGGGGAGGGGCTGGGGCTGAAGGCATAGAAAAGGGGTCATTTAATTGGTCCCCTCTGTGGAGGGGCTCTAGCTTCAAGCATCTCAGTCTTTCCTGAGAACCTTGTTCTGAGAAAGTTCAACAAAAGCCATTAAGTAGGCAATTTCAATCCATCTTCCTTCTCTGAAACAGTATGATTCTAACTGCAAGAGAGTATTATCTTTTAAAGTTCCCCAAACAACCTAGGCCAAACAGTGTTGCAAAAAAATATTAACTTTCCCTTTTTAAGTTCTCCAAAGAAACTAAATTTTCCCAATGTTGTAAAAGACAACCCAAAGGCAAACTTTTGGGAGCTACAGGCATAGGACCAGGAAGTCCCTTGCTCCATAAAGGAAGGTCTGGGAGTAAGGCTTGAAAAACAAACAAAACAAAACCCACAAAAAAGTACCTTAAGTTTTCCAGTTACCTAGTACCAAGAGAATTGAAAGCATCTGGCTTAAAACTTCCAGGTGGGACATCCGTCCTTGTCCACCAGTCTTCAGAAGCTGTGAACATGTCCATGTTCTCCAAAATAACCAAACAGGCCTGAGGTCAGGCTTCCAGTACTGGCTGGAGAAGAGCTTGAGATTAGTAGTATTTCCAGTATCAGGCAACCATAAAAATGAAGAGGTTACCCATAAAGAAAGTTAGGGTTGCACTGGAGACCCCAAAATACCAACATGCAGGGTCCTGCCAGATGAATTCAACTGAAGTCTTCTCAGACAAAGAAAAGTAAATTTTATCAGAAGTTTGCTTGCATTAGACACAGAGTTAGTCTGTGCTAGGTCATTCTATGGCTCTCTCACATGACATGGGGGGAAGATGGAATCTTATATACAGAAAGTTGTAGGAGGGAACTAGGGGAGGTCTAGAGGAAGAGTTTTAGGAGGGTTTTCAGGAGGAGTTAATGAGGTCAATGAGTGATTAAGGGTGGGAAAGTTGCTGAAGGCTACCTGGAGCTTACTGACAATGGTGGGCTAGGCCAGTTCAAAGGTGGATTAGTATTTTGATAGGCTCAAGGGTGTGAAGTAGATGGGCAGTGGAGGGCTGAGCTAGTAACAGAGGTCTGGGCCCAGCCATAATATAAGGCTTATGGCCTCATGCAAATGCCTCATCAAAATGGGACAATTCAATCAGAGTCCAAGGGGGTTTCCAGTGCTTGTACCTCATCATATAATCCCACATAGCTCGTAGGTATTTGTGGTATGATTTAAACTCAAGTCTACCTGGTTTCAGTTCTAGGGCCATATCCACCATGTCAGGTTGCCTCTTAGCCCAGTGTCTAGAACAATGCTTGGAAGGAAGGCTGGAACACACTACAAATTATTGCTGGTTGCCTGATGGTCAACCAGGTATACAATTTTCCAAAGTGGTCTTACTGTGCCATACAGTTGTTTTGTGTGTGTGTCTGTGCTTAGGTATAAATAGACAACCTGGACTCTCTTTGGTCTCCTCTGAAGTCTGGTCCTGGAGAATCCCCATCTCTACTCCCTCATTGTTCTTACTGGTAGTAATTGACCAGATATTGACTATGACTAGCAGGGGGTACATTAATAAGTTTTCAGCAGCTATACAGGTCTGATGTAGCCTATAGATTATGGGAGTCCAGTCTCTTTTAAAGAAACTGGCTTTTGATGCAAAATAGTTGAGATAAACAAATATATATATATATATATATATATATATATATATATATATATACATATATATATATATATATATATATATATATATATATATATATATATATGAGTAAGTAGAGATTGGCATGAAATTCTAATACCAATTTTTAAGTTTTAGAACTTGTGGTTCTGTTGTGATCTAAGGGTGCTAGAAATCAGGAAATGCAAAGGTACAGAGTGGGAGGGTCTAATGAAAACTTTTATATCAAGTAATGGAAAAAGGATCTGTGAAAAGATCTTGATGGGATTGAGGAGCAACAAGTAGTGTCAGGTGGTCAGGAAGCCACAGAGACTGAAGGGCTAAGCTAGATCTGGGTCCACAATGGAAGTGGATGGACCAGATTTCTCAGACAAACTCCATGGACTTTGCTGAAATTTGTGGAAAATTTCAAGGACTTTTCTGGAGTAACAGGTTCCATCCCGATCTGTTCCCTCTACCCAAAATGTACTCCCACCTCATCTCTGCCTCATGGAAACCCTCATTTTCTTCAAAAATCTACTAAAAAAAAAAACTAACACAAACAAACAAAAAAAAGAAAAACAAACCTTCTACATTAGGCTTTTCCTAATGCCCAAAATGGCAGTGCTTCTCAAAAACTTTTTACCTTGTATATATTCTGCACAACACACACACACACACACACACACACACACACACACACACGTGTGAGCATGTAGAACATAATGCATTGTTTTATTTTTATCTTTGTATTCCAAGAACCTACACCATTGCCAGACCATAATCAATAAATGTTTGTTGAGCAGGTTGACTGTATCCTGATGGATGGATATTTGTAGAAGTCTAGGGGGAAGGCCTTTGAAATGACACTAGACATTCAATGTCAGTTACCAGCAAAGGAACAACAAAAAAAGGAGAAATCATAGAAAATGTATGCTTTCTATGCCTGACAAGTGAGCACTACAGGCTTATTTACTGTGGAGGCAAGGTATTTATTTAATTCACTACATTAAGACCACAGAGTCCAAAGAGGTTTTCAAGAAAAGGACACTTTATAATGTACATCTGATGGGAATACAGTTATTGTCCTCAGGTTAATTTCATCTAGTGTTGTTTTATGCAACATGCAGTACTGTTTACCTAAGAAATACGCATTTTAATAACATTAAGCTATAACTAAACCACAAAGCAAAGAAACTTACCATAAAAGAGAACATCAAAAATTTCTCTTACCTCAATTCTCACATGCTTTGCATTTACTCTTCAACCACAAAGTATTATTTAGATGATGAGGACTGGAAAATAGGGTTATTCAAATTCAGAATGTCTTAGGATGAAGAATTTATACCTTAGATGTCAAAACTAACTAGCTAACATCTAATGTATCATTTTCATTACATTATTCTCTATCTCCTTCAAATTCCTCTGTTACAGATCCCCACCACCATCACCACTACCAAGTACTCTCACATTTCTGGTTATAGAATAGGGGTCTTCAACATAGAAAGTTCTTAACAAAAGGTTTTGTATGGGCTTTGTGATTATGAGCATTTTTAATTTTTCAAAATCTAGTAGACCATGAAACATTGCATACTTCTATATAATTCTATACTTTCTTATAACCTAGTAAATCATGAATGTAGGATCTGCAGAATGAGAAATCACTCCTAATTTTAAAAAAATAGGAATGTCTACATTTATTTACCTCCAAACATTTCCTCTTACTGATTTTAATTAACTACTTAACTAGCAACTATAAAATGTCTTGAATATTTATAATCAGATATTTTATCTTAAATATATATATATATATACATATACACACATACATATGCATATATACACACATACAAACTTGTGTGTATATGTATTTATGTATGTCTCTTTAAATGTGTGAAGCATAGTTCCTTTAACTGAAGAATGGAAGAAAACTTGGAAATTTTTACTGAAAGGTAAAAACCTTAGTCTCAAGTTATATCAGTGTGTGTGTGTGTGTGTGTGTGTGTGTGTGTGTGTGTGTGTGTGTGTGTGTGTGTGTGTGTGTGTTTAAGCAGAAACAACAATAAAAATAAAGCACGGGTGCTTTTCAGAAAAGAGAGGGGTACCATGAACAAATGATTTTTTCTGTTCCTGGAGTCCCTATGGGAAGGGAGAGGAGATGTGAAGGGGGGAAAGGCAGTGAATGCTATGAAAGGCAAAATAATAAAATTGTGCCACATCATATAATTGACCTTACCATGGTCATGTTTGTGATTTACTGCATCTATCTAGTACTTTAAGCTCTATGAGCTATTCTCCTCCTTAGTCTGTTTCAGTGTCTATTTTCACACATTCAGAACTCCTTGGCCATGAAGCTATTGGAAATTGGTGAATAAAATGCCATATCATCTGTGAAGAAGGTTATTCATTGCTCTGTGCTTTTCTAGGTGCATTTCAGAGATAGAAAGACAGCTAGAAAACCCTTTGTATTTTTATAGTGTCATTCATCTACGGGGTACATAGTTCCTTCATTCTTCTTTAGCTTTTGAATTCCATGTCAAATCTCAGACCTTTCATGCAGGAGGAGCTGAAAGGAATACATGGATGGAGGCAGGCTTAGATCCTCCTTCAACCCAATTAAGTATCAGGAGAAAAAGCTTCCTAGGGGAAAAGTACCTACAAAGGAAAAAAATAGTATTCATGCTCATCATTTTTTTTCTAAAGACTCTAGAGATATAGATTTTCTTTTCTGGAAGTTTAGATTCTAAAACAGAAAACTATATCTATCTGTAGTGGTGCATAGGAAGAATAATTCATAAGCAAATATCAGAAATAAATACCTATATTATTATATATAGAGTATTTTTGAATTAAAATTTTTCCAACCTCCTCTCTTCCCTTCAGACCTCTACTCTCTTTATAATAACAAATCAATAAATCAACAAGCATTTATTATGTATTTACTATATGTCAGGCAGAAAGAAGCAATGTAGAAATAAAAGTTATTAGTGGGAAAAAAAGCATGACAAGATATTAAACTAAGCAAAGTCATTCAAAAGACATTTAAAGATAAAAAATAGAAGGAAAGATAAACAGAAGAAAAGTATAACAGATTTATTAAAAAAAAAACTTTTAAAGGGTTTTCTCCATTAAGGAATGTTGGACCATTATGTAAACCAATAATGCCATGATTCTAGATTGCAGATAAAGAAGGTAGAAATGGTGGGGAAAAAGATGGGGAAAGCAGTCAAACTGGTTTACATGTACATAGATAAGATCCATGCCAGAAGTAACACAATTGTGAGGGTGTGAAAGGTATGTGAAGAAGGAGAATATACACAAGAAGTGGGAAGCATCTCAGTCAATAGGTCTATAATCCCAGAGAGATCAATTAAAGAGGAGTTAGTTATATGTAGAAATATTCAGAGCACCTCATATTCCATATCAATTCTGTATCAATAATCTAGAAACTTAAAAGGTGACCATTAACTGGGCAACTGAATAAACAAGTTATAGCATATGAATGTACTAGAACACTATTTTACTATAAAAATGATAAAAGGAATGATTGTATGAACTAATGCAGAATGAAATAAACAGAACCAGGAAAATAATTTATATTATAACTACAACAATTTTTTTTAATGAACAAATTTGAAGGACTTAAGAACTCAGATCAAAACAATGATCAACCATGACTATATAGGACAAATATATGTATGCATATGTATGTATATATTACATGTATAGATGCATGCATATGCATATACATGTCCATACAATAAATATAAGTTATGGTTTAGGGTAGAATAAACAACTGATGAAATCAACAAAGACCTTTCAGAGGAGACAAAATTTATGCCAAGTTTGGAGAGGAGATAAGGATTTCTAGGGATGAAAGTGAGGAAGAAGATCATTCCAGGCATAAGAAGTAAGCCAATGCCACCCTGATATATCAGACAAGTCAAGAAGAACTGTCAGATTAATTTAGCAGATAGCATTACAGTCACAGGACAAAATAGAAATTAAATTTGTATCAGTAAAGCAACACTGAACCCAAAGTAATTCTAATGTGTAATGCACACAATTCATCTATAAACTATTTACATGTGGATATCATGGTTTCCTTTATACTGACTGTCTGGAATTTCTGAATTTTGTAAGTACAAAGAAAAGTTAAATCTGCTTTGGTCAATAATCTAACAGTGATAATGTATACAATCACTGTCTCATTATAATGAAGACCAGTGTTACAGTGTAAATAGTACCATAATATTTGTATTATGGAGAAATGCAAAGTACCAAAAAGGACCAAAAAAAAGTTACAGTGTAAATAGTACCATAATATTTGTATTATGGAGAAATGAAAAAGTCTATAAAATCACTTTATTTTTATGAAACCAAAATTCTAATGATCCATTATCATAATGATTTCCAGATCGCTATTCACTTAATATATTGTGCTGATTTTCTTAGGGCTATAATATTTTTGCATGAATATAACTTGTATCTAGGTTTTCCAGAGCTCTAGGTAGGAAGGGGCAATGGATACTTTGCCCCAACATAAGAGATTTTGAGGAGAAATAGTAAATCATAGATATGAAACCAAAAGGTAGCTTATGGCCATTTAGTTTAACCCTTGTTTTAGTTACACATGAGGATACTGAGGCCAGTAGAAGTTAAGTCACTTATTCAAAATCATGTAGGCAGTAAGAGAAGGGGTAGAATTCTAAACTTGGGTTCTCTGATTCCAAATTCAGTTTCCTTTTAACTGAAGCACTCACTGATGATACTTTCTGGAGGCAGCACAACTTCCTCTCCTGTCTGACCTACCCCCAAGCACATCTATTGAATCCCTTGTTTCTTTCCTAGCTCTTCCTTGTCTTCATTCTTTTGGCCACCACCCTCTCAGTGGGCATAGCTAAATCATGATCTCTTAAGAGACACTTTTGCTATACCCAGACAAATCTTGTCAGATGAAGGCCTCTCCCTTAACACAGGTGAAAATTTTGCTGGGAACATCTCTAGCTTTATAGAACTAAACTCTGAAAGACAGAGGCATAATGTCAAGCCGTCTTTATTCATTCACTTCATTCACTCCCCATAAAGGGAAGACAAATTTATTTCACTTCTCCCACTGCGTGGACTTTATTTAATTCTATATTCTTGGGTTGAACAAACAGTACATTCTTCATGCTTCATTTTCCTTATTAATCACATATTCCATTCCATTTCCTTTTTCTTGCTTGTTTCTCCTGTTTCATGAACCAGAGCTGTGTGAGTCTCAGAGTGGAGAAAGTACAGGAAAAAAAAAGAAGAAAAAAAAAGGAGGCAGAATATCACAGGTGTGTTTAGAAAAAGATCCTTTAGAAGTAGTGGAGAACTGAAGCAGCAGGAGTCAGTGTGAACATTTGTTGGGGAAAGCTAGCCCAAAGCACAATAAGGGACATATGGGAAATCATTTTCACCCTAATGACTGTCATGACATGCTTGTTGCTCAGAAACAGCTTGATACAAAGAAAGCACCATATTTAAAATGGAGCCCAAAGGTCTTTTGTGCAAGCACCCAGGTGACAAGTGGCAAAATGAAGCAAAAAGAAATGCTTGAAGGATCTTTTGATAGAATGTCAAGAAGATAACTCTAACATTTTAGGGTCATTACTTCTTATTGTTAAAGCCAAAAATACATTTGATGAGAGACGTGACATGGAAAGATGAATTCCTAAACCTCTTTTCTTTCCATTAAAAGCAGGTGGTTGGCTGTCAGTTGAACTGGAAATGATTTTAATTGTTTGTTCTGAAAAGTACCTAAAATAAATTCCAAGCTAGGAAATGAAATGATAGAGTGGTACATATATATGTGTGTATACACACATATATGTATTATGTATGTATGTATGTGTATGTTTGTGTATATACACCTATGGGAGGTGGGGGGGAGAGCAGGAGCCAAGGATAGAGGATTAGAGAGCACGTCTCTGAATCGTGGATGTCTGGGTTCATACCTTTGAGACATGCTAGTCCTATGACTCTAGGCTTGTCAATCTTTCCCTGCTTTAATTAATTCTCTAAGATAATAAATTGCAAATCTACTTTGGTAAAGGAGTTTCTTTTTTTCTTTCTCTTTTTTTTTTTTGTTTTCTGGGGGCGGGGGTAGAGCAATTGGGGTTAAGTGACTTGCCCAAGGTCACATAGCTAGTATGTGTTAAATGTCTGAGGCCAGAATTGATCTCAGGTCCTCCTGACTCCAGGGCCAGTGTTCTATTCACTGTGTTCCAGTAAAGGAGTTTCTTTATAGATGTAATGTTCTACACCAGTAAATTCTCAGGTCAGGACCCTGTAACAATAATGTAATATTCACAACACCCACAGTGGTTATAATATGCTGGCATAGTTGTAAGTCACAAAATGTAGCAGCATCTCCACATAGAAGGAAGAACCAAAGCCTTTATTCAAATACCAGAAAACCAAGTCCCAGAACCAGAAAGCCAAAATCATTACAGTAGCCAGGAAGTTGATATACAAGGTTAATGCAGTAAACACCCACATTCCTGAGCCTTCACAACAGAACATGCTCCCTCAAGCAGGGATCCTCCTCTCTCACTAATGGTAGCTCCTCAGCCTGGTTCTTGGAAGTTCTTAGCAAAAATTTCCAAAGGACAGGTCTCACCAGAAGTTCCCAAAAGAAAGGTCTCAGCAGAAGTTGCAGCCTCCAGATGCTCACTAAGAGAAAATTCTGACTGTCCTGCTGGTGCTCTTCCTTATGTACAGCATAGCTCCTCCCAGTTCTGGCTCCTCCCCGCTATATCAGCAACTTCCTCCCCAGGTGTTAAGTACTTCTGTGTTAATTAAATAGCTTAAACAAGATGTTAACTTGAAACAAGGTGCCAAGCACCTGCTTACTTGCCAATACAAAGGGCATGGGAGATCTTCAGATTCCATTAACATTACAGACCCAAAGCAAATAAACAAGTATGCTTAATTGGAATGCTGATCTAAAGCAGAGAAATCCATTGATGGCTGTCAGTCACTTAAAAGGGGGAAGTTAGATGGCACAGTGGAGAGAGTGCTGGGCTTGGAATCAGCAAGACCTGAGTTCAAATCTGGCCTCAGATACTTACTAGTTCTCTGACCCTGCAAAAGTTAACTTAACTGTTCACTTCAGTTTTCACATCTGTAAAAGGAGCAGGAGAAGGAAATGGCAAACTGTTCTGGTTATTTTTGACAAGAATGGGATCACAAAAAGTCAAACAAGACTGAACAACAATTATGATTTATCTCAAATTAATGTAATGGACTCATAAGTTTTTATTTTTCATCTAGACTTATGATTTCATTGGTAGGGTGGGGCAGTGGGGGAAATCTGATGTGGAAATTCCCTCTACTGAGGCATATCAGAAATTTATTTGTAATTTATCATCTCAGAGATATATGTAGGGTCATGGGGAAGTTAAATGGTTATACAGCCAGTTTGCCTCACAGGCAAGACATTAACCCAGGCCTTTTCTCCACTATATCAGACTCCCTTTCTAAACTTAGCTATTATAACAATCTAATTAGAGATTATAAAATGTTTCTTTGTATCCACAAAGGGTAGCTGTCCTACCTTGAAAATTATCACAAATATTGGAATTCAGTGCTGCCATTCCTGTCTGTATTTCTTTGCTGTCTTTTTATTACTATAGATACCTCCTGGATCTGTGCTTTAGAGCCAGTTTAGAAATCCTGAAAAAGCTCTAGGAGTACCCAACCTGGTAAGGAAGAACATTCATGAAAGATAATGAGTCCTTCAGTTCTTCAGTGTTCCGCAGGGTCCTATTTGTAAACAGGCATACCTGAGGGAATTTCCTATGGACGTATCCATGATGATAACTTGACTTTTTGATTTGACTTGTCTTTTTGGCAACTTGATTTTTTAGGTTGTTGTAATGGAAATTGCAAGTGGAGCCCATTAATCATTTTAAATGGAATTTATTGTGGAGCATAATTAACCCAGGGACTACCAGGGGTCATATACACAAATCAGGCAGCCCAGAGCATACTTTATATAGACAAAAGCTACAACATTAATGTCACCAAGGGGAGCAAGCAGGAAAAATACAGAAGCCAAAGGATAGCATTACTTAATGATTGTTGTCTAGGGATCAGTTTGTTATACAGCTGGAAAGTTTCCAAATCTATTTCAAGAACTGGATAGAAGGGGAGGTAACTATGGGCTTCAGGCAGCAGGCTTAGGCAGGTTTACTTGGCATGTTTGCTGCCTGGCCAGGCTTTGTTGGGTTTTGGGCAAGTTTCCTAGGTAGCTCTCCTATGATGGGGAGAGATCTCCTAAAAATGGGGATGTTCACAAAATGGTGGGGTACTACAAGGTGATACCTTGTATTTGTGGTAAACCATCATTGGGAATGTCAGAATCTACTACATTCCTGACAAATCAATCTCCTTTAAACTTTGGACTATTTACATTTCACAGAAATCACTGTAGAAGAAGAATAAGATGGAAGCCATAGTCTGGAGAAGTAAAAAGCAACTGGTAGCAAGTTACTATCACATAATTTATGTTTAACATGTGAAAATTAGAGAGAAATTGCTCATTATTTTCCCTAGAAACACAGTCATCCACAATCATTAAATGCCAACTATGTGTCAGGCATGGTGCTAGATATAGGGTTACATAATACATAGGAAAAAGAGATTACCCTTGCTCTAAAGGAGTTCATAATTTTTTTGAGGGAATACAACATGTTACTGGAAAAATAAAGACCATATATTTAGAAAATAAGTACAAATTGTTTTCAGGTTTTATGGGGTACAAACTATTGATAAAATCAGAAAAGATCTCTTGATAGAGGTGAACATGAAAGATTGAAGGATTCCAAGAGTCTCAGACAAGGACTTTGAAAATCTATGGGAGACTGTGCCCTTTTAGGATGTGGGAAGTTTTCCTTCTTTGTTTACTTCTTATTTTGTTCTAAGCATTTTTTTTTCTTTTGTTGAATTTATATTGTATTCTGGCTTCCTCAAAGAGATTCAGTTATAAACGTATAAAGACAGATAATGTCTCTTTGTGTGTCATGGACTTGGAGGTGTCAAAAGATGAGGTTTAAAGGGACTAGTGGTTGAGTTTCTAGGGGAATATGCAGACACCAATTTTTTGCAAAAAAGCAATTTGGCATGGTGGCATTTTTTAAAACAATTTTATTTTCATTCATTTCTAACATTTTTTTTTTATTTCCAAAATCTTTCCTTCCCTATAACCCCTCCCATGCCTACTGAGAAAGCAAGTAATACAGTATCAATTATGCATGTGAAATCATGGAAAGTATATTTCCATATCAGTCATGTCACCAAAAGAAGGAAGAAAATTTTTAAGAGTGAAAAAATTATACTTCAATTTGCACTCAGAGTTCATCAGTTCTCTCTCTGGAGGTTGGATAGAATTTTCCTTCATGAGTTCTTTGGCATTGTCTTTGATCATTATATTAATCAGAGCAACTAAGTCTTTCACAGTCAATCATCATTACAATATTGTTATTACTGTACATAATGGTCTCCTAGCTCTACTCACTTCACTTTGTATCAGTTGTTATAGCTCTTCTCAGATATTTGAAACCACCTCCCATCATTCCTTATAGCACAATAATATTTCATCACAATCACAAACCATGACTTGTTCAGTCATTCTCAAATTGATGGACATCTGCTCAATTTCCAATTCCTTGCCACCATAAAGAGAGTTGCTACAAATATTTTTGTACCTATAACTTGTTTTCCTCTTCTTTTTATCTCTTTGGAATACAGACCAAGTAGTGGGTATTGCTGAGTTAAAGAGTTTGTACAGGTTTGTGACCATTGGCCATAGCTCAATATTATTCTAAGAAATAGCTGGACCATTTTACAACTCTACCAACAGTTTTCCTGGGTACTTATTAGGTATATTAGGGTACTTATTTTCCTACATTTGCTCTAGAATTTATCATTCCTGGTAGATGTGAGGTGGTACGTTGTTTTAATTTGTATTTCTCTAATCAATAGTGATTTAAGGCTTTTATAAAAAATATGGCTATAGATAGCTTTGATTTCCTCTTCTGAAAACTGGTTATTCATTTTCTCTGACTCTTTATTAATTGGGGAATGGCTCTTATTTATATAAATTTGACTCAGTTCCATATATATTTGAGAAATAAAACCTTTATCAGAGAAACTTGCTGTAAAAAATGGTATTACTTGTCTCTTGAGTCTTGTGTTTGAATGTCAAATTTCCTATTCAGCTCTGGTCTTATCATTAGGAATGTTTTAAAGTCCTTTATTTCATTAAACATTCATTTTCCCCCTAAAGGATTATATTCAGTTTTGCTGGGTACTTTATTCTTGATTGTCACTCTAGCTCCTTTGCTTTGTGAAATATCATATTCTAAGCCCTCTGATCCTTTAATATTGAGGCTACTAAATCTTATGTAAGCTTGATTATCGCTGCCATATTTGAATTATTTCTTTCTGTGTGCTTGCAATATTTTCTCCTTGACTGGAAAGCTTTGGAATTTAGCTTTTTAGATTTTTCTAGAAATTTTCATTTTGGGATCTTTTTCAGGAACTGATCAGTGGATTCTTTCAATTTCTTTTTTTTTTTCTTTTTGGAGGGCATTTGGGGTTAAGTAACTTGCCCAAGGTTACACGGCTAGGTTTTTGTTTGTGTGTGTTAAGTGTCTGAGGCCGGATCTGAACTCAGGTCCTTCTGACTACAGGGCCGGCACTCTACTCACTGCGCCACCTAGCAGCCCCAGGATTCTTTCAATTTCAATTTTACCATTTAGATCTAAGATCTTGGGACAGTTTGTTGATAATTTCTTGAAATATGATATTTAGGAGATTTTTTTGATCATGACTTTCAGGCAGTCAGATATTTAAATTATTTCTCCTTTTGTCAGTTCTTTTTTCAATCAGATATTTCACCTTCTTTTAAAAAAAATTCTTTTGACTGTTTTATTGTTTCTTGGTGTTTCATGGAGTCATTAGTTTCCCCACTTACTCCATTTTAATTTATAAGGAATGTTTTTCTTCAGTGTGCTTTTGTCCCTTTTTTCCATTCAAAGGCATTCTTTTCTTCAGAGAATTTTTGTACTTCTTGTACATTAGACCAATTATTTTTTTAAGGTGTTATTGTATTCAGCAATTTTGTAGCTCTTCTATCAAGATTCTCTTTTCATAAATTTCTTGCTTCACTTTCATTCCCTCCCCACCCCCAATTTTTCTCTATCATTTGAATCTATCGCTTTAACTCTTCTAGGAATTCTTGTTGGGCTTCTATCCAAATAATATTTTTCTTTGAGACTTTAGTTGTAGATATTTCCTTTTGTTTTCTTCTGAGTTGGTGTCTTGGTTTTCCCTGATCCTGTAGTAGCTTCTTATAGTCACTTTGTTCTTATTACTGTTTGTTCATTTATCCAGCCTATTTCTTGACTTTGAATTCTATGTTAAAGTTGGACTCTGCTCACCTAGGTATGGGGAAGTACCATCTCAAGCTTCGAACTTTTCATGTTTCTATTTTTAGAGCTAGTTCTAGGGACCTGCAAGGTTTTGATGCTTCCAAAGAGGTGTGACTCAAGAAAAAGTATGGCCACTGTTCTACTGGTATGTACTCTGGTCTTTACCCAGGAAATGTGACTGTTTTCGTTCAGTTATAAGTGCTAATGCTCCTCTTGGCCCTGGAACTGACACAATACCTCTGCTCTCCTGAGACCTCAGCACTAGGTTTCTCTTCACCCTAGAATTGTGACTCAGAACTGTGTATGGGTAAGAGTTGCCAAAAAGTGCCACATCCTGTACACAAAACCAGCAATTGGTCCACTGCAATCTCTTTCTGGCCAGTTGTTTAATGTCTTTACTATCTCTGGGCTGAGAACTCTTGAAAGTATTACTTCTGTTGTTACACCAGTCTATAAGGTCCATCAACAATGCCATTGTATGCATTCTGGACCAGCTTCCATCTCAGCACCACATAACTCTCCTTCAAACATTTTAAGTTGTCTTAAGATAGAAAAAATATCTTATCTCAACTTCTAGTTGGCTCTACTACCAAAGAATTTGATTTGAGACATTATCTTAAAGTTGTCTGTAGGGAAACTTTGGGTGAGTTGCCAACTTTATTCTTCCATCTTGGCCCCATCCCTTCAAATACGGTGGCATTTTGCAATTATAATATGGTGGCATGAGCACAAGGATGATGTTGGAATCAGAAAGACATGGATTCAAGTCCTCCTCTGACACACACTCGTCAGCTGATTCTGAGCACTAGTTAATTCTCTAGGCCAATTTCTAAGACTTCAGATTGCATATTTTTTACTGATCTGTGGCAGTGTGGATAGCAAAAATAGTTTTGATTTGGTGGAAAAAAGTCAGAGAGATTATGGCTGAAACCATAGTGGGGACTGGGGCGGGGTGCCAATTGAAATAATCTTTCTAGAAGCAGTGGTAATATTGCAATAGTATTGATTTAGTTATTGTTACAATCACTTTGAAAATGTATGGTGTGAGGAAGATAGAAGTAACAGTTGGGTACATAGTAAACAAAAGGTTAAGGTATATGGTGGGAGGGGATTTGAAGCATGGTCTGGGGTTGGGGCTAATGAGATATAGTGGAACCTGGGTATTTGGGCTGGCTAACTCATCAGTCAGGAAGGCAGGAGATACAACAATTGAGAGAGATCACTGATATTATGGATGCCTTTAAAAAGATATATATTTGTGTGTGTACATATATATGTGTGTATATACATATACACAATATAATATATGTATATAGTTATGTATATATACGTATGCATGTATATATGTGTGTATGTATATGTGTGTGAATATACTGAATTTGCTTCAATATGACCTGAATTCAATAAATCTTGCATCAGACACTTAAATAGCTGTGTAACCTTGCACAAGTGCCTCAACATTCTTAGCTTCAGTGTCCTTATCTGTAAAACGGGGCTAAATAGCATCTGACTGACAAGATTATGGATCAAATGTGATAACATGCACAAAACATGGCAAAATTAAAACATTGGTAATATAAATGCTTGCTAGTAGGAAATATGTCTGCATCAACATTTCCATCTCTCCTTCTCATACACACACACACTTACACACACACATACGTCTCCTTTTAAAGACATCCATGCAAGTCTTAGCTTTGAGAAATTTGGATGTCTCTGTTGCCTGGTACTGGAAAGTAATAGTAGCTGGCTTGTGGTGGGATGGCTTACCACCTGGTGTATATTTCAAATGTTTTCAGAAAGTTAGCTCTGTTCTTAGTCTGCTGCCAGAACAGGTTATACAGATCTGCTAACCAGTGTTTCCCTAAACCATGACAAACTCCAGAGTTTCTTAAAGGTTGTAATTAGGCCCAGGTTAAAATCAGAAAGCCTTCAAGCAAAAGAGTGCCATCCCTTCCATACCCTCAATATTTCCTGTATTCAGAATTCTAGTCGACTCTGTGGAAGTTATCTGGTCTTTCAGTTCAATAACTTTTGGGGCAATCAGAACTCCAAAGAGGGAGCTGGGTGGGGAGGAATCATCCCAGAAATGTCCCAACCTCCGTACAATTTTTCAATATGTTTGATACTAGTATGAAATTATTATGAACCCTCACCTGCCTATCTTCTTGGCCCATTAGATTGTGAGTTCCTTAATATCAGGGGTCATGTTTTTGCCTTTCTAAGTATCCCTAGTGCTTAGGACATTGTCTGACAGTTAGGAAATTCTTTTTCTTTTCTTTTCTTATGCTTTATTTTTTCTTTTAAATTTATTTTTAATTTACAACATTCAGTTCCACAAATTTTTGAGTTCCAAACTTTCTCCCACTTCCCCTGCCCAAGACAGCATGCAATCTGATATAGGTTCTACATATACCTTCACATTAAACATATTTTCACAATAAAGTTGTAAAGGAGAATTATAACCAATGGAATGAACCACGAGAGAGAAGAAACAAAACAAAACAAAAAAAGAGGGAGAGCAAATAGTTTCCTTCAATCTGCATTCAGACACTACAAATCTTTCTTTGGATGTGAAGGTTAGTAAATTCTTAATAAATATTTGTTGATTGTTGTTGGCTTGCCTGCCTGACTAGCCAATGTGTCTCTCTCTGGTCTACCCTGGTTTTGACCTCACATCCCAGGGTGATCCCTAAAATTCCATAGCCTTATTGTGGCCAGAATTAAAAGGGAGAATTCTTAGTGGAGTCAATATGGTTGGGGAGAATTAAGCAGCCTACAGTTAACTTAGAAACCAACTAGTAGCTTCTAATGCCATGAAGGGAAATTACAGACAAAATCAATTCTATTAGGAGACAAAAAGGAAATAAATGAAGATAAATCTGTGGCTGCTTATTTTATTGACACATACTTCTTTATGATAAATGATATTGAATGACTTCTCATTTTTTGAAATTAAATTTCTCATTTTTCTTCCTTGTCTTTACCTTTAGTACTGGGAAGTATCATGGGAAGCCCATGGAGTTAGTCTCTTAACTTGGACTGACATTTCCAAGTCACATGGCAGCTGTAGTGACTGGCCTTGGGGTAATCATAAAGGGGCTAGCTACGCTGAACATATTTTAAGGTGAAGGACCCTGGAAAAACTATCCTTGCCTTGCCAAAGGCCTGCAAACAATGACAGGAGTGCTTCTGCTGATGTGCTAATTGTCATTTCTGAAAAGTTGTTCATATGTCTGTGCTATGCATGTTTATACAGTATGTTCTCACTTACATAATTGTTCGCATTAGCTGGTAAATGTCAAGGTCAGACTAAGTTCAGATTTTGGAAAGGCCTATGTATTTGTAATGTTTTTATACTTTGTGGGTGTTTTCCCCACTTTGGAGGTGGGGGTGGGGGTGAGGGAGCAGGTTCCTGCTTTTATTCTACTGTTTATCTCATAATCTCAAAACATTAGCTTCAATTGACTGAGTTCAAGTTATGTCACAGATTTTTCTTAATTACTAAAGGAGATGAATGCTAGATATGAGATGTGTGAACAGATTGTTTTTGGCATACTGAAGAATGCATCATGCACCTATCAGCTCAATGATGAATATGGCACATATGCTGAGCAAGCAAAGTTTTGTTTCAAGATGGGTGTCACATATACCTGAAGGCTCTTTTATTTTCCATTGTTGCTATTCTATTTTGTAGAATGATGCATGATCAAATATTTGCTCCATTTGAAAACAGCTGTTATGACGGGAGAAGGTAGAATCTCGAAAATGGAAAGAAGTTCCAGTCACTAAGAATTTTTTTAAAGTTCTCAGAATTATTATTTTATGGGTCCCAACCACTGGGAAATTTTATAATCCTTCAATATTCTACTAAACATCTATTCACATTGCTACCACCTTAGTTTAGTTCTCTATGTCACCTCTCACCTGGACTACTGTAATCACCTTCTAATTTATCTTCCTACATCAAGTCTCTATCCACTCCTTCACTAAGCAAAAGTGTAATTTTCCTAAAGCATAGGCCTGGCCATGATATGTTTCTACCCTCGTAGATAAATTCCAGTGATAATCTATTATCTCCTGAATCAAATGTGGACTCATCCATTTAGCTTTTAAAGTTCTTCACACCCTGACCCCTTCCTATTTTTTTTTCAATCTTCTTATAACTTAGCATATTCTAAGTTCTAGCTACACTTATCTATTTGTAGTTCTGCCAACATGATACTCCCTCTCTAGTATTGGTGCCTTTGCATCAGGTATCTGCTATGCCTGGAACATTCTCCTTCTTCACCTCCACCCCTTAATTTCTGTAACTCCCTTTAAGAAAAACCTCAGATATTATATTCTTCAGATGGTCTTTCTCTGTCCCTCTCTCTGAGATTCCTTCCCATCTACTCAGTGCAGATCTGTTGTTCAGTTGATCTGTTGTGTCTGACTTTTCATGACTTCATAGAATCATTAATGAAGTGTTTTGGGCAATGATACTGTAGTGGGTCACCACTTCCTTCTCCAATGTGTCTCTGTTTTACAGATGAGGAACAGAGGCAAACAGTAGTTAAGTGACTTGCCCAGGGTCACACAGCTAGTGTCTAAGGAAAGATTTGTACTCAGATCTTTCTGAGTTCAGGACCAATGCTCTAAACACTGCACTACCTGGCTTTCTCTTGTATAGATCTAGGTCCTGATTATTTTTACATGTCTCCCTCATTAGAATGTCAGCTTCGTAATAACAAAGCCAAGAGTGCTGCCTACCTCTGTGTCCCCAGCACTTAGCACTGTACCTGGCATATAATAAGTATTTGATAAATGTTGGTTGATTGAATGTCTTATAAAGGATTCTGTGCAATACACACACATACACACACACACACACTCACACATTCACTCTCCTACAATTAATTAAAATAGGTTTTGTTCCAGTATTTTATTTTAGAAGTTTGGGGCATTCTTTGAGTTATCTGGAAGTACCCTGATGATTGACCATCCTGGGTTTCATAATCTTACTTTAAAAGATGACATAGACTCTTGTGTTAGTTAAACTAGCTACAGTCAAGTAGGAACTATTGTGAAATACCACAATATAGCACATCACACCAAATACACAATATGTGATTTTTAAAAGGAAACCTACAATGTTTTGTTTTACACTGTCTAAAACAGGGGTGAGTCCTCAGTAGGAAGTCAGCAGCCTCAACAGAGCTCTTGGGAAAACAAAACAAAACAAAACAAAACAACTGAGGTCTGGCTTAGGTGCAGGCTGTCATCTATCAGCACACTTGCACAAAGCGATAAAGGCTTAGAAAGGTTTTCCTTCATGATCTCCTCTCATTCTTGAGGGTCAAGGTCACTTTATAGCTATGATGATCCCTTTAATTCCAACTTTTCTCACTGTAAGTGCCCTGGCATCAGACTTGTATTGTCATCAAACCCTGGATGCTTGCAGTTCTTCTCCCACCTGGTTAGTCCAGTGGTATAAAATTCTTATAATGTGTCTGAACTCTGGGACTTGCCCAGTTTCTTGACCTGTCATTTGTATCTTCCCTTGGATTTTCTTGGCAGACAGTTTCCATTTATATTGATCTCAGTGGACTGGATTAGTCGGGGGGGAGGGGCAGACAGAACCAGACTAGGTTTGTAACCATTTCCTAGAAACACTTGTAATGGATTTGACATACCCTTTCTTGTTGTTTGCTTAATCAAATATCTTTTGTTCTTTCTTAGTTCATCCCAGTTCAATATAAATTTACTATAAAGTCATACTTTTTTTTAGTAAATCCCTACCTAACATAGTTCCTCCTACAGAGTAGGTACTTAATGCTTGCTGAATTGTTGAAGTGAATTAATGTGAATTAGCAAATATGTATTAAGCACCAACTTTGGGTCTAGACATGAAGTTAAATACAAATGTAAGTAAGACACAGACCCCATCCTTAAAAAAAAAATTACAGCATATTCTTATGTCCACAATTACTTAGTTGCTTTAAAACTGAATAAACCATTTTAAGTATTGGGGTATTTTGTTTTGTTTTTGCTTTTGTTTTATTTGTTTGTTTGTTAGGAAAGGGATTGTGGAATTGGCCATGAGGATAATTCATTAGTATAAAGTTGTCAAACATCTGGCCCACACCAGGGAATTCAGTCAGTGTTACCCGAATTAGATTCAAGTTATTGGGAAATGTTTAACAAAATAAACACACAATTAAAGCATGGATATTATACAGATAAAAACCTGCAGGAATCCTTTTGCATGGTTAAATGGTCCCCACCTCTATCTGAGTTTGACAAGTCCTCTGTGAAGTCAGGTCATCCTCTGCTCATCAATTTAAAGTTACCTGAGGATACCGAAGAGTTAAATAATTTGCCCAAAGTCATACAATAACTATATGTCAAAAGTCACACTTGAAACTTAATCTTCCTGTTTCCATAACTAGTCCTCTGTCCTCTCCACCATGCTATCTTTGCAATTTATTGGAGACCACTGTATTTCACTGCATCATTTTCACGGATTTCATGCCAATTTTTTTTTTTTTACAAAAATGGTGTGTGTGACCATTATGTGAAGCATTTAAAAATTTGTCCTGGTATTACTTAAAAAATCATTTCTTATTTAACTGGTACAAGATGAATATATATGGAATACTCATGAATATATTTGAAGACTGAATACTGACAATGCATGTGCACTAAGAATTCTAGGCTTCTGGCTCACATTGCCCAAGGGATAAATGCCTATACATATGCCACGGGTGAATATATTGCTGCTCTATTTACCTTTTAAGTGGTAAGTTTAACAGAGTTATAGCATGTGACAATTACTTGAAGAAAAGTTATAAACTGATTTTTGAACTGAAAAAAGCAGTGGAACAATCATGCAGTGGTGTAAATTATTTGGTGATATATGGTATGCTTTTTATTTTTTTAAAGGGATAGGTATTTATCTTTTTATTTACATTTCTCATCTCTCCAGATAGATTAAGGTATTTTATAGTAGGGATAGTGTTTATTGTTGTTTCTAAATATCCATCCCTGGAATATAGCAGTTATGCAACTGATTGGGAAACCAGAACTTCAAAAAAAATCAACTTTTGGACAGTGAAAATGGTGAGAAATGCTTACCTCATATTGAGCTGAAATAGACATCTATACAATATATGAGGTAAGTTCATACTGATATTCCAGGCCTTACAAATCACGTGAGATTTATTTCCAACCAGAAGAACCAGCCCCAACCACAGCATTGTTTGTGGTAATAATTCTTTTTTTTTTCTTTTTGGAGGGCTATTGGGTTACATGGCTAGGTTGTTTTTTTTGTTTGTTTGTTTTTGTTTTGTTTTTGTTTTGTGTGTGTGTGTGTGTGTGTGTGTGTGTGTGTGTGTGTGTGTTAAGTGTCTGAGGCCAGATCCAAACTCAGGTCTTTCTGACTCCAGGGCCGGCACTCTACTCACTGCACCACCTAGCCGCCCTTGTAGTAATAATTCATTTTTTTTAAATTTAAACAAATGCTTTATTAACTTCTATTTTACATCCTTCATTTCCTCCAGATTTTGAGTTACAATGATTTTCCCCCCCTGTTTTTCCCCTACCCACCCTCCCAGAACAGCAGTCCTGCAAGACATGGCTTTCTCCAATCTGCTCTCTCCCATATCCTCTCCCACACCCACTTTGACCTCTCCATCAGAGGAAGGTGAATCTCTGTGTCCCAATGGCTGCACATCTTATCTCCCAATTACATGCAAAAGAGCCTGCTGGCTCCCAGACCACTTCTCTGTGTCGTTCTGTGAGTTCTGGGGCTCTAGAAGTTGTTCAGAGTCCCCTTTTACATAGTTTGGAGGAAATATGGGAGCAGAGTGGCTTGGACGCGCTGTTTCTTTTTTTTTTTTTTTTAAAGCAATTGGGGTTAAGTAACTTGCTCAAGGTTACACGGCTAGTCATTTGATTTATGCGTGGGTGCTCATTTTCTGAGGCCGGATCTGATCTCGGGTCATCCAAACTCCGAGGCCGGCGCTCTTACTCACTGCGCCACCTAGCCGCCCCTTTAGGGCAATTGGGGTTAAGTAACTTGCCCAAAGTTACACGGCTAGGTTTTTGTTTGTGCGGATTAAGTGTCGGAGGCCGGCTCCGAACTCAGGTCCTTCTGATTCCAGGGCCGGCGCTCTATTCACTGCGCCACCTAGCCGCCCCAGACGCGCTGTTTCTACTCCGCCAAATTGGCTCTGCCTCTAATAATTCTTAATTTCTAAAAATTTGCATGTTCTATGTTCTCTTTCAGTGAGACATAAGACATACATATAGAGCTGAATGGAATCTCAGAGGCCCACTAGCTAAACTCCTTTCTTTTTTTTTTTTTTTTACAGATAAGGAATGACAGGCCAAGAAAGGTTAAGTGATTAGTCAAAGATTATATGGGTAGTAACTGAGAGAAGGGAACTTTGAACTTAGGTTCCCCACTTCAAATTCAGTTTTCTTTATACTCTAGTGCTTTCCCTTGGAGGCTTTCAGTAAATTGTTTTCTACATTTTCTTTGTTTGTGAAATAAACATTAAACTGCTTTTCTAGAAAAATAAAAAAAAATCCAGTAGGCATGCTTTAGAAGTAGGATAGAATACATATTTGGTGACATTTCACCTTTAAGTTCTACTAATATTGTTATAAAACATGACATTAAATCTAAACTAAATGATACACTAAACTCAATAGTGAGCTATTTGATTTGATTGCAACAATTTGTATTGAAACCATTCAGTTCTCTGAGGATTAGGCAAGGGGCAAGAAATTTGTTTTCTTTTAATTGTGCTTCTGAAAAATAATCAATTTAAAGCAACTGTTCATGAAAGCATATAACTAGGTGAACAAGTGTGTTGTTATCTGTCAATTTTTAAAAAGTTCTGTACACTTATACAAATGTATAATAGATGAGTTAAAAATGATGTACAGATCAAGTTTCTGTCTTGCCCTATTTCAGAATCTGTAGAATTTCTTGCAAAAAAGACTACAGAGTCCCTCAAGAAATATAACAGTGTTATATAATGCCTAATTACGGGTATTGGGGTCACTGGATATTATATATGGTGGTCAGAGAAATTTTCTTTAATGAAAGTGAGTAAAATATAATAATAAAAAATCCAATTAAAATTATAACAGAGAACTGCAAATATTTTCTTAAAATTTTTCATCTGTAGGGGCAGCTAGGTGGTACAGTGAATAGAGCACTAGTCCTGGAGTCAGGAGGACCTGAGTTCAAATCTGACCTCAGACACTTAACACTTATTAGCTATGTGACCTTGGGCAAGTCACTTAACCCAAATTGCCCTGCCTTTCCCCTCCAAAAACCAAATAAATAAAAATAAATTTCCATCTGTTAAAAAGAAACTGCATTAACAATTGTGATATTGAATTTTCTTCGAAAAAGTTCCAGATCAGAGAACCAATCAGAGAACAGGCATTTTTTAAGCACATGTGTATTAGTAATGGAATTTGAAGATCCCCTTGTATTTGCAATCAAGCAGGTATTTAGCACCTTGTTCCAAGTTAATGATTGTGTCAAGTATTAAGACCCAGAACTTGGGAATCCCATAGTGGGATGGACTTGTTGATGTAACAGGAAGAGGCACAACAGGGAAGAGCTAATACTGCATATAAAGAAAAGCCAAGGTGAGAGAGGCCAGAATTGCTTGGAGAGAGCTTCCAGAGGGTGGGCTGCTATGGCTGGAGAGAGAGAAGAGAACTGAGAACTGAACTGAGAACTGAGAAGAATTGAGAAGAGAAATAAGAACTGAGGACTGAACTGAGAACTGAGAAGAGAGAACTGGGAGGAGGTATGGCTGTGGTGTTGGTACTTTTTTTTTATTAATTTGTTTGTTTGTTTTTAGTTTACAGGATTCAATTCCATAGTTCCTTGAGTTTCAAATTTCCCTTCCTTCCCCCCCACCCACCACAACAGCATATAGTCCATATAGTCCAGTATAGGATCTGCACATACTTTCATATTAGACATTAGTCAGGTTACAAAGATGTATTGTACTAGATGGAATGAAAAATGGTAAAGATGAAATAAAACCAAACAATGAAAAGAAAAAGATCAAGGAGTTTGCATCCATTAAGATTCAAACTAAGTTATTTCTCTGGCTGTAGGCATCTCTTTCCTTCGTGAGTGTTTTGGGATTGACTTATATCACTGCATTGCTGAGAAGAGTCCAGTCTGTCAAAGTTGTCATCACACATATGTTGTGTCTGTGATTGTACACAAATTTCTTCTGGTTCTACTCTTCTCACTCAGCATCAGTTTGTATAAGCCTCTCCAGGTAAATATGAAAACTGTCTCCTCCTCATTTCTTATAGCACAATAATATTCCATTACATGCATATATCAAAACTTGTTTAGCCATTCCCCAATTGATGGGTACTCTTCTAATTTTCAATTCTTTGCAACCACGAAAAGAGCTGCTATAAATACTTTTGTACATATGGGTCTTCCTCCCTCTTCTATGATCTCTTTGGGATATAACCCTAAAATTGGTATTGCTGGGTAAAAGGGTATGAAATTATTTATAGCCCTTTGGGCATAATTCCAGATTGCTCTCCAGAATGGTTGGATCAGTTCACAACGTTCCACCAGAAATTCATTAGTGTTCCAATTTGCCCACATCCTCTCCAGCATTTGGCATTTTCCTGTTTTGTCACCTTAGCCAATCTGACTGGTGAGATGTGGTACTTCAGAGTTGTATTGATTTGCATTTCTCTAATCAATAGTGATTTAGAGCATTTCTTCATATGCTTATAGATATCTTTAATTTCTTTCTCTGAAAACTACCTGTTCATATCCTTTGACCATTAATCAATTGGGGAATGACTTCAGCTCTTGGCCTGCAAACTGTAAGGAAATCTGGCAATCAGTCTGGGGAGTAAGCATTCTTGCTTTACCCTTCCTGGATCTGGATTACAGTCTGGGGTGGAGGTCTTGGGGTGTGTGACCAGCTTGCCAGAGTGGCTGGAGGATTCACAGAGGCCACTCAACTAATACCTCAGGAAGTTGAGAAAACCCCAACGTTTGGGATAGAAGTTCCCCTGGCTGGTGGCAAAGTCCTACTGTGGCAACAAGCCCAAAGGCAAGTAATTGAGTGGCAACATGCCTAGGCAAAGGAAACAAAAAAAAAACAGAAAAATGCAACATTAGTCTCCTATTTCTGGGGGCAAAGAGGATCAAAGCATGGAACAGGAGGAAGGCTGGAAGGTCAGAACTCCTGCACCAAAAGCCCCAAATGCAAATACGAACTCACTACAGGCCCTACAGGACCTAAAGAAGCAGATAAGAGAAGTAGGGGAAACATTGGGAAGAGAAATGAGAAAGATGCAAGAAAAGTATGAAATGAGAGTCAATAACCTGACTGAGTAAAATAACACCTTAAAAATAGACTAACTTGAGATCACCTCCAAACTATGTAAAAGGGGACTCTGAACAACTTCTGGAGCCCCAGCAGCCACAGAATGACACAGAGAAGCTAACCTCCCACTGAGGACAGCCCAGCAGCCCTGCAGGAAGGACCAGTGCAGCGCTTTGGGAGCCAGCAGAACAGTGCACAGTGTGCGCTGAAACAAGATACTCAGTTTTGCTGGGTAGGTAATTCTTGGTTTTAATCCCAGCTCTTTTGCCCTCTGGAATATCATATTCCATGCCCTTTGATACCTCAGTGTAGAAGTTGCCAGGTGCTGAGCTATTCTGATTGTGTTTCCACAATATTGAAATTGTTTCTTCCTGGCTGCTTGTAGTATTTTCTCCTTGATCTGGGAATTCTGGAACCTGGCTATAATATTCCTAGGAGTTTTCTTTTTGGGCTGTTTTTCAGGATGTGATCTGTGGATACTTTCAATCCCTATTTCAACCTCTGGGTCTAAAACCTCAGGGCAATTTTCCTTGAGAATTTCTTGAAGGGTGATTTCTAGGTTCTTTCTTTGGTCTTGGCTTTCAGGCAGTCCAATAATTTTTAAATTATCTCTCCTGGATCTATATTCCAGGTCATTGGTTTTTCCCATGAGATATTTCACATTGCCTTCTATTCTTTCAATTACTTGGATCTGTTTAATAGCATCGTGATTTCTCATAGAGACACTAGCTTTCATTTGCTCGAGTCTAATTCTGAAGGAATGGATCTCCTCAGTGAGCTTTTGAGATTCTTTTTCCATCTGGCAAATTCATCTTTTTAAGGCATTCTTCTCCTCATTGCCCTTTTGAGCCTCCTTTGCCACTTGAGTTAGTCTATTTTTTAAGTTGTTATTTTCCTCAGTCAGAATGTTGACTCTCATTTCATACTTTTCCTGCATCCTTCTCATTTCTCTTCCCAATTTTCCTTCCACTTCTCTTATTGGTTTTTAAAATCCTTTTTATGGTCCTCTATGGCCTGTAACCCACTCATATTTTCATTTGGGGCTTTTTCTACAGGTTTTCTGACTTACCAGTCCTCCTCCTGTTCCCTGCTTCCATCCTCTTTGCCCCCAAAATAGGAGTCTAATGTTGAATTTTTCTGTTTATTTTATTTCCTTTGCCTAGGCATGTTGCCACTTAATTACTTGACTTTTGGGTTTGTTGCCACAGTAGGACTCTGCCACCGGACAGGGGAGCTTCTGTCCCAAATGTTTGGGTCTTCTCAACTGCCAGAAGCACTAGTTGGGTACCCTCCTTGAAGCCCCCACACACTCTGGCAAGCTGGATGCACACCCCAAGTTCTCCACCCCAGACTGCAATCCAGATCCAAGAAGGTTAAAACAAGATCAATTACTCCCAACAGTGATCACAGGATCCCCCTACAGTTTGCAGGCCAGGAGCTGAAGCTGCAACTGAAGCTGCTTCTCGCCCCCAGGGGAAGAAGCTAACGTGCTACCAAATACCATTCCCAAAGTCCATAGGGTACTAATCTCTCACTTTGTCCTAGGCATCTATGTGTTGATTATTCTGGAAATGCCACAGCTGTTGGTGTTCTGGGGTCCCTCTAGCTGGCTGCTGGTCTGGCTGCCCTGGGGATAAAACCTCTGACTGATGGGGCCTGGGCTCAACTCCCAGAGCTCTGTGCTGGCCGCTCCCTGCCAGGCTGCTGGGCTGTCCTCAGTGGGAGGTTAGTTTCTCTGTGTTGTTCTGTGGGTTCTGGAGCTCCAGAGGTCGTTCAGAGTCTCCCTTTTACATAATTTTGAAGTAGTGTGCCCTGGAGCGCAGTGGAAGTGCTGTTTCTTCTCTGCCATCTTGGCTCTGCCCTGGAAGTGATGATACTTAAAAGGAGAGGTTAAGGGATGAGACAGGTATGTAGTGAGGGGGAATGGGGAAAGACAATGGGGCGAACTGCCTTGTGTAGAGGAAGTGGGGAAGGTAGTTATTCTCATTGAATTTGGACCAGGGAGAGAATGACATGCATACTAAATAGGGTGTCCCACCCTATAGGAGTGTCTGGAGGAGCGGGGTGCAGGGAGGTGGTGGAGGGGAGGGCAGGCTGGCGGGGGGAAGGAAGTTGAAAGCACCCACTTTTGAAAAGGGAGAGGACCAAGGTGGGGAGTGGACCAAGAGGAAAGTGGGATAGGAGGGAGGGAAATATAGTCAGTCTTTTACAATATATCTACTGTGGTAATGTTTTGCATAGCTACACATGTATAGCATACACTGAGTTGTTTGTCTTCCTTTTAAAATCAATTTTTTAAAAAATATATAAATACTATGATTAATACTTTTTTGCATATAATTGGGAGATAAGATGTGCAGGCAATGGGGTGCGGGCATTCACTTCGCCGTACTGGAAAAGTAGAAGAGTGTATGGGAGAAGAGATGGGAGAGAGCAGAATGGATGAGGGGATATCCTGTATGACTGTTATTCTGGGGTGGTGGGTAGGGGAAACATGGGGAAATATTGTAACTCAAAATCTAACAGAAATGAATGATGTAAACCAGAAGTTAATAAAGCATTTGGAAAAAAATAATCTGGTAAAGCTAGTCCACCTTCCCTAGCATGTCTTTTCACTAATTCCCTTGATATTCTAGATCGTTTGTTCTTCCAAATAAATTTTGTTACAATTTTATCTAATTCTGTACAGTAGTTTTTTGGTAAATTGATTTGTATGGTAAATTGATTCATCCTTTTGATGGGTAAGTTGCCCCTGTCTGTCTGTTTTGATGTTACTTTGTCAGATTCATCTAATTCATCTAATAGAGGACAGTGCTGTTGTTACTGAAGCCCTGGGACCTTACTGCTGGTTCAGAAGCCCTGAAAGAGAATTTTCTTGTTTTATGTTTACAAACATCCTGGAGCAGGGTCTTGCTGATGATTTCAGAGGTCCAGGGACTATACTGATGATTTGTGTTGATTCCTCAGATCGAATTACTAAATGAATGTACTTTTTCTTAAAACTATGTGACCACTATGGTGAACACTATGTGGCTACTTTAGTGACAAATTGTTAAACCATAACATTGTAAATGCTGTATCTTAATTTTTGTGAATGCTTTGCCTTACTTTGTTATTGAATAGATAGTTCACTATACTATGTAATCAGAATTTTGAAAGCTGTTCACAGCAGCAGTCCTCTGGAAAGATGCTCATGCTTGGCTTTACAACATGTTATGTATGTGATGCACTGTGCACAGAGATTGCTCTGTCTCCATAGGGACAAGACAGCCAGAAGTCTAACACAATAACAAGTTGATGAATTAACAGCAGAATACGTTATTCCCCAATAACCCTAATAACTCCCCTCAGCAACTCACATGCTTTGGTAGGGCAGCACAACCTGACCAATGTGCTTGTGCTCTGCTATGTGCCCCAAAATGTCCTTGTTGCTGGTGTAGTTTCTACCAGCCTAATTTGTCTTCACAACACTATTCTGCAACTCTGTCCATCTCCCCACTTCAAATTCTCTCTCTCTCTCTCTCTCTCTCTCTCTCTCTCTCTCTCTCTCTCTCTCTCTCTCTCTCTCTCACACACACACACACACACACACACACACACACACATACATACACACACATCTTTATGGAGGGAGGAAAACATAAGAGAGGAAACATATTTGGAAGGGCATTCTGCTGCAGCAATGCTCAGTCAGAAAACAAAAGAATACAGGGAAGTGGGGAAGTGTGCTCATGTGTGAGGAGTACAGCACACCTGAAGGAAAGGGGACTGACATCCATCTGAGGCTAGCTCTGTTCCTCTAAAGTCATTTTAATCATTAATAGAGAGTAATGAAAAGCAGATACCTCAGTGTGATAGGAAACTGAGACAACTTTGAGATCCAGCTGCCAGACGGTCTAACATCAACCTGGAAGGAATCATAAAGTAAGTGATAAGGAAATGTGAGAAAAATATCCTGAGATTTCCAAGGCTGTCAGGAAGAAGAAAATTCAGTTTAAAAATGTAAATACAAAACAGATAAATCAACAGAGAAATTTTTTGTTTGTTTTTGGAGGGCAATTGGTGTTAAGTGACTTGCCCAAGGTCACATGGCTAGTTTTTTGTGTTATGTGTCTGAGGCTGGATTTGAACTCAAGTCCTTCTGACTCCAGGGCTGGTGCTCTATTCATTGCTCCACCTAGCTGCCCCCAGAGAAAATACTAAAATAGTAAGTTACGCTTTTCCCTTTTCCCCCTTCCTTGTCCCCTTTCCCTTCCCTCTCCCTCTCCCTCTCCCCCTCCCCCTCAGCCTCCCTGTCCCCCTTCCCCTACCCATCCTTCCCTCCATACTTTCTCCTTTCTCCCTTCCCCGGCCTAGATGATGTCGTGGTGGCGACGACTGAGGAGGCCATGGAGCCCGCCAAGGCAGCCATCACCAGGCTGTGCCAGGACATATTCTCCAAAATGGCCACGTACCTCACGGGCAAGCTTACAGTCACCAGTGAAGATTATAAACTTCTGGAAAATATGAACAAACTGACTAGCTTGAAGTACCTAGAAATGAAAGATATTGCAGTAAACAGAAGTAGAAGCCTAAAGGACTTAAACCAGAAATATGCTGGATCAGATCACTTTAATTGAGGAGCAAGTAGCCGCTCTTGAACAGGCAGCTTACAAGTTGGATGCATATTCAAAGAAACTAGAAGCAAAATACAAGAAGTTAGAAAGGCGATGAAAGAATTCTTTAGCACAAAGACTTTAACTGCAAGAGTGTTTTAAAAGAAATATGTGGGATGGGACTTCTCACTAGGCTTCAGTTCCCAAAAGGAAGCGGTGCTGCTGATCCAAGGAGAATCCCAGCCCCGACCTCTGGCTGGATGTATAACTCTGGCCACCCCCGTGTTTTCCTCAGCCTGTACCCCTGGAACCTCATCTTAGCATATGCTTCCTTGTATGCCCTGAACCAAGGCTCAGAAATCAGGATCAACCCCATCTGGAGCAGACACAGATGAGAGGCTCTCAGCTCCCTGGCTCCTCCCTTGCCCCCACCCCATTCATAACCTGTTCTTCAGCTTAAATAAAAAATGCCAACCTATGGAAAAAAAAACAATAAGTTACAATGACCCTTAAGATATCTAAATTATCCAAATACCTCTAGATAAATATTACAAAAAAATTTTGAATCAATATTTGATGAGGTAGAGGATTCCTGCTGTGCTGTGTATTCCTCCCCCACAAAAATACGACCAGATAATTTGCTTTGCAATCGTTCCAGACAACAAAAACTCAAGAAAGGTAAATAAATTGTTGTTGATCCTTAATATTTTAAGAGCACCAATGACATCACAATGTTGGAGTCAAGGTATAATGTGTTCAACTGTGGTTAATCAGTCCAATGCAAGCTCAAAAGGCTCTGCCACAGGTTGGCCACAAATAGTCTATCTGAACATTTGGGATAAAAACGTCTCTAGATTTGTGCATTTCACTTTCACTTCATGCTACTGTGATTCTACTTTGCTTATAGAGCACAGTACTTTCTTTGATATTGGCACTCTGTGCTGGGTGGTCCTGTGCAAGTATCTCACATGCCTCACAATCAATTCTAAAGTTCTTCAGAGAGACCTTGGGAGTATCCTTGTACTGCTTCTTCTGACTAGTTCTCCACAAATTATTTTTTTATGTAAACATACATTTGGCATTTGAACTAGGTGGTCAGCCCATCAGACTTGCACTTTCTTCAGGAAAGTCTGAACGCTTAGCAGTTCAACTTGAGAGAGGACCTCAATGTCCTGTCCAATACCTTATTTTGTCAGGTAAACTTCAGAATCTTCCTAAGACAGTTCAAATGGAAGTGATTCAGTTTTCTGACATGGTGCTAGTAGACTTTTTGGGTTTCAGTGGTATACAACAATGAAGCCAGCACAACAACTTTGTAGACCTTCAGTTGGTTATGCAATCTAATAACTCTTCTCTCCCACATTTTTTTTTGAAGTCAGGAAAATTCTCATTTTAATTTAGCCAATTATTCTACATTTCTAGTGAATGGGTCTCTTCTGAATGGGGAGTACACAAATGCAACAATTTTATGCTGTTCTCAATTTGAATTTCACCCCTTTCTCTCTACTGGCTAGATGCAACCTCCTGAAGCATATTCTCCTCTGTGATAGGTACCCCCTCTGTGATAGGTACCCCCTCAAAACCACATTTTCTTTTAGAGCCTCTCAAATACTGAACTGGTTCTGTCGATGTATGCATCAACCTTATCATCTACTTGGACATCCCTGGAAAGTATACTGCCAAAGTAAGTGAACTTATACACAGCATTCAAAATTTCTCCATTTTCTATAACTGGTTGTTCTATATGTGGATGGTGTGGTGCTGGCTGGTCCATAACCTCTGTTTTCTTGGTGTTAATTATTAGGCCAAATTTACTGAAGAGGGCAAAGGTAAATAAATACCCCTATAAGTAAAGTACAAGTAAAGAAGGATAATACTAATACAGATATTTAAAAAAAAACAACTAGAATATTTGTTTTATTTTGTTCTTCCAAAAAAAAGCCCTTTGATCACTTGTTTTAGACATTTGATCTAAATTTGATTTAAATTCAGAGAGATATTTGCCATAAAATGTAGAAATTGAAACTAGTAGGAGAAACAGATGTCTTCTCATTTTCAAACTTCTTGAATAGAGAGAGAACCTTCATCCTTATTGCTGCAGTGAAAGACCTAAATTTAACTACTTCAAGTATAATAAAGCTGTATATACCTCATTTGTAAAAATTTGCTTATTTGTTGTCTCCTCCATTAAATTGTAAGCTTCTTGAGGGCAGAGACTGCCTCTTTCTGTATTACTAGTACTTAACAGGATATCTGGCACAGTAGCTGTTTAACAATTTTTTTGAGTGATTGATTGATTGGTCATACTAGGGAAAAGAAAAGAAAAATGTCTAGACATAAGTTTTGTAACCCAGAGAGATTTATTCAGAGTGCTCTTTATGGACATTTGGATTCTGGCTGGCTTCAAGTACTTCCAAATATGCATCTGTAATGGTATGGCAGCTTTTTCTAAAAACAGTTTCCTAAGTTTTCCCATTTTTTACTGTAGAAGGACCATCCCTGATTAGTGCTAAAGACACTCTCCCCCACCTTTGGATGCTTCTGGAATGACAATTTATAGAGAATAAAGTTTTAGCTATTCCCTCAGCTTCTAGATATATGTTTTGGGACCTTTGAGGATAGTAGTCAATTAAGGAATATGAGAAGATGGGATTAGAACGTTTTCTGATTTACTCAAGGTTTGGATAGTCAGGGGATTGTGGAGGATCTTAGCTCTGATGGACACTCATCTGTGAAGTTATAATTGGGGGAAAGAAGTAGAGACCATCTAATCTGGTTTCAGGGATGAGAGAAAAAGAAAATAATAAGCAATTAAAACTTTGTGTGTATGTAGCGTATTAGCACATTAATATGGAGATAGGTTTTCCCAAGGAGTTTTCCCCCTTAAATTGCCTGGGCAGTACCAGGAGAATAACTGTGTTATTTTCTCAAGTGAGAAACACAGGCTTTATGGAGGTTCTTATGACTTTTTCCTTTAGGCTTCTGTATAATAATGCTACACCTAGAATCTAAAGGAGAAAGGGAATAAACTTCCAAGGCAGATAGATGTTAATAAGGAGGAGAAAGGCATTTATCATTAATATGGCTATGAATAAATGTATGAATATGCATATGCATGCATATATTCTATAGCAATCAATACAAATTCATTCATATTGTTCCGTAGGGAAAGATAGTCCTTGCAATTACAAAATTCTAATTCATAAATAAAATTCTTATACACATAATGAGGGTATTAGAAGCTCTGTCACTGAAATCAAAGTCAGTTGCTGGTCATGTCTTCATCTCCCTGACGTCTCGGTTCTCTTCAAAAATGAAAGACAAATCACAACCACAACCACAAGAAAGCACAGACTGGACACTATGAAATAAATTATAACATAGTCTAAAGAGCTTCATAAAAGCAATCCATTATAGTTTTAAGCAGCTCTGATTAATAGAAAATTGTTTTGCATTTCTCACATTGAGCCTAAATTTGCCTGTCTGCAACTTTCACTTATTTACTCTTGGCTCTGCCTTCTTTGGCCAAGCAGAGCAGGTTTAAGACTTCTTCCAGGTGAAAACCCTTCAAGTACTTGAAGACAATAATTTGTACCCCGGCCTCAAACCCAAGTTTTATTGCCCCAGACCAAATAATGCCAAATCCTTCAGTGGATCTATACACAATATGGTCTCTATTGACCCCATTCTGAATTTGTAGGAATCAGAAATAGTAAAAATCTCTCACTTCTCAAGATTCTGTTTTACCAGAAGGTCAGATGTATGCCACATGTGCAGAGTATTTTAGCCATCCCTTAGAATTTTAGCATAAGGCTATGGAGATGAATTTGCATTTGGCCTTGGGGATTTCTATGTTGGCCCCACCCTAAGATTCCTGTCTTCTGATAATTATTCTGTTATGTCCACCAGAATAGCCACTAGAGTATAGTTGAGACAGCTTAAACTGGCTTGTTAAAATTTCAATGTAAAGGAGTCAGAAATTAGCAAATGCTAAAAGTCAGGGCTCAATTTATTGTTTTTTTTTTTAATTGTGTAGACTTAAGAAAGCAATGGAAAAAATGGTAATAATGCAGATTCAACTTTAAAGTGTGTTTTATATACATTTTTTTTTTCCAGAGAGGAAGAAAAATATTTTGCTAGAACATTCTTGGCTGGTATTCCATGCCCATTTCCAACAAATTCCCTTTCTTTTATCTCTTCCTTTCAAAACCTCCCCAAATTCCAAGTCTAATGGAAACATAGTTCTACATGGAAGCTATTACATCCTTGATGGCTTTCTCAGGTTTGGTTTCTTCTTCTCCAATGACTCCCTTCTTGTGCCAAGAGGAGGAGTTGCTGTATTCTCTGTTCCTCACTTCCATTTCCAAATAATCTTTTTGTGACCATGACTTTGTATTTGATCTCAGTATTGCCCTATGTGGCTCTCCTCTCTTGGTGTTCACTGTATCACCCCGTGTAGATACTTTTAGCTGTTACCTCCCAACTTCTGGTTCACTCTTTCCTTTTCCTCTAAAGGAATTCATTATTTAGCTCCCAATCTTCCTCTTCACCTGTACCCCTGTTATCATACTGAGAACTTTAACATACACTTAAATGTCTTCTTACTCTTTGATCCCCATCCATCAACTTCATAAGTTCCCATGATCTTTACCTTCAAACTACCTTAACCATAACTTAAGGGAAATCACACAAGCTATAGAGTCAGAGGACCTGGGTCCAAATCTCAACTCAGACACTTGTTACATATATGACCCTAGCCTTGCCAGGCTTCAGTTTCTTCATCTCTAAAATGAGTGGATAGAGGGTTTCAGAGGGGCTCTCAGTATATGATCCTGTGTTACCATAATCCCTAATTGCCATATTCAGGATATTGAGCTATCATCATAATTTCCTCCTCTTTTCCATTTCTCCAAAAATTTACTTTTCATTCTCATCATTGCCTCCCATTCATTATTCCAGACTTGCTTGTTCATTTTATCTATGACCTCTCCTTTAGCCTTATTTTTCACTGCTCAAAGTTTTGACCAATTAAATTAGACTTTTTCTGCAACCCTAAAATTTTTACTCTTTGGCCCACTACTGTTCATACTGACAATCCTCATGATGTGTCATTCCCCAGTTACTTCTACACTCTCTTTTCTCAGCTACTACTCCTATGCAGTTGCCTGTCTCTGAAGAAAGTCATGTAATGATGCCAGTGGATCCAGTACAGATCACAGACTCTAAGAACTGGAAAGGACTTCATCCCTGAACAAGAATGTAGTTCATAACATACCACATGTACTTCTGTGCAGTCTTTGCTTGAGGTCTTCTAGTGTGTATATTGGAGAGTGAAAAGGGCAACATCTTACCCACTCTCTGCATTCACTTCCTTATCATACTCTCACTTCTATACCTTTTGTATTCTTCCTTCAGAACCAATCACTCTTCTGAAACTATTCTCTTCCAAGTAACTGATAATTTTTACTAGATTTGTTTTTAATTTTTTTTTGTTTTGTTTTTTAAAAAATCCCTCTAGTTTTGCCTATTAGGCATCTCTGGAGCTTTTCCTATATAACACTTTTCTTTCCTGATTATTCTCTAACTTGACTGATTATCCTTTTCAATCCCCTTTGGTAATTTGATATGAATCCTCCATCTTCTAAGACAGATGTCTACTCAAGCCTTACCCTGGCTCCTTTTCTATTCTCTCATTACATTCTCTGCTAAATCATTTCATCATCCCTAATGGGTTTGATTATTATCTGTATGAAGGAGACTTCCAAATCTATTATCCAGACACAAGCTCTCTCTCTCTGAAAATATAGGTCTACACACTGGAAGGACTAAAGATTTTGAAAAGCCCATTGACATCTCAAAGTTAACATGTTAATAAAATTAACTCATTATCTTTCCTCAAACTGTTTTTTCTTCAGCATTCTCTATTCTTTTGGGGATACTCCCATCTTCCAAATCATGCAGGTTTGTAACGTCAGATCCCTCAGACTCTTTTTCTATCTTGCCTTCTTTATTCAACCAGTGTTTCTACCTCCAGAACATTCCACATGTCTGTCACTTTATCTCCATTCATACAGCTACTCTCTTGTCTCCTAACTCTGGTTTTCATGACCACTCAGACAGACTATTGTAATGGCTTCCTAATTGCCTCCCTATGTACATGTTCTCTCTCAAATCTGTTTTCCAAAAAGCAATCAAAATAATTTCCCTAAGGCAAATTTGACTGTTTCATTTTCCTATTAAAAACAAACACAAAAGGCTCTCTCCCGTTAGCGCCAGTCCTGCCTCATCGCTGCTGCTGCTGCTGCTGCTCCCGCCGCCGCCTCACGCCCCTCGGCGCCTCGCACCCCGCTTGCCACCGCCATGTCCCGCTATCTGCGCCCGCCTAACACGTCGCTGTTCGTGAGGAATGTGGCCGACTACACCAGGTCTGAAGACTTGCGCCGGGAATTTGGTCGTTATGGTCCCATAGTTGATGTGTATGTGCCACTTGATTTCTACACTCGCCGTCCAAGAGGATTTGCTTACGTTCAATTTGAAGATCTATGTGATGCTGAAGATGCCCTGCATAATTTGGACCGAAAATGGATTTGTGGACGTCAGATCGAAATCCAGTTTGCACAAGGGGCTCGCAAAACACCAAATCAGATGAAAGCAAAGGAAGGGAGAAATGTATACAGCTCTTCTCGCTATGATGACTATGACAGATACAGGCGATCCAGAAGCCGAAGTTATGAAGGAGGAGGTCTAGGAGTCGTTCTTTTGATTACAACTACAGAAGATCTTATAGTCCTAGAAACAGTAGACCTACTGGAAGACCACGCCGTAGCAGAAACCATTCAGACAATGATAGATTCAAACACCGAAACCGGTCTTTTTCGAGGTCTAAATACAATTCAAGATCACGATCCAAGTCCCAGCCCAAGAAAGAAATGAAGGCTAAGTCACGTTCTAGGTCTGTATCTCACACCAAAACTAGAGGCACTTCTAAAACAGATTCCAAAACACATTATAAGTCAGGCTCAAGATACGAAAAGGAATCAAGGAAAAAAGAACCAGCCAGATCCAAATCCCAGTCAAGATCACAGTCTAGGTCTAGGTCAAAATCTAGATCGAGGTCCTGGACTAGTCCAAAGTCCAGTGGCCAGTAACAGCATAATTATAATGTTTATAGGCATGTATCATATATTTACTCATAGTTCAGTTTACTAAATTATCAGGAATACAATGTTGCAACAGTGCTTTAAAAAAAAAGACAAAAAAAGCCCCCCCAAAGTTTTACTTTTGTCAGTTTTCCCTGTAGCAGGCAATGGTTATTATAATTAAAATGATATACTGTTGAGAAGCCACAAAAAAACAAAACAAAACAAAAAAAAACGAACACAAAAAACAGAACTTTGTGACTTCCAGAATAAAACTCAGGCTCTTAATTTGCCTTTTAAGAGCCTGCACAATCTGATTCTTACAACTTTCTAGTCTTATTTCTCATTTTTTCCCTTCATGATCTCTATTAGCCAAAAAGATCTTTCTTCTGACCTTTCATAGCTCATCTCTGTGATTTTATACAGAAGTCATAAACTCTTTAGTACCTTTTCCCTCTTTAAATGACTTTTTATTTACTCATTTGTGCTTATTGCTTCTTTCCATCCAATACAATATAAGGTCCTTGAAAGCAGAGACTCTTCATTTTTGTCTTAGTTTTCCTATGGCCTCATAGGCATCTTTTATATCATAGAGCTAAGGTAAAAATAAAGTGCTTTGCATGTGGCTGGATCAGAAAAAGAATAGAATCTTCCTCATTCTAGACACTATACTAACATTTCTGGAAGCAAAATTTCTAGAAGAGAAGGGAGCCAATCATTTAGACTTGGGAAGAAGGAAGGCCATCACACACAGAGTATAGAGCACAGGAAAGGATGAGTTAGGACATTGTTGTTTTTTTTTTTTTATAGTACTTTTTAAAAAAAATTTATTTGTTTATTTTTGGTTTACAAGATTCAATTCCATAGTTCCTTGAGTTTCAAATTTCCCTTCCCTCCCTACCCCTAACCCCCATGACAGTGTATAGTCCAGTACAAGGTCTACAAATACTTTCACATTAGACATTAGGTTACAAAGGCTGATTATACTAGATGGAATGAAAAATGGTAAAGAAGAAATAGAACCACAACAATGAAAAGAAAAAGATCAATTAGTTTGCTTCCATCAGGATTCAAGCTCAGTTCTTTCTAATTATTTCTCTGGATATAGGCATCTCTCTCCTTCATGACTCTTTTGGGATTCACTTATATCACTGCATTGCTGAGAAGAGTCCAGTCTGTCATAGTTGGTCATCACACATATGTTGTGTCTGTGATTGTATACAAATTTCTCCTGGTTCTACTCTTCCTCACTCAGCATCAATTTGTATAAGCCTCTACAGGTAAATATGAAAATTGTCTCCACCTCGTTTCTTATAGCATAATAGTATTCCATTACATGCATATACCAGAACTCATTTAGCCATTCCCCAATTGATGAGTACCCCTTTAATTTCCAATTCTTTGCAACCATGAATAGAGCTGGTATAAATATTTTTGTACATATGGGTCTTCTTCCCACTTCTATGATCTCTTTGGGATATAACCCTAGAAGTGGTATTGCTGGGTCAAAGGGTATGAAATTATTTATAGCCCTTTGGGCATAATTCCAGATTGCTCTCCAGAATGGTTGGATCAGTTCACAACGTTCCACCAGCAATGCATTACTGTTACAATTTGCCCACATCCTCTCCAGCATTTGTCATTTTCCTGTTTTGTCATCTTAGCCAATCTGACTGGTGAAATGTGGTACTTCAGAGATGTATTGATTTGCATTTCTCTAATCAATAGTGATTTAGAGAATTTCTTCATATGCTTATAGATATCTTTCTCTGAAAACTGCCTGTTCATATCCTTTGACCATTTATCAATTGGGGAATGACTTGTATTCTTATAGATTTTACTCAATTCTCTGTATATTTTAGAAATGAGTACTTTATCAGAGACATAGGCTGTATAGAGTATTTTTTAAAAAGAATATCATTGGGGCGGCTAGGTAGCAAGCACAGTGAATAAGAGAGCCAGACTCAGAGTTGGGATGACCTGGGATCGAATCTGGCCTCAGAAAATGAGCACCTACCCATAAATAATGACTAGCTGCATAACCTTGAGCAAATTACTTAACCCCAATTGCTTTAAAAAAAAAAGAATATGATCCCTAGATTTTCCGTAGTATTTATTTGACCATCGATATTGAAGAATATTCTTTAAGAAAGAATTATATGATGATCTCAAATTTAAATCTTAGGTATATTTCAAAGTCACTGAAATATTATAGTTCTTGGGAACCCTCTTGAGAGCAAAAGTTTCTTTAAAATCTAGAGTTAAGTCTATTCCTTGGGAGCACAGAATCTGACCTTACAATATTTCATCAAGATCCATATCTGTATGTAGATTCCTTAAGAGTTCATTTACCTTGCTTGCATGTTTGTAGCCAAAAAGATTATTATCTTTCTTGCTTACAAAGTTTATAAAATGTATAGCTGACTGCTCATGCCACCAGCAAGCACTAGAATATAATTTAAATTAGTAGTAAAAGCTCTATCTAGCTTCTGGGGGGTGTATGGAGAAATCATTCAGCAACAAAAAATAATATCCATATGATAGTGGAAACGTTTAATTTTTTTGAGGACAGATCAGGAGGGAAATATATCTAGTATCAAACACTTCTTACAATTGGTCCCTTCTACATTTTCAGAAATACATCCTCACTAAATTATATAATGCTTAGGCTTAAAAAACTGACAAAATATTATGTTAGTTTTGATCCTGAAGTTTACTACATAAACCAAAATATCTAAGTCATTCCTGAAATTTTTGAAACAGTTCCAAGCTCCACAGGTGAATCAACACCATTGGTATAAAAAAATTATATTGGCCTCTGCAGACTAGAGGCTGCGCTGCAAAAAAAAAAAAAAAAGAATATACTTATTTCCGAGGTGCAATAACTCCCTCTGTCTATGATCAGGCGATATATGGAGAAAGGGAATCTGAGCAGTGTATTAACCTTGAAAACTCTTTTCTTCAGTAATTAATAGAACCCCACTGCATTATATTCAGATGTTGCATAATCCAGCTATGCAATATGATGTGAACTTTCATTTTACCTTAAAGGGTTTTAGAAATGAGGGGGAGAAAAGAAAAATAAAACAAAAAGAAAAACAAAACAAAAACAAAAAGAAAATAAGCAAATGTGGGGAGAGCACATTCCAAGAATTAAAGAGAAGGGTACTATAAAGGCATGGAGATGAAATGTGGAGTGTCATGACTGAGAAGCAGAAAGGTCAATTTGGTTGAATCACAGAGTACAAAGGGACTGATGTCTAGGAAAGCTGTAAAGATGGAATGCAGAATAATGCTTTAAATTTCAAAGCTAAACAAAATAGAGTCATAATTTATTCTAGAGGCAATATGGACTCACTGGAGTTTACTGAGTATGGGAGTGACCTGCTCATATCTGCTCTTATGGAAGATCACTTTGGTAGAAGTGCACAAAAGGAATGGAAAGGCTAAGACATTTGAGACAGGGAAATTGTCATTGCAATAATCTAAAGGGGATGGAAATAGAAAGTGTCAGATCCAAGAGATTTTGTGGAGCCAAAAATGGCAAGATTGGAAACTGTTTGCATATGTGGAGTGCAAAGCATTGAAGAGTCAAAGATAATGCTGAGATTACAAACTTGGGACAATAGAAGAGTTGTGCTGCCTTCGACTGAAATAGAGATATTTGAGGGAGTGATGGGTTGTGAGAGTTGAAGAGGAGCTGATGTGTGAATTTTAGGACATCCTGAGATTGAGATGTCTCCAGGATGTATAGTTTGAGATGTTTGGTAAGTAGCTGGAAATGGGGGATTCAGGTCAGCTAGGTGGCGCCGTGGATTGAATGTCTGACTTGGAGTCAGAAAGACTCATCTTCTGGAGGTCAAATCTAGTCTCAGACACTTGCTAGCTATGTGACTCTGGAAAAGTCACTTAACCCAGTTTGGCTCAGCTCCTCATTTGTAAAATGAGCTGAAAAAAGAAATGGAGGACTTCCACTCGTTCATGAGGCGAGCTGAGCCAGAGACGAGACCCCGAGGCTGAATTCTGGATCAGACAAGATGGCCGGGCTGCCCTGCAGGATTATTTAGGAAACCCAGCGTTTGCTGGCAGAACCAGTTCCTGGGATAAAAGCAGAACCCGATGAAAGCAATGAACGTTATTTTCACGTGGTCATTGCAGGCCCACAGGATTCCCCCTTTGAGGGAGGGACTTTTAAACTTGAACTATTTCTTCCAGAAGAATACCCAATGGCAGCTCCTAAAGTACGTTTTATGACCAAAATTTATCACCCTAATATAGACAAGTTGGGAAGAATATGTTTAGATATTTTGAAAGATAAATGGTCTCCAGCGTTGCAGATCCGTACAGTGCTGCTCTCAGTCCAAGCTTTGTTAAGTGCTCCCAATCCAGATGATCCATTAGCAAATGATGTAGCCGAGCAGTGGAAGACCAATGAAGCCCAAGCCATAGAAAGAGCCAGAGCATGGACTAGGCTATATGCCATGAATAATATTTAAATTCAATCTCAACATCAAGTGTGCATCACTTCTCCTGTTCTGCGAAGACCTCTTCCTTTTTTGTTTACATTTAATGGACACAGTCTTGGAAACATTACAGAATAAAAACCCAGACCATCTTCAGTGGTGAGCAAATCTCTGTCCTGTCCTTATTCACTGTTGTAACGCATGAGCAGAAGCTAGAAGTATCATCTGGATTGTTGTGAAATTGTTTAAAAGCAGTGGCCCAGCTCTGCTTTTATTCATTTCTCCCATCATGGTTTAGGTATCAGCACTGTGAATGAAAGTAGTTGTCCTTTAGCTGCAGGGGTGTGTCTTTTTTTTTTCTTCCAGTTTTGTGGGCTCCTTTTCCCTTTTTATGGTGATGCTAATTGCATTGGTTAAAGCAGCTAACCAGTTGTACTTTAGAATAAGCCCTCTAGCCAAGTCTAACTCCTTAGATGCTGTAAATGGACAAGCTTGGTTGTTTGAATAAAAATGGGATCATTAAACATCACAGCCCTCACTAATATCGTGATTCTGCTGTCAAGTGTAGAAATCTCCCTTCAAGAGAAGCTTGTGACCATTTTGTATGGCTTGTCTGGAAACTTCTGTAAATCTTATGTTTTAGTCAAATATTTTTTGTTATTCTAAAAAAAAAAAGAAATGGAGAACCAATCCATTATCTTTGCCAAGAAAACCCCAAGTGAAATCAAAAAGAGTCAGACACAACTGAAAAGACTGAACAACAACAAGAGCCATATGGAATTCAAGCACAGGGAGATACTGTGGTCTAATAAGGTATTATAGATAGCTCTGGGAGTCATATGCAAAGAAATAATAATTAAATTTGTAAAGGCTGCTGTGGTCAATAAAAGGAACACTATAGAGAGAGAAGAGTAGGCAAAACTTCCCAATAATTATAACAACCCAGAAGTGGAACAGATTGTTTCATGGGGCACTGGGTTACTTCTCATTAGAGGTCTTCAGAGAAGAGTTGGATGTCCAGTGTGTTGTAGAAAGGATTTTTGTTCTGGAACAGATTGAACCCAATGACCCCTATAATCCCTTCCACTGGGAAATTCTATGATCTTCTCCCACACTAGTCAAGTCTATCTCCTTTACTAAATTCAATAAGCATTTCTTCACCTATATAAAGAGCTCTGAGCACAGTGTGAAGGTGAGATAAGAGATGATCTTTTCACTGAAGGAATTTAAAATCTAGTAGCAAGATATGCCACATTCATAAATAACTATTGTCCTTCCACAAATCTTGTTGGTTCAAGCTTCTGTCCTTCCACTAAATGGAAGTGTTTGTTCTCTTCTCCATATATATCACTTCCTTTAATATTTGACATAGATTTTCCCTCATCTCTACAAGAAATACTCTCTGTCCTAGTTCATTCTACTCTGGCCACTCCATTTTCTCAAATTCCTTTGGCATTCTTGAGTATAATTTAAATGATTATTCCATTTCTCTTTTCTCATTGATTTGTTCATTTGTAATGTTTCCTAAATGTTGATTTCTATTCAAGAAAAGAGGAGTTTCGAGTTCATTTTTTTCCCTCCAAGTAGTGTTAAATATGTCCTGAACCATCCACACTTTCTTATCCATTTTTCTTTTATAGCTAATTCCATATATGAACTGGAGAAACATGGCAAAATGATGAGAGAAATTTGGGCTACAGTTAGTGAAAATGGAAAATGAAGGTAAAAGGCCCTCATGGGCTGAACTATGACCTTACTGATTCATGTGTTCTAAGAAACTACTTTAACCAGGACTTTTAAAAAATACTCTACTGAATTAATGAATATGGTTGTTTTCTTCAAAAGTTATATTCTCATGTATTTGCAAATAGGCATTTGAAATAAATACTATCTTGCCAAGACAACATTTTCAGTTTGGCCAGATCATGTATTGTTTGCTCACACTCAAATTTGGAGGAAAAAAATAAAGTTCATGCTGCAAAAATTATACAATTAGCTCTACCAGAGGATCTTATACCTCTATATAAAGGGTTCCCAAATAACTGGCATGCCATAAGCCTTTTAAAACTGCTTGACTTTCCCTGAATGTGCTTAGATTATTTGTTGGAACAGAAGCATAGAGGCATGACTTGACTGAGTTCATGATTTTGGATGGAATGGCAAAAGCAGTTTTGTATAGATAGGGTAAAAATAGGAGAAAAAAAATTCTCAAAATATTCCACAGCTATAATTTTCCTTATTTTTATGCACAATTAAGTCCAGAGTACAGGAAGCAGAGTCACCAGAAAGGATGTGCATCTGGTGTCCATCTTATAGTTTGATAAATGTAATATTACACACTTCCATTGTGAACAGGAAAAGAAAACATGGCCCCCATTTTTTTATTCTTCATTTTCTGCATCTTTGTTTAGACTTTTGGTAATATCTTTTCAGATATTATCTCAGTATACTCATTTGTAAACTAAAAATTATGCACTGGATTTTCTTTGAGGTTCCTTTCAACCCTAAATTCTATAAATATTAGTTGTTACAGAGGAATCCATTTTTTAATTATGATTCTCATTTTAGGATCTGTATTATGAAAGAAATCACAAAAAACATTAAAATTATTTTTCCTTTTTTCTTTAGCTTGGGTTTTCTTAGAGCCAGAAAAGACCCTTAGCAATCCCTTAGTACATCTTCATTTCACAGAAGAGGAAACTGAAGGCCAAAGGGGTATAATGATTTGTCCAATGACCCATATATTGTCAGTGAAATAAAGCTAGGAGGCAGAGTAATTCCAATTCAACAGATATTTTCTAAATTCCTACCATTTGCTCTTATGTAACCTTGAATCTCAAATACTTGAAGGCTTTGAAAAAATTCTTAAGTAGAATATTATTCAGTTAAACAATGCTTAAGTCTGATACTTTAAAGTATATAGGGAAGAACCTTCAAGGAGAGAAGAAGCATTCTATTTGATTTTATGCTATGTTCACCATTACTGATAGAACTAAGCAAGCAGAAAAATAGAACTATGTCCTGAAAATTTAATCAACAAGAGCTGGCATTTAAAACATTATTCAAATGAACCTTTTTTACCCACTCAAATGGAGAAAATTTCAGTTCATCTGAAAGAAACTGAATTGCTAATCTCCAAACCAGGTCTCAGAATTGCAAAGACACTCCTTTCTTTCATAAATCCTTACTCTTGTAGGATAAATCTGCTTCATAGTTACACAAATGAATTTCCCTTAGATAAGTTTATAACTACATTCTAAACATGTGTATTATGTATATAAATACATATAAATATCTATTAAAATATAACTGCATTCTAAAACTTATATTCTATGTCCACTGACTCTTTTTGTCTCTCTTTCTTCCCATAACCTCTCCTTCTCCTTTTTTCCTTTCTCCCTCTCCTAATGTATTTTATCCCAATACATTAGAATATCCCATAGGCCATTTGAACACTAGAGATATGGATTCTCATAGTTGGCTTAATAATGATATATAAGAGAATCAATTCTGCTATATTATAATGAACAGCAACTGAGGTACAAATGGTTCACTACTTTCAAGGAGGAATACTTTTTGGTTTGATCAATCTTGACTTGCTGATGATTTTATTTTCCTCTGAAATGAGTAGCATGGTATTTTGTCATTTCATTTAACCCATTTCAGAGTATCTGGGCCCAAATAGTTCTGGAGGAGTAAGTGAGGCTGGTGACTTTGCACAGCTCTCTCTTGCTCAAATCAAAGTCAATTGCAAGTCATGTTATCATCACCATGATGTCATGGTCCTTTTCAAGAATGAAGGACAAACCACACAACAATCTCCTTGAGGCATTTCTTTCCTCCTCCTGCTCCTCCTCCTCCTTCTTCTTTCTTCTTTCTTCTTTTTTTTGCTTTTTGGAGGGTGTAGGGAGGTAGGGCAATTGGGGTTAAGTGATTTGCCCAAGGTCACACGTCTAGGAAGTGTTTGAATATCTGAGGCCAGATTTGAACTCGGGGCCCTTGACTCCAGGGTCAGCGCTCTGTTCACTGTGCCACCTAGCCACCCCATTGCTTAAGTTTAAAGAACTCAGTTGAGATTCCCTGAGTGTAACTAGCTCCTCTGCATTAGTTTTTGCAAGCAAAAGCCCTTTGAGTAGCTCCTGGGGTAACTGATTCAGAGTTGAATTGCAGTCGCAGTTTGACTTCTAGAGCTTCTTAAAGAAAATTATTTTTTTAACCTGGAAAAGAATTAGGCAGCACATAGTTAAAAGGTCATGTGATATAAGGGAGAGAACACTAGATTTAGAATCAAGGTACATATGCAAGTTATCTCATAGTCATTATGTGATCCTGGGTAAAATGCATTTTTACCCCATCTGTCTTAAGTTTCTGCCTCTGTAAAAGGAGGGAATCAGTTTAAATTAGTTTAAAGGTACTGTTTAGTTCATAAGAATCCTAACTAAAATCGGTGTTTGCTATGATTATAAAACCAAAGATGAGCAGTTCTCCTGAGGACTGCTGCTGTGAATAGCTTTAAGGTTCTGATCACATAGTGTAGTGAACCTCTCTATTTATTCTATAATAAACTAAAGCAAAACATTCATAGGAACCAAAGTACAACATTCAAAATGGTATAACATAATAACTTATTACTAAAGTAGCCACATACTATTAAACAAAAGATATCATTCAGTAAGTCCTTAACTCAATCATCCTTAAGAAACAATCATCCTTAAGGGGTACAAAGTACAAAGGTCTCCCACCCCTAAGTCTCATTGTCTTACCCTTAAACTAATTTATCTCACATACAAGAGGGAAGAAAAAAGTTTCACAAAGTAGGGAAAGAGGGGGGAGTGTTTTGTAGAGAATAAGAGTGAGCCAAGACCTGGGTTCAAGGTAAATTTAGGTGTGGATTTATTAATTAAGCTCATGACTGCCTGGAGTATAAACTCAAATCAGGCAGCCCCCAAATTGGGGTACAAAGAGTGCTTATAAAGTGCTTATAAAAAACAAAAACCACAATTGAGGAGGGAAACTAGCACAAGAAACGACATACAGAAGGCTAATTTGGGAAGATGGAGCAAGGGTACAAGTGTGTAACTTCTGGAAAGGGGTCCCTCCCAGAACAGGGTTGAGAGTACAGGGTGAAGGGTCATTTGGTGGTGGGGACAGGCAAGGGTCATGTTCTGTGTACAGGGTATAGGGACCCTGCTCTGTCAGCAGGAATAGAACAGGGGGGGGTCTCTACTTAAGATAAACTTGTGCCTTAACCCCAGGACTATGCCATGGGCAATACCCAAAACTAGGTCTTCAGCTGTTTCAAGCTATTACAGGGTATAAGATGGAGACAAAGACAAATATATAAAGGGGCTTAATAGTGGACTTCAAATCAGGTGGGGTGTGATTTGGATTTGGGCACAACAGGATATGAGAGAGAATGAGTGAACCTTACTCTCATTAGATTTGGCTTAAGGAGGGAATAATATACACACCCAATTGGGTTTTTTTACCCTACAGGAAAATAAGGGGGGAAGGAAATGAAGGCGGGGGCAGATGATAGAAGGGAGGGAAGATTGGGAGAGGGAATAGTCAGAAGCAAACACGTTTTTGAAAAGGGCCAGGGTCAAAGGAGAAAATAAAATAAGTGTGGGGTAGGATAGGAGGGAGGGAAATACAGTTTTTCGCAACATGGCTATTATGAAAGTATTTTGTATAACTACACATGTATAACCTATATTGAATTGTTTGAGGGTGGGTGGGGAGGGAAGAAGGGAGAGAATTTGAAACTCAAAGTTTTAAAACCAAATGTAAAAATGGTTTTACATGCAACTGGGAAATAAGATATACGGGTGATACGGTGGAGAAATCCATTTTGCCCTCCAAGAAAATAAGGGGGAAGAGGATAAGAGGGGGGGCATGATAGATAGGAGGGCAGACTGGGGGAAGGAGTAATCAGAATGCACTCAATTTTAAGGTGGGAGGGAAGAGATGGGGAGAAAATTCAGAACTCAAAATCTTGTGGAAATAAATATTGAAAACTAAATTATTAAGTAAAATTTAAAAAAAATTCCTATTGGGTCAGCAGTCTCTGTGATTAGGATATCTAGTCCTTAGAAAAAAGATTCAATGTATTCTCAGAATTTTCTTCCATCATAGTAGCACTTTACACAGCTTATAACCCACTGATATGAAAGAGGGGAACCACCATGCTACAATGAAGTATCAGTGTGATTTCTGTGGCAGATGCATTAATACTATACTAATAAAATTAATGTAGGCTGGTCTGTGCCTGGTTGTTGTTTTTTATTTTTATTCAATTTCCTTTTTAATTACCAAAACCTGTCCTTTCCTTCTTAACTTCCCCCTCCTAGTTAAGTATTCTTGTTGGCCATGTTCAAAAATATTACATTTCTTTCTGTACCTCAAATTCATTAAAAAAATTTGTCAGGAGTTAGGTAGCATGCCTCTTCTCAGGTTACCAGAAATATCTAGTAATGGTGTTAAATAAAGTTTTTTTAAGACATTCAGAATTGTATAATGTTCCCTCTTTATGCCATATTGGTTATGGAATCAATCAAAGATTAAGTTCTGAAACATTCTTTCCCACATAGGTGTGTATAGAAATATATATACACAGAAATAGTGTTTGATTGTTTTATAGCATTGGAGACTGCCAAACCCAGAATATATCCATGAACCATTGAAACTCTAAAAAGTTGTCATTGTAGCATGAATTTACACATATTTGATGTAGAAATAAAATGAAATTTGAAATTTTATTTTAATTTAATTTTAATCAATTTTAATGTATACTTATATATTTATAAAGGTAATTAAATATAGGAAATGATAGAATAATAATTATAATTTAATGAATATCATATAATAATAATAAAATAGAAATAGAAAATAAATAGAAAAAATAACAATAAAAAATTAAACCATTGCCAAAAAGTAATTACTTTCACCACAATTTCCAATACAATCATATTATGTCCATATTAGGAAGCCAGTCTTCTTCATAAGGGGTAATAAACACCCAGGTGAGGAAGGTCAGGTGAGAGGGAGAGGCTCCTCAGGAATTTGGTGAGGGTAGCTGAAAAACTTGGTAAGTGGAAGAACCTTTTCTTTCTCGAAGTGTTCTCAGGGCTGTCTTTCCTCGAGTCCGCAGGGTTGCCTGGTCCTGTCACAAGATGAGCAGCTGGGGGACATCTGAAGAGCTTTTGGTCATCCTCCAGACTGCACAGGTGGTTGGACAGGAAGGGCCCCTGGGTCAGCCGCCGGCTCTCCATGTCTGTTCTCAGGAACAGTTCTCTCCTAGCGCTCTCCTCGGCCTCCACCGCCTCCTCTCCAGCCTTGGCACCAACTGTCCCACTGCCCGCACAAGAGCCTTTGTTGAGTAGCCCATTTGGCGGCGCGGATTGGCTGGAACGGCCTCCCCGAGACACGTGAGGATGGTGGAGTGGGGGTGGGGAGCCGCGTGGGGAGATATGGGGAAAGTGGGAGGATGGAGAGGTGGGCTGTAATTAATTTTGAAGGCTACTTTCTGTAGTTTTATGTCAAATTATAAACATTGCCCCTTTCAATTAAAAACATTCGTTTGAGAAGGAGGCATATATTCTTCATTCACTTGATACTGGGGATTTAATTAATTAGTTGTATTTATTAGCTAAAACACTGTGAAATTTAAATACAACATAAATTTAAAGCATTTTCTGTGAAAGGGATACAATGTACTTTTGTTTCACCAGTTGGTTCTCCTGTAATATTATAAAAACAGAGGTAACATCCTTGTTTTTCATGCTAAGTAATAGAAAGGACACAGCCATCATTTAAATACGTATAATAGAGAGAAATAATTTGGGAGGAAGGAGGACTAAAGAGGCTGACAAAACAGAAACTGGTAGGGTATAAAGAAGTTTCTTTATAAAGGGAAGCAACAGTCGTTCTCAATACAAAGATAAATTCTGAAGGGGAGAGAAGCTATCACAACTTAGAACAAGAATGGGAGGGGGCAAAATAACTCTCAAATGATATTAAGTACAAGGAAAGGGAAATGACTCTCCAAAGAAGCTTCTCTTTCACTCAACAGATGACATAGAGACAGAGACAGAGACAGAGAGAGGGAGAGCGGGAGAGAGAGAGAGAGAGAGAGAGAGAGAGAGAGAGAGAGAGAGAGAGAGAAAAGGAGAATGAGGAAGAAGAGGAAAATATGATGATGATGATGACGACGATGACCAAAATTTGTGATCGTGAAGGAAAGGTAGCGTGATGAATCATAGGGAATCTCTCTAGAAAGATGCCAATATTTCTAGTACATTCTGAGATTTCATCATATAATGGAAAGTACATTGGAGGATTGTGATTAAAGACATGGTGGCTCTAGTTTTAAAATTAGGTGTGGAAGTTTGGCCAAATCACATACTTTCTCTGGGACTCAGTTTGATTATCTGTGGGACGATTAGACAATATCTGGGTCCCTTCCGAACCCTCTTAATCTGTGATTCTAAAATATGCTTATATAGTTTTTATAGTTTCTTTAAGAAGAGAAATATGTCATAAGCCAATATATTTCTTCGCTGAGCTTGTTTAGTGGATACTTGAGGAAATTGACTTTTAAAAGTCAATTTTAATATTTGATAAAGTTGTAAACTGGATCATAAAGACCTGAATTAAAATCTTGCCTCAATAACTTACTAGATATATCGTTATGGGAAAATTTTTTCAGTTTCAATTTCCTCATGTGTAAGTAGAGGATTAGAATAGTTCCTACCAACAAATTTATTGTGGGAATCAAATGAGATAATATGTGCAAAACACTATGTAAACCTTAAAGAACTAAAAATGTTTGATTTCATCTAAAAAGAATAAAATACATATTTCTAGAGATTAATGAAGGAGTAGAAGGGCAATTTAAATCCTACCTTCTCTACTAGAGCTAATATGGATGTGTTGCCAACACAAGTACACCACTGTCTTCACCATTTATTGCTCAACAATACTTTATTCCACTCCCTCCTACCAATGGCCTTCTATGTCATTGAACTCTCAAGAGGGTTATAATCTAACCATGATCCAGGTACTTAAAGCAGCTGTACATGCAAAATTCTATCCCTTGCTCTCCCTTCCTTAATATACCCACACCCTGCTCACTTAAATAATTTTGGGGCTGTGACAATTACTGGACTCTGTACTCTGGAGGTAGTGCTACTGTAGAGTAACAGCCTTACTTATTGCTCCACTTTAGTTTCAGTGAGCCAGAATAAGTTACACAGGATAAACAGACATGGATATGTTATGAATTACATCAAATATCGAATTACATTCTCTTTTTCTTTAAAGATTCCCACCTGTCAAAATTCTTTATTACTATGAAAGGTACCATTCTAGTCACATAGGTTTGTAACCTCTGTGTTCCTACCTACCTCCACTTTCCCACACTCTACCCATTCAATTAGTGGTACATCTTATTATTGCTACCTGCCTCCACCAATACCCCCACCCCAGCATCTTTCATGTATATCTAGTTCTATCATACATACCTAGATTATCGGAATTGCTCTAGTATCATAGAAAGGTTTGCTGATGCTTCACCAAAGTTTTTTTTTTTAAACAAATGCTTTATTCACTTCTGTTTTACATCATTCATTTCGGCCAGATTATGAGTTACAAACATTTTTCCTACCCTGTTTTTCCCCTACCCACCCTCCCAGAATAGCAGTCCCACAAGATATCGCTTCCACCAATCTGCTCTCTCCCATATCTTCTCCCATACCGCCTTCAACATTTCCATTAGAGGGAGGTGAATCTTCGTGTCCCAATGCCTGCACATCTTATCTCCCAATTACAAGCAAAAGAGTATTAATAATAGTATTTATATATATTTGAAACTAATCTTGAGACCTCTAATTTCAGATCCATTTCCTTCCTCTCTTTTTACCCATTCCCTCTGGGAAGATAAGTAATTCAGTATATGTTGTACATGTCTAGCTATGCAAAACATTACCCTAGTAGATATATTGTACAAGGCTGCTTATAATTCCCTTCCACCCATCCCATCCCCCATCTGGTCAATTTCCTGTCCCTCTTCTATAGTGGGTACATCCAACCTCCCCTCCCCCCAAGGATGCCCTCCCATCCATCATCCCTCCTCTCATCCCCCTTCCCCCTATTCTGCTGCAGGTTGAGATATCCCATTTAGTATGTATGTCATTCTCTCCCAGAACCAAATTCAATGAGAATGTGGTTTTGCCTTTTTGCCTTCCTATTCGTCCCCTCCCTTGCAACCACTTCCCCTTGCTTCTTCTACATGAGATAGTTTACCCTACCCTGTCTCTCCCCATGTCCTCTTGCCACTTTCCTCTCTCACCTCATAATTTCACCCCTTAAGTATCCTCCCTTCCCAACAAATTCAAGCTATGCTCTCTAACCATGTATAACTGTCAACATATATACACAAAATCACATATGTATTCATATGACCACACACCCTTCTTCCATTATTTTCATACTGAGAAAGATTTCATCAATCACAGTTATTGTTTTTCCACATAAGAATGTAAATAGCACAACTTTGATAAGTTCCTTTTGATTTCTTTTCCCTGATTACCTTCTCAGGCATCTCTTGCTTCTTGTGTCTGGATGCTAAATTTTCTATTCAACTCTGGTTTTTTCCTCAAGAATGCTTGAAAATCTTCTATTCCACAGAATGACCATATTTTCCCCTGAAATAAAATACTCAGTTTTGCTGGGTAGGTGACCCTTGGGTTCATTCCCAGCTCTTTTGCCCACTGGAATATCATCTTCCATGCCCTTCAGTCCCTCAGTGTAGAAGCTGCCAGGTCCTGTGCTATTCTGATTGTGTTTCCACAATATTGAAATTGTTTTTCCTGGCTGCTTGTAGTATTTTCTTCTTGATCTGGGGATTCTAGAACCTGGGTATAACATTCCTGGGAGTTTTCTTTTTGTGATCTTTTTCAGGAGGTGATCAGTGGATTCTTTCAACCTCTATTTTGCCCTCTGGATCTAAAACATCAAGGCAATGTCCCTTGAGAATTTCTTAAAGGGTGATTTCTAGGTTCTTTCTTTGATCACTGCTTTCAGGTAGTGCAACGAATTTTAAATTGTCTCTCCTGGATCTTTTTTCCAGGTCAGTGGTTTTACCCATGAGATATTTCACATTGCCTTCTAATCTTTCATTTCTTTGGATCTGCTTAACAGTATCTTTATTTCTCATAAAGTCATTAGCTTCCATTTGCTCCAGTCTAACTCTGAAGGAATGAATCTCCTCAGTGAGCTTTTGAGATTCTTTTTCCATCTGGCAAATTCGACTTTTTAAGGCATTCTTCTCCTCATTGCCCTTTTGGGCCTCCTTTGCCATTTGAATTAGTCTATTTTTTAAGGTGTTGTTTTCCTCAGTCAGGTTGTTGACCCTCATTTCATACTTTCCTGCATCCTTCTCATTTCTCTTTCCAATTTTTCCTCCACTTCTCTTATTTGATTTTTAAAGTCCTTCTTAAGGTCCTCTATGGCCTGCAATGCACTCATGTTTTCCCCTGGGGCTTCTGGAGCAGGACTTCTGACCTCACATTCCTCTTCCTGCTCCATGCTTCGACCCTCCTTGCCCCCAAAGTAGGAGTCTAGGGTTTCATTTTTCTGTTTAATTTGTTCCCTTTGCCTTGGCATGTTGCCACTTAATTACTTGGCTTTTGGGCTTGTTGCCACACCATGGCTTTGCGGCCAGATAGAGGAATTTTTGTCCCAAATGTGTGGGGGAAGCAACTTCCATTTCTGGCAAGCTGGAAACCCACCCACGACCTCCAACCCAGATCACAATCCAGATCCAGGGAGGTTAAAGCAAGAGCGATTACCCCCCAAGACTGATCGCTGGATCTCCCTACAGTTCACAGGCTAGGAGCTGGAGATGCCTCTGAAAACTACAAAATGGTGTGTCTCCTCAGAGGCTTCTAGCCCCCAGGGGTGGAAGCTGATGCATTCCCCAAATACTGGTCCTAAAGTCCATAGGGCACTAACCTCTCACTTTGTCCTAGGCATGTCTATGTTGATAATTCTGGAATCGCCAGAGCTGCTGGTGTTCTGGGATCCCTCCAGCCGGCTGCTGGCCCTGCCACCCTGGGGCTATAACTGCGACTCAGGCAGACCTGTGCTTGGCTCCCTGAGTACTGCGTACTGCGCTGCCGCTGCTGCACTGGTCCTTCCTGCAGGGCTGCTGGGCTTTCCTCAGTGGGAGCTTAGCTTCTCTGTGTCGTTCTGTGGGTGCTGGGGCTCCAGAAGTTGTTCAGAGTCCCCTTTTACATAGTTTCAAGGTACTCTGGGGGCAGAGTGGCTTGGACTCACTGTTCCTTAACCAAAGGTTTTTAATAAATATGATAGGATATAATAGCAATAAGGTGATAAGGATGAGCATCATATTATTATAATTTTATTTTCTGAGATCTTTTCTGAGATCACCTGTGTAAAAGTTTGTAGGAGACGCTATATGGGAAGGAGGCAGAAAGTATAAATATTTACATAGCACCTCCTATGTGCAAGACATTGATTGTACTAAGCTTTTAAAAGAAACTTTTTTCTTTTTTTAAATTAAATTTTATGTTTAGTTTTAGTTTACATCATTCATTTTCCCAAGATTTTGAGTTACCGATTTTCTTCCTGTCTTTCTTCTACCCACTACCCCAAAACAGTGATCTCACCCTATACCCCCTCCCCCAATGTGCTCTCCTCTATATCCTCACACATATCCCCTCCGACTTTCCGGTAGGACATGATGGATCTCTATCCCCCGGTGCCTGTATATCTTATTTCCCAGTTGCATGTAAATAATAATAATAATAATAATAATAATTATAATTATTATAATAATTATTATTATTATTATATACATATATTTTAAAAAACATTTGATTTTAAAACTTTGAATTCCAGATTCTTTGCATTCCTCTATTTAATTGAATGACCATATTTGCTCCTGAAACATTATACTCAGTTTTGCTGGGTTGGTGATTCTTGGTTTTAATCCCACCTCCTTTGACCTCTGGAATATCATATTCCTAGACCTTTAATCCCTCAGTGTAGAAGCTGCCAGATCCTGTGTTATCCTAATTGTGTTTCCACAACATTCAAATTGTTTCTTCCTGGCTGCTTATAATATTTTCTCCTTGATCTTGGAACTCCAGAACCTGGCTATAATATCCCTAGGAGTTTTCTTTTTAGAATCTTTTTCAAGAAGTGATCAGTGAATTCTTTCAACCTCTATTTTGCCTTCTGTTTCTAAAATATTAAGGCAACTTTCCTTGAGAATTTCTTGAAGAATGATTTCTAGGTTCCTTTTTTGATCATGGACTTCAGGTAGTCCAATAATTTTTGAATTATCTCTCCTTGATCTATTTTCCAGGTCAGTGGTTTTTTCCAGTGAGATATTTCACATTGCCTTCTATTTTTTCATATGTTTGGGTCCATTTAATAGTGTCATGATTTCTTATAAAGTCCTTAGCTTCCACTTGCTCCAATATAGTTCTGAAGGAATGATTATCTTCAGGGAGCTTTTGAGATTCTTTTTCCATCTGGCAAATTTGTCTTTTTAAGGCATTCTTCTTCTCATTGCCTTTTTGAGTCCCTTTTGCCATTTGAGTTAGTCTATTTTTTAAGGTGTTGTTTTCTTCAGTTAGGTTGTTCACTCTCTTTTCATGATTTTCTTGCATCATTCTCATTTCTCTTCCTAATTTTTCTTACACTTCTCTCATTTGGTTTTCAAAATTCTTCTTAACTCCACTATGGCCTGTAACCAATTCATATTTTTCTTGGATGCTTTTGTTGCCGGAGTTCTGACTTCATTGTCTTCCTCCCATTCCATGCTTTGATTCTTTTTGTCCCCAAAATCGAAGTCTAATGGTGGGTTGCTGTGCTTGCTTTGCTTCCTTTGCTTGCTCATGTTACTACTCAATTACTTGACTTTTGAGCTTTATGCCAAAGTTGAACTCTGCTTCCAGAGAGCAGAGCTTTCTCCCAAATCACTGGGGTTTTCACAGTCACCAGAGCTATTGGTTGGGTGCTCTCTCTGAAGCCTCCATAGGCTCTGGCACCTGATCATATACCCCAGGACCTCCACCCCGGATAGTGATCCAGATCCAAGCAGGTTAATGCAAGAGCAATTACCTGTCTGAATGGTCGCTTAGTGTACCTACAATCTGCAGGCCAGGACCTCTAAAGCAGCCATGCAGCAGTGGCACTGTGCCTTAGCCACTTCTCTCTCCAAGGGCAAATGCAAGCCTGGACCTCCTGTTCCCAAAGTCCACACTGACCTTTTACTTTGCCTTTGGCATTTATGGGTTGATAATTCTGGAAACCTCAACAGCTGCTGATGACCCACTTTCCCAAAGTCCCTCCAGCTGGTCAAGGCCACCCTGAGGCTAAAACCCCAGTCTCACATGGAGTTGGACTCTGTTCCTAGCCTGCTGTGATGAGCCCTTCCTGTCCACCTGTCAGGCTGCCTTCATTGGGAGATTTGTTTCTGTCACTTCGTGGCTTCTGTAGCTCTAAAGTTTGTTTAGAGTCATATTTTGTAGTTATTTGAGGTGGTTATGCAGGGAGCTCAGGGAGTTTTCCTGCTTCTACTCCACGATCTTGGCTCCACCAAAATTTTATTTTACAAATATTATCTCACTTTATCCTCACAATAACCCCACAAGTTAAGTGCAATTATTATTCCTATTTTATATTTGAGAAAAGAGGTTAAGTGACTTACCCAGGGTCATAAAGCTAGGAAGTGCTTAAGGTCATATTTGAAATCCCAACTTTGTGACTTCAAACCTAGCACTCTACTTATTGAGGTGTTATATGTCTCAAATGACATAATAGATAGTTTATATCACAGTTGGAAATATAGGGTTGGAGTCTAGCTTCTGATGCATACTGATTGTATGACCCTGAAAAAATCACTCAACTGTTTAGTGACACTGGTTACTCTTCAAGTATAGATGTTAGTGTTCCAACCCCAAATAGTTTTTTAAATGTATTTTATATGTAATCATGTGTATACATGTTGTCTTTGCCTATAGGATGTAAGCTCCTTGAGGACAGGTACAATTTCATTTTCGTTTTTTTTATCTCCAGACTCTAGCACAGTGTCTAGCACATAATAACCCCTTAGTGAATGTTTGCTGATTGAGAGGTTACAGATCACTATTGTATTAAATATTTAAATCTCTTCTTATTCCAAATAATATTATAATTGTTAGTCTGTGACTAAAAGAGTAATCATTTGTAAAACAATTTTTAATTAGGCAAATAAGGAAACTAAAATGGCCATGGTATTTGTTTTGACAAGAGATACCTCCATTAGCCATATACCCCAAAGAAGTCATTAGTGTGAAGAAAACCTCCAGTGACACCAACATATTTTTAAAAATGCTTTTTTTAGCAAAGAATTGGAACAAATTAGATGCTACTTAGCTAAGGAAAGGCTCAAGAATTTGTAGTATGTGAATGTCATAGAATATTTCTGTATTGGAAGAAAAATGAAAAAACACAAAGAAATAATAAAAAAAAAACTTAATGAATTGATGCAGAGTAAAGTAAGCAGAACCAAGCAAACAACATAGACAATGACTACAACAAAGTCAATGGAAAGAACACCACTGCCAAAACAATCAAAAGGGAATCTTGAAATTTTAAATATTAAGCATGGCTGCAAAGAAGAGATAGAGAGGCCACTCATACAGACGGAAAAGATCCATAGGCATGGTCTATTACATACACTTCAAAATTTTAAAATATAGCTTTTGACTAGTTTTTTTTTTTCTTTTTCATTTAAAAAAATATTATTGTTATGGAAGAGGAAGAAATACTAGAAAAATTTCAGTGATTCAATAACAAAAGATATAATTAAAATAAAGTCTATGTTTAAGTAATTCAGATTATGTCACATATTTATATGATAGTTGTATTTGGCATCTGTAGACTAGGCTGAAACCTAATAACCTGTTTTGAAAGTATGATTCAGAAGTAACAGACAAAACAGCCCCACCACTTCTCTGTTAGTCATTTCTTTAAAAGTCAATCACATATTGACAAATGTCCTTGTTTCCAGAAATGATAATGACCTATTTCAATTCACTGAGTTATTCTCACATTTAAATAAAAGATCAGAAGTTGCCAGTAGGATTTTATCTTGTGCTATGAACTCTCTTTATCCTTCTTGTACTCCCTTCATAACAGGCAAGAGTTTTGGTTCTCCTGAAGTCTTATGTATGACACCCTAGAGTAAGAATAAAATAAGAAGGCAATTTTTGTTGCTGTTGCATTGGATTTATCCTGTGGCTATGATTTTCAAGTTTATAGATCGGCTGATTAGAATCATTATTATTTGGGAGTTAAAAATGCATTTTTAGTGATTTAGCATGATGGATTAATTTAACCTCAGTATCACCTGTACTGAGAGAGCTTCAAAATATGAATTAATTGATAAAGTTTCTTATAAGAACAATAAGCAGTAACAGTAACTTCCAGCACAGGAGGAAAATAAACTAAAGGGAGTAATTATTTTTTATCAGTGTGAAAAATAACTTCTCATATCAAAAATGATTTTTAAGACAATGTGTTATGGCAAACTTAGAGATTATTAGCTCCCAAAAAGAAAGAAAAAAGCACCTGAAAAAGAACTAACAACTACTCACTCAAATGCTTACTTTTTCAAAATATATACTATTTTAATTAATTTAATTAATAAATATTTAATTTATACAATGATGACACCATTGATGAATGTATGAGAAAGGAACAGAAAGACTTCTACAAATGATGTTACAAAGTATGCTGCATCTTTATTATCACACAATTGATTAAAAACATAGAGAATACTATAGCACTGAATTTCATAGCATCAAATAATATTATTGTGTCATTTGATCCTTGCAATAACATGTGGATGGAAGTGCTATTTTTATTCCCATATTACAGATAAAGAAACTGAAGCAAACAAATAGTGAGTGACTTGCCCAGGTCACCCAGCTAATAAGTGTCTTAGGTCAAATTTGAACTGATATCTTTCTTGACTCTAATTAAAGGGGCCGTCCCTTCACTCACTTCTTAAAAAGGCCTATTCACTGAATGGTCTTTACCTCACTCTAAGTGAGTACCTGAAAAGGCCTTAGCCTAAAAGGGTCAGGATCTCCCACTGCATTCTGAGTCATCTCCAGTCATTCTGAGGAATATCAGGCTGCTGTCCCCAGATGTCTGTGGAGGAGAAAGTGAGGTTGGTGACCTTGCACAGCCCTCCCTCACCCAAATCAAAGTCAACTTCAAGTCATGTCAACATTTTCCTAATGCCATGGTCCTCTTCAAAAATGAAGGATAAACACAACAATGGCTCTCTCCTTCAACTGTGTCACTTAGCAGATCATCCAAGTATGGCTATGTGTATTTTTCCATAAGTCCATCAGTAGCCCCATTATGTTATTAGACTTTCCAAATATCATGTTGAGTAAGGTTTGGGGTTCCCCTAGATAGCAGCAAAGCTGCTTCTACCAAATAGAACTATTTGTTGTTCAGTTGTTTAACTCATGTCTAACTCTTTGTGACCCGATTTGGGCTTTTTTTGGTAAATATACTAGAGTGGTTTGAGGCAAACTCAGGAATTGAAATAAACAGGGGTAAGTGACATGCCCAGGGTCACACAGCTAGGATGCATCTGAGGCCAGATTTTAACTCAAGAAGATGAGTCTTCCTGTCTTCAGGCCCAGTACTCTATCCACTGTGCCACCTAGCTGACCTAGAAGATCTATACCAAATGTCAAATTTTGGCAAAGAATTCAGATGCCAAGATTAAAAGAAATTTGAAGCAAAATACAACAAATCCACAGAACACAAAGTTCAAAATAATTACCATGGCTAAGTCCTGATTTAGCATAACAACAAAAATCCCCTGCTATGGTCGAAATGTTCGATTTTGTAGTACATAATGGGCTGAAACCAATTACCATATTTTATATAATTATAACTTCAAATAGTGTGAATTCAAATACATGCAACCACTTCAAGGGATTTGTTATTCACACTAATCAAGACTTTGCTACACAAAAGGCCTTCTGTATAATAAAAAAGATCTCGGGTTCCTATAAGTGCCCTCATTTTGTGTGGAGCTAGAGAAGGGAGGCAATGGATACAATTCAAGTACAACTAAACAATTTGTACATTTTTGTACATTCTTTTAGGGCTTCTAAAAAATGAATTGCTGACCACTTTGAGATAAGGGGAAAACTGAATACATTTTTAAGGGAATAAGTCACTAATAATAAGTTTATGTTATATTAGAATCTGCAAGCTTTTCACCAATGTAACAGAGGTCAGTATTGAACAAAAAGATAACCTCCAGAAAGATGGAATTTCATATACCTTAAGAGCAGACTTGGGGATAACAATGACACCCAGTGGTCAAATAGTTTCTGTGCTGTTGAAAACTACTTCTATTAGATTTTGGTTGGATACCAGATGATCTTTCCACTTTCTAATTGGTATCCCCCGTAGAGTCTAAGGAAAAGTAGCATTTTTGAAAAGAAATCATTTCTACTTCTTTTACGTAATAAAAACTAATCTTATGTATAAATTTAAAATAACTGCTGGATATATCAAGATGACATATATAACAACAATAATAAAATAGCTAGAATCCATATAGAATTTAAAGTTTTACAAAGCAGTTTACAAATATTATCTCATTTAAAACTCCCAAGAACCCTGGGAAGTAGGTGCCATTATTACTCCAATTTTACAGATGAGGCAACTAAGGCTAACTGAGGTTTAGTGCCTTAGCTAGAGTCACACAGATATTAAGTATCAAGGATCAAATTTGAATTCAGGTCTTCATGAACTCACATCCAATGCTCTCTATTTGTATATATGCAAATGAAAATGTGACCTTTGTTATTTGAAAGTTATGCCATCTAAAGATCTGAGGCTTCTACCCAGAAATGTAGCCCATATGTGTCTATTTTAAACTTATACATATTCCTTTACAAAGGCATCCTCCAATGCTCAAATGTTAGAAATTAATTCAGACTGTATCATCTAATATAGTTCATATGAGAAAGGAATTCTTCTCCAAAAAATCTCTAAGAAGTAGTCATCACTTTATGACTTTTCTTCCTAAAGAGACTTCTCTTCCTAAAGATCTCTAGTGACAGGGAGCTCACCATTGATCAATGCAGTTTATTTCCCTTTTGGACCTCTCCAATTCTTTGTTTTTAATTGAAATATTATTTATTGTGACCTTAATCATCAAAAAACACAAAATTTCAATATACAGAAAAAAATAAAAATGAGGATTGTAGACTAGACTACGGACTTTCATTTTGGATAGTTTCATTTTTTTTAAATAAATATATATTAATTTTGAAGAGATAATTGTAAAATTGCCCTATTTGTGTGTCTTTTTGCTCCTCTTTTTGTCTTCTTACTAGCACATTAAAAATTATTATTTGTGTCTTTTTTTTACTGCCTAACCCAACATCTCCCCCAAACAAAGAGCCTCCTTTGGAACAATTTTATATCATGATCAACAACAAAAACCCATATCTCAATATATACTTATAATCAAAATAGAATTCTTTATCTTTCTTCTTCCCCCTCTGCCAGACCTCCTTGGAGGGCACCCTTATATTTCAGTTCATCCCATTTTCCCATCTCTGTTTTTAAAAATATTTTATTTAATTTTAGTTTTCAACATTCATTTCCACAAGGTTTTGAGTTACAAATTTTCTCCCTTTCTCTCACATACCTCCCATCCCAAGATAGCAAGCCTACTGAATAACCCTTCCCCTAATCTGCTCTCTCTTATATCCTCCCCTATCAAGCCATCCCTGCCCACCCCAGCAACTTTCTGGTAAGGCAAGATGAATTTCTATGCCCCAGTGCCTGTATATCTTATTTCCCTGTTGCATGTAAAATAAAAACAACTTTTTAACATTTGTTTTAAAAACTTTGATTTCCAGATTCTTTCCCTTCTTACCTCCTCACCTACACCCATTGAGAAGACAAGCAATTAAATATAGTTTGTACATGTGTAGTTAAGTAAAACATTTCCGTATTAGTTATGTCGTGATAGATTAACTGTATTTCCCTCCATCCTATCCCAACCCCCACCTATTCAACTTTCTACTTTGACCTTGTCCCTTTCAAAAGCATTTCTTCTAACTACCCTCTCCCCAAATCTTCCCTCCCTTCTCTCATCCCCCCTGTTATCCCCTCCCCCCCTACTTTCCTGTAGGGTAAGATACCCAATTGAGTGTGTATGTTATTCTCTCCTTAAGCCAAATTCAATTAGAGTAAGGTTGACCCATTCCCTTTCACCTTCCTGCTCTTTGCTTCCATTGTAACAGTTTTCTCTTCCCTCTTTTTATTTTAATTTTTTGTTTTTTGGAGGGGGGGGGTAAGGCAATTGGAGTTAAGTGACTTGCCCGAGGTCACACAGCTAGTTGTTTTTTGTTTTTTTTTTCTGTATATTAAGTGTCTGAGGACAGATTTGAACTAAGGTCCTCCTGATCCCAGGGCCAGTGCTCTATTCACTCTGCCACCTAGCCATGCCTTCTTGCCTCTTTTATATTAGATAATTTACCCTGTTCCATCTCTCCCTTTCTCCTCCCATTATATTCCTCTCTCACCTGTTAATTTTTTAAGCTATCATCCATTCCTATTCAGCTGATCCTGTACCCTCTGTCTATGCATACATGTACACACATATACACATATACACACACTCACACATGTATTTATACAAGTATATACCCTCCTATACATACATATATATGTATACACATATATACACATATATTCCCTTCAACTATCCTTATAGTGAGAAAAGTCTCATGGGTTATAATTATTGTTTTTCCATGTAGTAATGAAAATAGTTTGACTTTAATGAGCTCCTTATGATTTCTTTTTCCTGATTACTTTCTCATGCTTCTCTTGCTTCTTGTATTTGAAAGTCAAATTTTCTGTTCAGCTCTGGTTTTTTCATCAAGAAAGCTTGAAATTCCTTTATTTCATTGAATGACCATATTTTACCCTGAAGCATTATACTCAGTTTTTCTGGGTAGGTTATTCTTGGTATTAATCCTAGCTCCTTTGACCTCTGGAATATCATATTCCAAGCCCTTCCATCCCTTAAGGTAGAAGCTGCTACATCATGTGTTATCCTGATTGCATTTCCACAATACTCAAATTGTTTCTTCCTGTAATATTTTGTAATATTTTCTCCTTGACCTGGGAACTCTGAAATTTGGCTATAATATTCCTAGGATTTTTCTTTTGGGGATCGTTTTCAAGAGGCAATCAGTGAATTCTTTCAATTTCTATTTTACCCTCTGGTTCTAGAATGTCAGCGAAATTTTGCTTGAGAATTTCTTAAAGGATGATTTCTAGGCTCTTTTTATGATCATGGCTTTGAGGCAGTCCAATAATTTTTAAATTATTTCTCCTGAATCTATTTTCCAGGTCAGAGGTTTTTCTAGTGAGATATTTCACATTGCCTTCTATAATTTCATTTTTTGGATCTGTTTAATAGTATCTTGATTTCTCATAAAGTCATTACCTTCCATTTGCTCCAGTCTAATGTTGAAGGAATTATTCTCTTCAGTGAGCTTTTGAAATTCCTTTTCCATCTGGCCAATTTGGTTTTTTTAAGGCATTCTTTTCCTCATTGGCTTTTAGGGCCTCTTTTGCCATTTGGGTTAGTCTATTTTTAAGGTGCTATTTTCTTCAGTATTTTGGGGGGTGTCCTTTAGCAGGCTTTTGACTCACTTTTCATGATTTTCTTGCATCATTTTTATTTCCCTTCCAAATTTTCTTTTTCTTATTTTAATATATATATATATATATATATATATATATATATATATATATATATATATATATATAGTTTACATCATTCATTTTCATAAGTTTTTGAGTTACAAATTTTCTCCCCATTTTCCCCTATCCATTACCCCAAAACAGTGGTCCCACTGAATACACCCCCTCCAATCTGCTCTCTTCCATATCTTCCCCCACACTCACTAGGAAGATAAGCAATTCAATATAGGTTGTACGTGTGTAGCTATGCAAAACATTTCCATAGTGGATATATTGTGAAAGACTGACTATATTTCCCTCCATCCTATCCCACCCCCAACTTGTTCTTTTCTATACTTTGATCCTGTCCCTTATCAAAGGTGGGTGCTTGCAACCCCCATCTGCCCTCCCTTCCATCTCCCCCCCTCTCATCCTCTTCCCCCCTACTCTCCTGTAGGGTGAGATACCTTAAGTAGTGTGTATGTCATTCCCTTCCTAAGCCAAATTCATTGACTTTCACATTAGACATTAGTCAAGTTATAAAGAAGGATTGTATTAGATGGAATGAACAATAGAAAAGAGGAAACAAACCCAAACAAGATAAAGAAAAAGAGCAGGTAGTTTGTTTCAATCTGGATTCAAGCTCTGTTCTTTCTAGTTTTTTTTTTTTTTCTCTGAATGTAGACACCTCTCTCCATTATGACTCTTTTGGAGTTGACTTATAACCCTGCATTGATGAGAAGAGTCCAGTCTATCAAAGTTGGTCATTACACATACATTGTGTCTGTAATTGTATACGAATTTCTCCTGATTCTGCCCTTCTCACTCAGCATCAGTTCGTATAAGCCTTTTCAGGTAAACATGAAGTCCATCTGCTCCTCATTTCTTTCTATGTCTCTCTTGTGTCTCCTAATTGGAGGTTGAATTTTCCAGTGAGCTCTGGCTTTTTCATCAGGAAGGTCTGGAAATCTGTTATATCATTGAATGACCATCTTCTTGCCTGGAAGAATATGTTCAGTTTCACTGGATAGGTGATCCTTCGTTGTAACCTGAGTTCTTATGCCTTATGAAAAGTCATATTCCCATTCCTCCAATCTTTCCATGTAGAGGCAGATCCTGTGAAATCCTCACTGTGGTTCCACAATATTTGAACTGTTTCTTTCTAGCTGCTTGTAGTATTTTATCCTTTACCTAATAGTTATGGAGTTTGGCCACAACATTTCTTGGACTTTTCAATTTGGGATCTCTTTCAGATGGTGGCTGGTGGATTCTCTCAAATTCTATTTTACCATATGGTTCTAGTATCTCAGGGCAGTTTTGCTTGATGAGCTCTTGGAACATGTTGTCCATGTTAATTTTTTCATCATGACTTTCCTGTAGGCCTATGATTCTCAGATTATCTCTCCTGGATCTGTTTTCTAGGTCAGTTGTTTTTCCATTGAAATATTTTACCTCTTTTTCTAATTTTTCATTCCTGATATTTTGTTTGACTGATTCTTGGTTCCTCATAGAGTTATTTGCTTCAATTTGGTTTATGCTAGTTTTTAGCAAATTATTTTCCTGTTAGCTTTTGGAGCTCCTTTCCCATATCACACATTTTTTTCTTTTTAAGGAGCTGTCTTCTTCATTGTAATGTTTTTTTTTTAATTTTGCAATTTTGATTTTAAAAGAATTATTCATTTTATCTTCTATCTCTCTAATTTGGTTATCAAAGTTCTTTTTGAGCTCATCTAAGAATGCTTTCTTTCAGCTGTGGATGTGGAGTCAACACTGTGTCCATCTGAATTCGGTTCCTCCTACTCACAATAGTAGGACTCCAGAGTCTTTGTCTTTGCAGTCTGCTTTTTATCCATTCTGAGGCAGGGCCCTAGCCATGCCCTTCCTCTAGGGTTCCCAAGCCTTTAATGTTTAACGTTTTGCTTTTGGGTAATAGTTACTATGTTTTCAGGGTCAGAGCGGGGTATTAGAGCAGTTGGGGTTTACTCTGCCATTCTGGTCCCTTGAAGTCCAGATAGAGGATTTTTAAATTTCTGGGCTGTGGGTTGGTAGTCGCAGGAGTAGCTGCTGCCACTGCCAGGGTCACTGCATTTGACTCTAACCCGGCTCTGCCCACTAGCCACCCTGCAGTGATAAGCCTGGCAATGGCCCTTGTGGTTTTTGGGTCAACTTGCTGCCACATTGATCAGGCCTTGTCCAGACCTCTCTGCCAGCTCCCGTTGTCTTCCAGGCCTCCTCTTACTTAATTTTCAAAATCCTTCTTGAGCTCCTCCATGGCCTGTAAGCAATTCATATTTTTCTTGGAAGCTTTTGATGCAGGAGTTTTGACTTTGTTTTCTTCTTCTGGTTCCATGTTTTGATCCTTTTTGTCTCCAAAAAAGTATACTATGGTCTGATTATGTTCCTCTGTTTGCTTATCTTGCCAGACAATTACTTGACTTTTGATCTCTTTGCCATGGTAAAACTCTGCTTCCAGAATGGAGAGAGCTGAGTGCCAAATTGCTGTGCTTTTCACAATTGTCAGAGCTATGAAGAGGTCTCCCTCTCTACCACCCCCACAAGCTTTGGCACAATGGCATTCCTCACCCCAGGACCACCACCCAAGACTCAGATCCAAGCATGTCAAAGCAAGAGCAATTACCCTCTGAATGGTCATTTGATCCCCCTACAATCTGCAGGCCAGGAGCTCTGGAGGCAGCCATGCCACAGTAGCACCTCTACTGCCTCTTGCCCCAGGGGCAGAGGCCAGTCCATGCTCTTCCATCACTCAGTTTCAACAGAGTTCCCCACTGACCTTTTACTTTGTCTTTGGTGTTTATGGGTTGAGAACTCTGGAAACCACCACAGCTGCTGCTGATTCACTCTCCTGAAGCCTGCTCTGTCCAGTCTGTGCCACTGGTCTGGGCCCATATAACTCACTTGGGAATGCACTCAGCTCCCAGTCTGGTGCAAAAGACCATTTATGTTGGCCTGCCAAGCTGCCTTCAGTGGAAGATATATTTCTCTCTGTCCCTTTGTGGGTTCTGTAGCACTAAAATTCTTTTAGAGTTGTATTTTACAGGTATTGGAGATGGTTGGTGTAGGAGCTTATGTAAGTTCCTGCTTTTACTCTACCATCTTGCCTCTGCCCTTGGACCTCCTCCAATTCTTAGAAGTTGTTGCTTAGGTCTTCAAGGAGCTTATTGTCACAGTGGATAGATCACTAGCCCTGAAATCAGGAAAAATTGAGCTGGAATTCAGCTTCACATAATTACTAACTATGTCTCTGGGCAAATCATTTAACCTCTGCTGGTCTCAGTTTCCTTGTCCTATAAAAAGGGGATAATTACAGAACCACATTTCAGGGTTGTTGGGAGGACAAAAATCATTTTTTTCAGGAACAATAATTATAAAGCACTTAGCACAATGCCTGATATATTATAAGAGCTATACATGATTGGTGGTGAATGATGACGATGTCAAAATCTCACTGTGCCCCTTCTTGGTGTTTCCAATATGGTCCTTTGGGGGCCAATCCAGATAAAATTTAAAACCTCTTAGTCATGATAATATTTCAGGTACTTGAAGTATTTCAGGTACTATGTTTTTCTTTTATAGGATAAGAATTCACAATTTCTTCAACTGAATCCACTATTATATGATTTCTAATCTGCCTCACATTCCTAGCCACTCTCCTCTGGTTGTACTCTCTAAATGAGGAATCCAAAGCTGAACACAATATTCCATTTATTTTTAGTGACTAGGCACAAGTGCAGCTGAATTGTTATCTTCCTCACTCTGTATATTACCCTTTCATTAATGCAGAGGAAGATTGCATTACTTGTTTGTTTGGTTGGTTTTTGGTTTGCATATAGCATTATTGATTCATGTTGTCCTTACAGTCTTAAAAATAAAACAAAACAAAATAACAAAGAGCATTTAAAAAAAAAACTTGTTTTCTAGTTGTAATCTCCTTTTTTCTATATATGTGCAGCTTTTAAAAACTTTAAATTTTTCCCTAGTAATCATCTCATTGTATTTGGCCCACTACCCTGTATTGTTGAGATCTTTTGGGTTTCCAGTTTTGTTATCCTGTGTGAGATATCTCCCAAACTCTGTGGAGTCTCCAGATTTGATAAGTTTGTCATCCCTGGTTTCAGGAAATGTCATTGATAAAAATGAAAACCGAAAAATAGAACAAGGTCAAGGCCAGGCCTCTGGATCACACAGTCATATAACAACACACCCCTTGGATATTGGGTTTTTAATGACTAATTTGTGAGGCTAAATCTCTACCTAATACTACATGAATCTGGCTTAACAAAACTCTCAGCTAGCCTACATCTTCCATCTTGTTCACAAAGATAACATTAGAAACTTTGTGAAATGTGTCAATGAAATTCAAGCATACTGCATTTCTATCTATCTATCTATCTATCTATCTATCTATCTATCTATCTATCTATCTAAAACAATAGGTCTATATATCCTAGGTAGCAGACCCATTCTCTCTTTTTTTTTAAATTTTCACTTCCTCAACACATCTAAAATGATTTTGTGTTGTTTTCAAAATTGCTGACATAGCTTCTTTCTTAAAACTGCTATTCTTAATATTATTAAAACAAGAGTGTGTCGATCTTTTAAAACAGTCTTTCAGTTACCTTTTCTTCTATCATTTATGTCTTTGAAAAATATGTTGAACAGTAAGTATCCTGTGTATGCATGCTCACATACATACACATGCACATGCATGTGTACACACATACACATACACACACATATCTCCAGTTTCCTTACTCCTTTTTTTCCTCATAACAATGTTTGTATTATTGATAGATGGGGGAGGGAGGAGAAAGGATTGATAATTTATTAAGCACCTACTATGTGCCAGGCACTGCTAAGCGCTTGACAAATATTATATCATTTAATCCTCATGACAACACCAGAAGGGAGGGAAGTACTATCTTTATGGCCACTTTTTATTTGAGGAAACTAAGGCAGATGGTGTTTCAGTGAGTTCTGCCGGGTCATACAGCTAGTAAAATATCTGGGACTGTATTTTAACTGAAGTCTTCCTGACTCCAGGTCCAGAACTGTATTCAATGTGTCACATAGCTGGAGAGAGAGAGAGAGAGAGAGAGAGAGAGAGAGAGAGAGAGAGAGAGAGAGAGAGAGAGAAAGAGAGAGAGAGAGAGAGAGAGGATAAACGGTAGATAGATGATAGACAGATAGATAGGTAGATAGATAGATAGATAGATATATAGATAGATAGATAGATAGATAAAATAATAGAGTATCAAGAAATTATCTATCCCTCTTAGGATAGTTCATCATGCAGAATTTATGCCAATGGAATCTAATCTATTCCCATTCCCCCCTGAAATCATTGGAATCTATTCTTCTTAAATCCAGATTCCTATCATCCCTACTTTGGCAAGGAGCTATTCTCCATCGAGTCTATTCAATCAATATTAATCATTTGCCTCCTGGTGGGCAGAAACAGGGAGAGAAATAGGTGATTAAAAAGGAGCTGAAAATGGTTGACAATGAGAAGTCGGTCTGAGTTAAAATATTTTTTGCAATTAATCCATAAAATGTGCAACACATCAAAAATTGAGAACTTAATTTTCAAAAGAATAGCCTATGGAAAGCTAAGACTACATTCTCAGTTCTTAGGTACCACCCTATATAAAAATGAATTTTTGAGAAACTTATGACTAAAGGTAAAGAGAGGTAAGAAGGGGAAATGAAAAAATGAAAATGGGCATCTAAATGGGTGGGACTTGACCCTGAAGTGTAAGATTATAATCACTCTTCTGTATCATTTTCTTGATAAGCAAGGTACCCAGTGCAAATCTTCAGGGAAGAGATGATTTAAAGTGACAGTGGCAATCAATAGACAAAAAATGTATTGTATCTGACCTATTATGTGCCAGGCATTGGTATTACAAATGTGAAAGCGAAACTGTTCATGTTTTCAAGGAGTTTACATTATATAAGGGAACACATTATGTTTATAAGGGAAAAAATATGGGATATATATTTTAAAATTCAGTGTCTGGTACAAGGGTCATTAGCAAATGGAGAAATAAGGAATGGTTCCTTGAAGGATATAGTATATAAATTGATACATGAAGGCATGGTTCCAACAAGTAGTGGTGAGAAGAGAAAGTAATCCTGGCACTGGGGCAACCCTGGGGCCAGAGACAGGAAGTAAAATGTTTTGGGGGAGTAGCAAGAAAGCCTATGTGACTGAAATGTACTGATCATGATAAAGAATGATATCTAATAATTCTGGAAAGGTAGAGGATTCAGATAATTGCAGAGATTTAAATGTCAACCAAGGAAGTTTGTATTTTGTCTTAAAAGCAGTGAGGAACCATTGAGATTTCCAGAGCACATGGGTGACATAGTCAAAACTGACTTTTAGGAATATCACTTTGGCAGCTGTTTGGAGGATAGATTGTAGAGAAGAAAGACTGGACGAAGAGAAAATTTATTAAGAGACCATTACCAAGGGAGAAATGATGAGGGCATGAACTAGAGAATTTGTAGTGTGGAAAGAAAGAGATGGATTTTAGAGATGTTGAAGAAGTGGAATTAATAAGACTTGGTAACTGTTTGGAAATAGGGTGGGCAGGGGATGAGAGTGAAGAATCATAGATTACTGAGGTTATTAACCACAGTGACTGGAAGAATAGCGGTGATTTTCACAGAAATGAGAACTTTTTCTGGATAGAATTAAGGGAGGGGGGGAATAATGAGTTCTGTTTTGGATACTGAGCTTGAGATGCCTGTGGGACAGGTGGAGTGATGTGATAGAATCAGCAGAAAAATATCTTGGTTGCTTTCTTTACACAAGTCTAGTGTGAAATTGATGTTCTAAGCCAAGAACCCTATTGCCCAGAGGCCTACACATGGAAACCAGTAAGGATGAGCTTAATAGAAGGCCCATGGATTTCTTAAGAAATGGCCAAATCTATTACCACTGACCTATGTTTTCTTGTCTCTAGCAGAACAACAACTACAACAAATGTGTGCATTACATATTTGGGAGGGGGGAGAAAATAGGGTAAAATTTTGGGATTGAGAACTTGTTTATTGAAATAATATGTTGAGGTAGAATGAAAATGTGTGGAATAGTGTTGTTTTCTCCAACTATTCCTATAATGATGATATGGATCCTTAATCTGTCTTAATGAAAATACTCAGTATAATCCAAGAAAGGCACAGAAATCAAAACTGTTATGGCAAGGATTCTTATTTGAGAATGAATTAAACTAGATAGGCTCAGAGTCCTCCTCCAGCTCTGAAATTTTGAGATTCTGAAAAGTCAGTATTAATTATACTTTTCTTAATAGTAAATGCAATAGGGGCAGAGCCAAGATGGCGGAGTAGAAACAGCGAGTCCAAGCTGCTCTTCCCCCAGATTACCTCCAAACTATGTAAAAGGGGACTCTGAACAACTTCTGGAGCCCCAGCACCTACAGAACGACAAAGAAAGGGGGAATTGACAAAGAAAATCTAACCTCCTGCTTAGGACAGCCCAGCAGCCCTGCAGGAAGGACCAGTGCAGCGCTCCGCGACCAGTCCATGGGGAGCCCAGCACAGATCCGCCTGAGTTGAGGTTTTAGCTCCAGGGCAGCAGGGCCAGCAGCTGGCTGGAGGGACCCCAGAACACCAGCAACTGTGGCAATTCCAAAATTATCAACATAGAAATGCCTAGGACAAAGTGAGAGGTTAGTGCCCTATGGATTTTGGGACCAGTATTTGGGGAATGCATCAGCTTCCCCCCCTGGGGGCTAGAAGCTGCTGAGGAGAAACACCATTTTGTAGTTTTCAGAGGCAGCTCCAGCTCCTGGCCTGCGAACTGTAGGGAGATCCAGCGAACAGTCTTGGGGGGTAATCACTCTTGCTTTAACCTCCCTGGATCTGGATTGTTATCTGGGGTAGAAGTCATGGGTGGGTTTCCAGCTTGCCAGAAACGGAAGTTGCCCCACACACACACACATGTTCGGGACGGAAGTTCACTTGTCTGGCAGCCCAGCCATACTGTGGCAACAAGCCCCAAAGTCAAGTAATTAAGTGGCAACATGCCAAGGCAAAGGAAACAAATTAAACAGAAAAATGCAACCATAGACTCTTACTTTGGGGGCAGGGAGGATAGAAGAATGGAACAGCTAGAGGACTGTGAGGTCAGAAGGCCTGTCCCAGGGGAAAACATGAGAGGGTTGCAGGCCATAGAGGACCTTAAGAAGGACTTTAAAAATCAAATAAGAGAAGTGCAGGAAAAATTGGAAAGAGAAATGAGAAGGATGCAGGAAAAGTATGAAATGAGGGTCAACAGCCTGACTGAGGAAAATAACACCTTAAAAAATATACTAACTCAAATGGCAAAGGAGGCCCAAAAGGGCAATGAGGAGAAGAATGCCTTAAAAAGTCGAATTTGCCAGATGGAAAAGAATCTCAGAAGTTCACTGAGGAGATTCATTCCTTCAGAGTTAGACTGGAGCAAATGGAAGCTAATGACTTTATGAGAAGTCAAGATGCTGTTAAGCAGATCCAAACAAATGAAAGATTAGAAGGCAATGTGAAATATCTCATGGGAAAAACACTGACCTGGAAAATAGATCCAGGAGAGATAATTTAAAAATCATTGGACTGCCTGAAAGCCATGATCAAAGAAAGAAACTAGAAATCACCCTTCAAGAAATTCTCAAGGAACATTGCCTTGATGTTTTAGATCCAGAGGGCAAAATACAGGTTGAAAGAATCCACTGATCACCTCCTGAAAAAGATCCCAAAAAGAAAACTCCTAGGAATACTACAGCCAGGTTCCAGAATCCCCAAATCAAGGAGAAAATACTACAAGCAACCAGGAAGAAACAATTTCAGTATTGTGGAAACACAATCAGAATAGCCCATGACCCTGCAGCTTCTACATTGAGGGATCGAAGGGCATGGAATATATTCCAGAGGGCAAAAGAGCTGGTACTGAACCCAAGGGTCACCTACCCAGCAAAACTGAGTATTTTGTTTCAGGGGAAAATATGGTCATTCAGTGGAATAGAGGACTTTCAAGCATTCTTGAGGAAAAAACCATAATTGAATAGAAAATTTGACATCCAGACACAAGAAGGAAGAGATGCCTGAGAAGGTAATCAGGGAAAAGAAATCAAAAGTAACTTATCAAAGTTGAACTATTTACGTTCCTATATGGAAAAACAATAACTGTGTCTGATGAAATCATTCTCAGTATGAAAATAATGGAAGAAGGGCGTATGGTCATATGAATACATATGTGAATGTGTGTATATATGTTTATAGTTATACATGGATAGAGGGCATAGGTTGAATTTGTTGGGAAGGGAGTGCACTCAAGGGGTGAAATTATGAGGTGAGAGAGGAAAGTGGCAAGAGGACATGGGGAGAGACAGGGTAGGGTAAACTATCTCATGTAGAAGAAGCAAGGGGAAGTGGTTGCAAGGGAGGGGACGAATAGGAAGGCAAAAAGGCAAAACCACATTCTCATTGAATTTGGTTCAGGGAGAGGATGACATACATACCAAATGGGATATCTCAACTTGCAGCAGAATAGGGGGAAGGGGGATGAGAGGAGGGATGATGGATGGGAGGGCATCTTTGGGGGGAGAGGAGGTTGGAAGTACCCACTATAGAAGAGGGACAGGATCAAGTAGGGAATGGACCAGGTGGGGGGGTGGGATGAGTGGTAGGCAATTATAAGCCACCTTGTACAATATATCTACTATGATAGTGTTTTGCATAGCTAGACATGTACAACATATACTGAATTACTTATCTCCCCAGAGGGAATGGGCGACAAGGGAGGAAGGAAATGGATCTGAAATCCAAGGCCTTAAGATTAAATGTTTCAAATATATATAAATACTATTATTAATACTCTTTTGCTTGTAATTGGGAGATAAGATGTGCAGGCATTGGGACACAAAGATTCACCTTCCTCTAATGGAAAAGTCGAAGGGGGTATGGGAGAAGATATGGGAGAGAGCAGATTGGAGGAAGTGATATCTTGTGGGACTGTTATTCTGGGAGGGTGGGTAGGGGAAAAATGGGGGGGAAATAATTGTAACTCAAAATCTGGTGGAAATGAATGATTTAAAACAGAAGTTAATAAAGCATTTTTTAAAATAAAATAAGAATACAGGTATAATGATAAAAAAATAAAAATAATAAAAATAAAAAAATAGTAAATACAATAGGCATCAGGAAGCCAAACAGCTTTTTCCAATAACACACGGAAAGCTAGTTATGAAAGAGTTATGGATAAGAGTATGTGGAGCATAAAATTACACTGTCATCGTTATTGATTTGAAAAAATAATTTTTGTATATTATTAGGTTATTTTTGTTATTTCTGTGGTTATGGTTGAAAGTCTCCATTTTCCAATAGAAGCTCTGCTTGTTTTTTGTTTTTTTGCTTCATGGTACATCATACCTTTTTACTGGTATCCTCTGATGCCTTTCCCTTTTTAGCTTCCTTTTATGTGTTGTCTTCTCCCATTAGACTGTAAGCTCCTCAAGGGCAGGTACTGTTTTTCTTTTCTTTTCTTTTTAAATTTACATTCCCAGCGCTTAGCACAATGCCTAGCATATAGAAGGTATTTAATAAATGTTCATTGAATTGAAGTGGTTGTGATTGTGGTTGTTTAATCTTTTTACCTTTCTCTAACAAGTAGTCTTTTCTTCTGATTTTACTTCCTGCTCATTATCTAACATGTTAAACTCTGCTATAGTTACAAAACAATTTAGTTTTAATTAGTGGATCCAACTGGGAAGTCATTAAGTAAGTTAGAGTACTGGATATGGAGTCAGGCAGACCTCAATTTTAATACTGCTCCCACACTTCAGCTGTGCTACTCAAGCCATGTGACTTCATCTCTCAGTTACTTCAAGTGTCAATTAAATGAATTGTACCCGATGGCCCCATAGTTATTATTCAGCCCTAAATCTTTGTGCCTATAATTTCTCTTTGTTGAGTAAAAAATAGAAAATGATTCAAGGAAACAAATCTCACTCCTCTGTGATCTATTTTTTTTTTTTTGGATTTCCTTTTGGGGCCCCAAACAGGTATATGTTTTTAATTATCACAGTTCATTGAATGTCATGTTTGAGGCCAGCCAGAGATTTTTGCTAAACATTCCCCAAGTGTCTTGTTTTCATCATTCACAAAATTTTGCTATAACACACATTTAGCTATGGAAAGAAAACACCAGATGACCTGCTAAGATTATGAAAGTGTTGCTGAGGAGCTTATTGCTTCAAATTTTCAATTAGAGTATTGTCTTCATTAGACATTTTTAATTTATGTGGGTAATGTTAGTAGAATGGCACTTGGTTTTGTTACCCATTCACTAATTGCATAGAAAAATACACTCATTGCAATTCAGCAGACATGCAAGGTGTGTCAACATAAAAAAGATTTTCAAAAAAATATTTTTATCAAAATTTATTTTGTACTGGGTTGAGGTATAAAGGGGAGAGGTATATAAGGATATACCTTATAAACAAAAAAGTATATACAATGTAATTTTGAGGAGGAAGAATGTTTGGATGGGGCTTAAGGGGAATAAGGAAATAATTTAGTTTGTAATACTTTAGACACCCAAGATAAGGAGACAGTTCATTACAAATAGAGTAATGCCAAAGCATTCTGGTAGAGGATGGAATGTCATGTGTGAGGCATAGCTAGCAGAAAGGTTTGATGAGAATGAATGGTATTTAAAAGGAAGCAAGATGAAAAAATGGTAAAAGTAAGTTTGATTTCCTCAATTATGAAATTACAAAAACATAATAGTAAGATATATTATATGAAGAGGCCCTCTAACCATAGTCACTTAATGGAGACTTCTATTTGTTTGTGGTCTAAACTTTCTTTCAGATATTATCTATTATATTTCAAATATAATCAAATGAATTATATAACCTCAAATGTAATCTATCTCAATTAAAATGATTGAAATTTTCTTATTTTGCATCTCATTATTACACTTTGACACAGATAAACAATGACTGACTTCATGGCATAGATTTCCTCCCACCGTTTTCTTACGATTTTCTTGTAAGTCAGGGTAAGGATGCTCATGACACCAAAGGTGAAGAAGATCCAGATTTTCCCATCAATCAAATGTTGCCCTTCCACTGAGAGCGCACAAAGCAGGAGTATCCTTTGTATATGTAAATGAAGCCAAACTGTCATCTCTAGTCAATGAATACCAACTGAACATGCCCTAATTTAAGTTAGACTTCACTCAGGAGTTCATTACCTAACTACCAAAACAGTTCTAATTTGTTAGGACTTGCCTAGCATGTGAATTAAAACAGTAGAGTAAGACTTTAAGAGTGACACATTTCAGGAAGGCTGTCCTATAGGAGCTATACAGTGCCTTTCAGAAATTTACGTATATATAATGGTATTTTAAATACATAGAATACTGCATTCAAATGCCTGATAATAACTGAGTCTGTGTAGTACAAAGGAAAGAATGTTGACTTTTGAATAAATGGATGTGGGTTCAAATTCATTGTGAATTTTGACTTTTTCTTTGGTATAATTATTGTTACTTCCATGGAGAGAGCATTTGAATCAGAGGACCTCAGTTCACATTTCATCTCTGTTCTGTACAGAGTAAGTTGGATAAATTTCTTTTTTTTTAACTTCTTTAGGTCACAGTTTCTTTTTCAATAAAATGAGGGTATTGAATTATATGGTTTAAACCATCCCTTCTTGGTCTAAATCTATGGTCTGATGTCAAGGAAAACTTTCTCTTTGACACACATATTCGCTCTTTATTTCAGTATTATAACTTTTTAAAGTTCATAATATCATATATGACCAATGAAAATTTAAGAGTCAACAGAAAGAGTGAAAGGTCCCCCATTTTCTGAATTTAACAAAACTATTATTTGTTTAGTTGGAAGGAATGAAATTTTTGACTGCAGGTATCAGTGGGACAGATCTAAAGGATTTTTAAGGAAAATGTCAGTTCTTTTCCTTCAAGGCTCTGTTTCTAGGGAATAGTTTGCTTACTTACTTACTTACTTACTTACTTACTTACTTACTTACTTACTTACACCAAGATGTCCTTTTCTGGGGAGAAATGTAAACTTGAAAGAATGATATTTTCTTGAAAGAATATTCATTCCTATTAACATCAGTCAGAAGTTATTTGGGATATGGGGTCTTCTCATTCCAAGAGGTGCAATTTTAAACCAAACACAGCTGGAGAAAAGTTAAAGGATCACGTATGTTTGGGAAATTCGAATGTACTACATTGTCCTTAGCTGTGGGTATATGCAGAACAAAAATTACAGTTTATCAGTTTTTAAGTGTATTGAAAGCAGCTGATTAGGTTATTATTTAGAAATATATTTTCTAGGCCCCAGCACCCCAGAACAACACAGAGAAGCTGACCGCCAGCTGAGGACAGCCCAGAAGCCCTGCAGGGAGGGCACAGCTCTATGGGAGCCAACAGCCCAGCTCGCCTGAAAGCTGAGCCACGGTTTTAGCCCCAGGGCAGCCAGTCCAGCAGCTGGCTGGAGGGACCCCAGTACACCAGCAGCTGTGGCGATTCCAGAATTATCAACACAGACACGCCTAGGACAAAGTAAGAGGTTAGTGCCTTATGGACTTTGGGACCAGTATTTGGGGAACACATTGGCTTCCTCCCCTGGGGGCTAGAAGCCACTGAGGGGACATGTGCCATTTTGCAGCATCAGTGGCAGCATCAGATCCTGGTCTGCAAACTGTAGGGAGATCCAGCGATGAGTCTTGGACGTTAATTGCTCTTGCTTTAACCTCCCTGGATTTGGATTGTGATCTGGGGGGGAGGTCAGGGGTGGGCATCCAACTTGGCAGAACCAGAAGTTGTGAAGACCCCAACATTAGGGATAGAAGCTCCCCTGTCTGGTGGCAGAGTCCTACTGTGGCAACAAGCCCAAAAGTCAAGTAATTAAGTGGCAACATGCCTGGGAAAAGGAAACAAAATAAACAGAAAAATTAAACATTAGACTGCTATTTTGGGGGCAAAGAGGATCGAAGCAGGGAACAGGAGGAGGACTGTGAGGTCAGAAATCCTGCTCCAAAAGCCCCAAAGGAAAATATGAGTGGGTTACAGGCCATAGAGGACCTTAAGAAGCAGATAAGAGAAGTGGAGGAAAAATTGGGAAGAGAAATGAGAAAGATGCAAGAAAAGTATGAAATGAGAGTCAACAGCCTAACTGAGGAAAATAACACCTTAAAAAATAGACTAACTCAAATGGCAAAGGAGGCCCAAAAGGGCAATGAGGAGAGGAATGCCTTAAAAACTTGAATTTGCCAGATGGAAAAAGAATCTCAAAAGCTCATTGAGGAGATTCATTCCTTCAGAGTTAGACTGGAGCAAATGGAAGCTAATGACTTTATGAGAAATCAAGATGCTGTTAAACAGATACAAACAAATGACAGAATAGAAGGCAATGTGACATATCTCATGGGAAAAACCACTGACCTGGAAAATAGATCTTCCTCACCCAGGAGTTTCTTATAACAGGGAAATCACAAACTCAGTCTAACACTGTATATGATGTGTAACACTTACATTTCCCCCCATTTGCCACCATCCCTCCAACATACTTACTGTTAAATGAAGATGGAGTCAGAAAACTATTCTTACTGGTTCCACTAAAAATTTATATTACAATATCTCACCTGGCTCCTTATTGCTGCTAGGCAATCCTACTACAACTCCTTTATCTGCTCACTATCCTAGTCTATACTATTGTTCTTTTAAACCTTTTCATCTCTACTCAAACCTTTTATGACTCCTCTCCAAGCTGAGAAACTTACCTAATATTTTACAACAAAAAATTAGGTCATTCATCATGACCTCCCTCTTCCCCCTTCTTCCTCATCTCCTATCACTCAGCTGCCTTCTGCCTCTATATTCTCCTGCACCCTTGTCTCACATGATGATGTGGCCTTACTTTTTACCAAGGCTAAAACCCTGGTTATCCCTTCTGTCATCCTCTCTTTATCAATTAGTTTAAATTCCTCCCTGTCTACTGATTCACCCCCCACTGCCTACAAACATGCTTATGTCTCTGCCAGCATTGAAAGATCCTCACTTCATTCTTCCATCCCTATCTCTCTATTATCCTCTATCTCTTCTGCACTTCATAACTAATTCCTTGAAAAGGCCATCTGTAATAGGTGCCTTCTCTTTCTCTCCTCTTCTAAGAAGTGTCTCTCAAGAAGCCCTTCACAATATGACTTCTTACCTTATCATTCTACTGAAACTGCTCTCTCAGAAGATACCAATTCACTCCAATGAACATTTATTAAGCAACTACTCTGTGCCAGGCACTGTGCTTAGTGCTAGATATACAATCAATAGAAAAGAGATAGTCCCTGACTTCAAAAATCTTACAATCTAATAGAGGGAGATAACACACAAAAAGCAGCAGGAAAGAGGCTCAGGAGGGACAACATGGGGTATCATGTGGCAGAATGACAGATGCAGTGTGGAGTGAGCCAAAAAGTTTGGTTTCTACACTCTAGAAAGGAAGGCATGAGTTTGGTCCTTCATCCTCCAGCCCTCCAAGGATAGAAGAGAAGAGGCTGAGGAAGAAGGTGTCAGTGAGTCTTGAGTTAGCAACATGGTGATAAGATTGGAGATGATGTTTAACTTGCTTCTTGTTCTATGGAGTTGAAAACAGGTAGGAAACAGATGCAGAGTTGCAAACCCAATGACCTTTCCTTAATTCTTATCCTCCTCATCCCCTCTGTAGGCAGACTGTGACACTGTTGATCACCCTTTCCTCAATACTGTCTTTTATTCAGTTTTCAACACACTACTCTCTCCTAGTTTCCCTCTTACCCATCTGACTGCTCCTTCGAGGTCACCGTTGCTGTTTCCTCATCTAGGTAACAGCCTCTAACTATTGGTGTCCCTCAAAATTCCATCCTGGGCCCTCTTCTCATCTACCTTTATTTGGTAGGCTTTCATTTTCTTACAGAGCCAATAGGATCTGAGTGAATTGGATTTAAGTGAGACAGAATTGCACAAAATTCTTAACCTCATTCTCTCTTCCAAATTCATCAAGGTTTATTAATGAGATAAAAGTGAGGATGACTGGCCATGACCTGAGCGGCAAGGAAATGACCTTGATTTCTTTAATGTCTGACCAAGTTCTAAGAACTCCACACCATTATCATGGCCATTGGAGCAAATTGTTTTCATCCACCCATTATAGCAAGGGAAGCCTTCACATGCATGGGGCAGATATGCCACTAACTCACTAAGGGGTTTGTGGCTCATCAGTTATCCTCAACGTGGTCTAACCTATCTGCAGAGATATTTTGCTGGGGTGCGGCTGCTGTGCATGCTACAGCTTTTTGGAGCCACAGGTGAAAGTTGAGTGCCAGGTGGACACCAAAGGTAAATGAACAGCCTTAAAATGGGTTCAGAAGGTCCTCACACCCCATACACCTCCTTCTCTCTTCATCCTATCTCACTTGACAATCTTATCAGCTCTCATGGATTTTATTACCATCTCTAAACTGAGGACTCTCAAATCTAACTATACTGCCCCAAAGACTCCCCTGACTTTTTTTTTTATTTTTAAAAGCAATTGGGCTTAAGTAACTTGCTCAAGGTTACACGGCTAGTCATTATTTATGCGTGGGTGCTCATTTTCTGAGGCTGGATCTGATCTCGGGTCATCCCATCTCCGAGGCCGGCACTCTTACTCACTGCGCCACCTAGCCGACCCTTTTAGGGCAATTGGGGTTAAGTAACTTGCCCAAGGTTACAAGGCTAGGTTTTTTTGTTTGTGTGGATTAAGTGTCTGAGGCCGGATCCGAACTCAGGTCCTTCTGATTCCAGGGCCGGCGCTCTATTCACTGTGCCACCTAGCCACCCCTACTCCCCTGACTTTCAATTTCACATCTCCACGAGGATGACTAAATGATATCTTAAACTAAGCGTGTCCTCAAGTGAACTCATTATCTTTCCCCCTGAATGCGCCCCCCTCCACCTTTCCTATTACCGTAGAGGCAACACCATACTCCCAATCCCTTAGACTCTCAACAATGAGTCATTCTGGACTCATCATTGTTATCTCCTATATCCAATCTGTTGCCAAGGCCTATCAATTTCACCTTTGCAACATCTCACCAATATGTCCTCTTCTCTCCTCTGATGTTGACACCACTCTAAGTGTGGGCTCTCACCACTTCACATTGAATTATTGCAATCCTTTGCTGGTAGGTCTGCCTGCCTTGAGCCTCTCTCCACTCTAACCCATAAACCATTCAGTCATTGAATTGCAGTTTCACAAGTGCAGATCTGACCATGTTATCCTCCTACTCAATAAACTCTAATGGCTCCCTATTTCCTCCAGGATCAAATACAAATTCTCTGTCATTGAAAACTCTTTATAACCTAGCCATCTCCTACCTTTCCAGTCTTCTTATCCCTTAACCCCAAACTTATGCTCTTTCATCCAGTGAAACTGGTCTCTTTGCTGTTCCATGAACAAGATACTCACTCCATTTCTTGCCTGTGGACATCTCTTGCCTCTAACTGTGCCCCATGCTTGGAATATTTTCCCTCCTCCTTTCTTCCTCCTAGATTTCCTGGCTTCTTTCTCCAAGTCTCAACTAAATTTTCACCTTCTTTAAATTTCCACCCTCTCAATTCTAATGCCTTCCCTCTGTTAATTATTTCCTATTTATTTTGCATATAACTTGCTTCTAGTATATCTATTTACATATTGTTTGCTCCATTAGATTGTAAGCTCCTTGAGGTCATGAGCTGTCTTTAGCCTCTTTTGGTATCCCCATTGTTTAGCATAGTGCCTGGCCCATAATAAGTACTTGATTGATAGAGTCCTTGGAAATACTAAGGTGGAGAATTGTGAGATACAGCCTCTTTTATAAGACCTCATCAATGTTGGTATTCCCTCCAGTTATGCAGATAACAACTTCCCAAAGGCTGATCATACTGAGAGACTAAAGTCATGTGATACATTTATTATAGGGGATCCACACAATGTCCTGGGTGCCTTCTTCAAATTCTTTTGAAATCATAAGAGAACACAGGCTGACCTTTTGTTATTCCTCGATTTCACTGCGTGATTAATCTATTTTCTTTTCTGATCATATTTCCCGGGTGATTTCTTTGCCCATGTTCCTCTTTTATAATTTCTTGTTTACAATGCTTTTTGTTTTTTTAATCTTGCTTATATCCACCATTGTCCTTTCTATTGACCTTTTGGTGATACTCAAACTGAATCTTTGGGGACTGCATTTATGTATGAATGCATACTTATATCCATGCATGTATACACACATATATGTACACAAAGTGTGAACAGCTGCATATTGAATTATAAATGTCTAATATATAATTATTTGAATACATAACTACATAATTATTTCAATGATTTCAATTTGAGACTGTCTACAAAAGAAGCTAATGGGTTGAATCATTATCAAAACATTAATTCCTTAAATATTTATTTAACTGAAGTACTAATAGACTCATTATAATAGGTACTATAAGACACTGTGGAAGGATAACAGGAAAAAAATTGCAAGGTATTTCTAATATTTGGGGAAATAAAACACACACAAAAGAAGCAACATGAATTATTACAAAGAAGTAAATCCACAAATAGCAAATGTCTTATATAAAGTGCATTTATTCATCTCAGGATATGGAGAATTACAGCTAACACAATAGAGGAGAATGAATCTGGAAAGACTATCTGGAGAAACTGAATATTGAGGCAAGTTTTGAAGTTGGTACAAATGGAAGAGAAGAGAAAAGAAGACTCTCCAGAGAAGTAGATTATCTGGATAAAGGCAAGATAGGGCATAAGTAAACTACATGATGGGCATAATAAGATGAACTTGAAGAACTATGTTGAGGGCTAATCAATTATTGGCTTGGATGTCTGCAGAAGGTTTTCATTAAGAATGAGGAGCTTGGAATTGATATAATTTCATATAATTATATCAACAATTCAGTATTCACAATGCCTATAGTAACTATAAATATGCTGATATGGTTATTAATCACAAAATATACCAGGCTCTCTACATGAGGAATAAAGCTAGAACATTTATTCAAATACCAGAAAACTGAATCCCCAAACCAGAAAGTCAAAGCCATCATAGCAGTTATGAAGTTGGTACATGTAGTTAATGTAGTAAACACCCACATTCTTCTTCTTTTTTTTTTTTTTTTTGCTTTTTGGAGGGCAATTTGGATTAAGTAACTTGCCCAAAGTCACATGGCTAGGGTTTTTTTTTGTTTGTTTGTTTGTGTGTGCTATGTGTCTGAGGCCAGATCCGAACTCAGGTCCTTCTGACTCCAGGACTGGTGCTCTACTCACTGTTCCACCTACTCGCCCCAAACATCCACATTCTTAAGCCTTCAAAACAGAACAGGCTACCTCAGGCAAAGGTCCTCCTCTCCTCACTCATGGCAACTGCTCAGCATCCAGGAAGCATGCTCCCAGCAGCTTCACACCCCCCCCCCCCACCCCCACACACACACAGTCCCTGTCCCTGGCAGTCCTTAGAAGAAATTCTGGCTGGCTCAAAAAAAGGGCTTCACACCTCTGCCTCCACCTCTGCTGCTACCACTGAGGGCTGCTATTGCTGCCACTGCTGCTAGTCACCACACTCACTCTAGCTTGGCCTCTGCTCCCTCTTGTCCCAGCCCCTCCTGCTACATCAGCAAGTCCAATGGGCATGGAAGGTCTTTAAATCCCATAACCCTTACAATAATATAATACCTATATGTGTGTATAATATATGTATGTATGTGGGAGTAGATTGTATGTATATGAAATAGACACATAAACAAAGTAGGAATCACTCAATTCTTCTTCATTAAGGGAGGGACAGAGGATAATAAATATAAAGTTGCAAGAAAACATAAAGATGATCAAACTCTTTCATTCCATGGGTGGAGATACTTATAAGCCTAGAGAAGTTCAGTGATTTGTCAAAGGTCATTGAGATAGGAAGAAGCAGAGTCAAAATTTAAATCTTGTTCCTCTCACTCTAAACTGAGTCTTTAACAAACCATGCTATTTATTTCTGTTAAAATAGTTTTCAATTTTTTCCCTAGAAGATTGTATTATGGGATATGGGTTTTTTGGAATAAAAAGATACATACAAAAAGACTGACATACAAAAGAAACATAGAAGCCTTTCTATCATTGCCTATGGTGGCCATCTCTGCAGATACAAATTGAAATGGCATCTTAATGCAAGGCTCAGAATACAAAGGTCCAGTACAAGGAAGCATGGAATATACAAACACACACACACACACACACACACACACACACACACACACACACACACACACACAGTAAAGCACTGCAGCTTTACTGGGAGGATGTATTAGAATGAGTGAATGAATAAAACATTTATTAAGCATGTATAAAGAATTAATGATAGCAAATAAGACAGAAAAGCAAGATAATCCTGTTGTCTCCAGGAGGTTACATTCTATATATATGGAAGCTGCCAGGTAGTGGTAAAAGTCTCATGATCCTTAGAGTTCAACAATGGGCAAAGCAGATATTAATGCCTCTTCTTTAATGTTATTTTTATGTTTATTTTTTAAAATTTTAAACTTTAGGCTTATTTTAAGTTTACATTAATTTCCACAAGATTTTGAGTTACACATTCTCTCCCCATTTTTCTCCTACCCACTACCCCAGAACAGCAATCCCACTGAATACCCTGTCCCCCAATCTGCTCTCTCCTATATCTTCCCTCACTCCCCCTCCAACTTTCCAATAGGGCAAGATGGATTTTAATACCCCAGTGCCTGTATATCTTATTTCCCAGTTGCATGTAAAAATATATATTTTTTAAACATTTGATTTTAAAACTTTGAATTCCAGATTCTTTCCTTTCTTTCCTCATCAGCCACCCTTACTGGGAAGATAAGCAATTCAATACAATACAGGTTGCATATGTGTAGTTACGCAAAACATTTCCATAGTGGATATATTTTGGAAGACTGACTATAATTCCCTCCATCCTATCCCTCCCCCCACTTGTTCTCTTTTGTATTTGACCCTGTCCCTTTCCAAAAGTATGTGGTTCTAACTACCCTTCCCCCAACCTGCCCTCCCCTCCATCACCCCCCATCCCCTTTTCCCTACTCTCCTGTAAAGTGAGATATGTTATTTAGTGTGTATGTCATTCCCTCCCTCAGCCAAATTCAATGAAAGTAAGGTTGACCCATTCCCTTTTGCCTTCCTGTCCTTCCCCTCTATTGTAATAGTTTTCCCTTGCCTCTTCTATATGAGATAATTTACCCCATTCTGTCTCTCCCCATCTCCTCTCATTATACTCCTTTCTCATCTCTTAATTTTATATTTTAAAATATCATCCCTTCCTATTCAATTGATCCTGTTCCCTCTGTCTATTTATGTACACATATATACACACACTCACATATGTATTCGTATGAATATATACCCTTCTATATAGACATATATGCATACATACATACATATAAAGACACATGTATATATATATAAATTTATATTCCCTTCAACTGTCCTCATACTGAGAAGAGTTTCATAAGTTACAATTATCATTTTTCCATTTAGGAATGTAAAAAGTTCAACTTTGATAAGTTCCTTATGATTTCTTTTCCCTGTTTACTTTCTCATGCTTCTCTTGCTTCTTATATCTGAATGTCAAATTTTCTATTCAACTCTGGTTTTTTCATTAAAAATACTTGAAAATTCTCAATTTCATTGAATGACCACATTTTCCCCTGAAACATGATATTCAGTTATTCTGGGTAGGTGATTCTTGGTTTTAATCCCAGCTCCTTTGACCTCTGGAATATCATATTCCAAGGCCTACCATCCATTAATGTAGAAGTTGCTAGATCTTGTGTTATCATGATTGTGTTTCCACAATATCCAAATTGTTTCTTCTTGTCTGCTTGTAATATTTTCTCCTTGATTTAGGAACTCTTGAACCTGGCCATAATATTCCTAGGAGTTTTCTTTTGGGGATCTTTTACAAGAGGTGATCAATGAAACAAACCCAGAATCTATATGATCAAAACTACAAAACACTTCTCACACAAATAAAAACAGATCTAAATAGTTGGAAAAATATCAATTGCTCATGGCTGGGTCGAGCTAATATAATAAAAATGACAATTTTACCCAAACTAAATTATATATTTAGTGCCATTCCAATCAATTTACCAAAAAACTACTTTGTAGAGTTAGACAAAATAATAACAAAATTTATTTGGAAAAACAAAAGGTCTAGAATATCAAGGGAATTAATGAAAAGAAATTCTAGGGAAGGTGGACTAGCTATGCCAGATCTTAATCTGTATTATACAGCAGCAGTCATCAAAACTGCTTGGTACTGGCAGAGGTGTAGAGTAGTGGATCAATGGAATAGATTAGGTGCAGGAGACCCAGCAGTTAATGAATATAGCAATCTATTGTTCGATAAACCCAAAGACCCCAGTTTTTGGGACAAGAATGCACTATTTGACAAAAACTGCTGGGAAAACTGGAATACAGTATGGCAGAAACTGGGCATAGATCACTATCTAACACCATATACCAAAATCAAGTCTAAATGGGTGCATGATCTAGGTGTAAAGGATGATACTGTAAGCAATTTGGGAAAGCAAGGAATAGTTTACCTGACAGATCTGTGGAGAGGGGAAGATTTTAGGACCAAACAAGAATTAGAGAGCATTATAAAATACAAAATGGATAATTTTGATTACATTAAATTGAAAAGCTTCTGCACAAACAAAACCAATGTAACCAAGATCAAGAGGGAGGTGGGAAATTGGGAAAGAATTTTTACAACCTGTGTCTCTGATAAAGGACTCATTTCTAAAATTTATAGAGAATTGAACCAAATCTATATGAATACAAGTCATTCCCCAATTGAGAAATGGTCAAAGGATATGAATAGGAAGTTTTCAGAGAAAGAAATTAAAGATATCTATAAGCATATGAAGAAATGCTCTAAATCACTATTAATTAGAGAAATGCAAATCAAAACAACTCTGAGATACCACATCCCTCCAGTCAGATTGGCTAAGATGACAAAACAAGAAAGTGACAAATGTTGGAGAGGATGTGGACAAATTGGAACACTAATACATTGCTGGTGGAGTTGTGAACTTATCCAACCATTCTGGAGAGCAATCTGGAATTATGCCCAAAGGATTATAAATAATTTCATACCCTTTGACCCAGCCATACCACTCCTAGGGTTATATCCCAAAGAGATCATAGTAGTGGGAGGAAGAACCATATGTACAAAAATATTTTTAGCAGCCCTTTTTGTGGTTGCAAAGAATTGGAAACTAAAGGAGTGCCCATCAATTGGGGAATGGCTAAACAAGTTGTGGTATATGAATGTAATGGAATTTTATTGTGCTATAAGAAACGAGGAGGTGACGGATTTCATAATTACCTGGAGAGACTTATACAAACTGATGCTGAGCGAGAAGAGTAGAATCAGAAGAAATTTGTATACAATCACAGACATAACATATCTGTGACGACCAACTATGACAGACTGGACTCTTTTCAGCAATGCAGTGATATAAGTTAATCCTGAAAGACTCAAGAAAGTGAGAAATGCACCATCCAGAGATATAACTAGAAAGAACTGAGCCTGAATCCTGATGGAAGCAAACTAAATGATCTTGTTCTTTTCATTGTTTGGTTTTATTTCTTCCTTGCCATCTTTCATCCCACCTAGTAAAATATGCCTTTGTAATTGGAATAATGTCTAATATGAATGCATTTGCAGACCCTATACTGTACTATATGATGTCATGAGGGGAGGGGGGAGGGAAGTAAAGGAAATTTGAAAATCAAGGAACTATGGAATTGAATCTTGTTAACTGAAACTAAACTAATAAATTAATTTTAAAAAAAAGAGGTGATCAATGAATTCTTTCAATTTCTATTTTGCCTTCTGGTTCTAAAATATCAGGGAAATTTTCCTTGAGAATTTCTTGAAAGATGATTTCTAGGTTTTTTTTTTTATCTTGGCTTTCAAGTAGTCCAGTAATTTTTAAATGATTTCTCCTGATTCTATTTTCCAGCTCAGTGTTTTTTCCAATGAGATATTTCACATAGCCTTCTATTTTTTTTTTCATTTGTTTGGATCTGCTTAATAGTATCTTAATTTCTCATGAAGTCATTAGCTTCCATTTGCTCCAATCTAATTCTGAAGGAAATACTCTCTTCAGTGAGCTTTGAAATTCTTTATCCATCTGGCAAATTTGGCTTTTTAAGGCATTCCTCTCCTCATTTTGAGCCTCTTTTGCCATTTAAGTTAGTCTGTTTTTAAGGTGTTATTTTCTTCAGTCAGGCTGTTGACTCTCTTTTCATGATTTTCTTGCATCATTCTCATTTCTCTTCCCAATTTTTCCTCAGCTTCTCTTATTTGGTTTTCAAAATCCTTCTTGTGCTCCTCTATGACATGTAACCAATTCCTATTTTTTTGGAGTTCTTTTGGTACAGGTGTTCTGACTTCATTGTCTTCCTCCCATTCCGTGCACTGATCCTTTTTGTCCCCCCAAAAAAGTATCTAAGGTTTGACTGCTATGCTTGCTTTGTTTCTTTTTCTTTTTCATATTGCCACTCAATTACTTAACTTTTGAGCTTTTTTTTTTTTTTTTGCCACAGTAGAAATCTGCTTCCAGAGAGGAGAGCTTTGTCCCAAATTGCTGAGGTTTTCACAGCTGCCGGAGCTATTAGTTGGGTGCCCTCTCTGAAGCCTCCACAGACTCTGACACCTGGTCACACACCCCAGAACCTCCACCCAGGACAGTGATCCAGATCCAAGCAGGTTAAAGCAAAAGTGATTACCCCTTAAAATGGTCACTTGGTCCCCCTACAATCTGCAGGCCAGGAGCTCTGAAGAAGCCACATGGTGGCTGCTGCAGGGCCACAGAGCTTCTTGCCTTCTCACCTTGGGGGCAGAGGCTGGACCATGCTCTCAGTCTCCCTCTTTCCATGAAGTCCACACTGACCTTTTAATTTTCCTTTGGCATTTATAGATTGATAATTCTGGAAAGTGCCTCAGTTGCTGGTGATCCACTCTCCCAAGGTCTGTTCCAGCTGCTGCTGGTTAGGGCTGGCCTGAGTCTAAAACAGTGGAGCTGGGCTCTGCTCCCAGCATGCTGTGATGGACCCTTCCTCCTGCCTTAATTAGGAGATTTTTTTTTCTGTGTCACTTTGTTTGTTGAGGGTCATATTTTATAGGTATTTGAGGTCTTTTATGTTATTTTTTAGTGTTACTATTCTTAGGGTTCTTGAGCCCAGTGTTCTTGACTGTCCCCATTAGGGGAAATGTTGGTCAAGATAATATGGTGGTTGACTTTCCCAGGTCACACTCCTTCTGTCTCTTAAAAGTAATAAGTCATGAAGACACTCATAGAAAATTGTGGCAAGAATTTGTGGTCTGCTGGAGTCCAGGGTGGAATCAGATGCACTCTTCCTTATTCCTCAGGGAATGGAGGACATCAGAGTTTAGTCAGCTCCAGTGATCTGGCCCATGCAGACCCACTGTCAGTTAGGTCACCAGATACCCACAGGTATCCCATCAAGGGAACCTGTTCAGAGACCAGCAGTACCAGGAAATGAATGAGGAACCTGTACCTAAGAAGTAGTGCTGTTTCATATTAGTGGTGATTTGGGAAGAGATACCCGGGGAACTGGCATCTTGTTGATACATTCAAACTTCCACAGTCAAAAACGGGCTTTTGGTCTATCTTACTCTGACAGAATAATAGGGGTTTCTGAACTTCCCCAGGACTTTTAAAAAAATTTTTTTTTTTTTTGTAAAGCAATTGGAGTTAAGTAACTTGCTCAAGGTTACACGGCTAGTCATTTGATTTATGCGTGGGTGCTCATTTTCTGAGGCCGGATCTGATCTCGGGTCATCCCAACTCCGAGGCCGGAGCTCTTACTCACTGCGCCACCTAGCCGCCCCTTTAGGGCAATTGGGGTTAAGTAACTTGCCCAAGGTTACACGGCTAGGTTTTTGTTTGTGCGGATTAAGTGTCAGAGGCCGGCTCCGAACTCAGAGCCAGAGCTCTATTCACTGCGCCACCTAGCCACCCCCCACCCCCCCCGCAGGACTTTTTTATTTAGTGAAGGGGTGGGGATGCTACTTGGGTCATTACAGATGGTAACCCTAGATCAGCAACTTCTAATTAATGATGGCATTCCATATTCATGGATGATAAGGGCTGAAAGAGACCTTTAACACATTAATAGCTCACTTCTATTGTGTTCCGAGAGATAGATGTGGGATTATGGAGAGTGAGCCAGTCTCAGAGTCATCAAGAAATGGGTTCAGATTCTGCCTGACACAGACTGGTTATGTGACCCTGAGAAAATTATTTAGCTTCTTTATGCCCCTACTAACTCCACCACAGCACTTGGTACATAATGCTTAATAAATATTTCTTGATTAAGAAGCTACCTACTTATTGGAAGAGATTTCCTAATAGGGAGTTCGCAAGAACAAGGAAATCAAAGTCCCAATTGTAAAATACATGTAGCAAAATAAGTAAATCTGTATGAAATACTTTTCATCTTAAAGGAGATATCAAAAATTATTAAACTTGAAATTAAAACCACATATGCAAATGAAATGTATACAGTTCTATTCAGTTTATAAAGTGCTTTTTTTCACATCATCATCTAGTAAAAGGCTCCCCAGCTTATAAAAGAGAAGAATGAATATTAAAGAGGTATAGTGATTTATTCACAGTCATACTCTGAATTAGTAACAGGTCTAGAACTAGAACCCAGCTCTCTTGAACTTAAATACCTGGCTCTTCTACCCATCATGCTATGTTGCCATATGGATAAAGGAGTGAAGGGAGTCAGAAGGGCAAGGATTTTAATTTGGGGAAGAGGCACCTTATCATTAGAGAGATTCAAAAGACAATTTGATGGCTCCAGATTTTGACACAGACATAATGGTTTTCACATGTTGCCAGCACATGCATGTGGAGAAGGTAAATGGAAACAGGGGAACCAAAAGAGGGTTTAGAGGTCAGGGCTAGAGATGTAAATTTGGGAGTTGCCTGAATACAAATGGTAATTGAAATCATGGGAGAGGGTGACTTTGCTGAGGGAATAAGTGGAAAGGGAAAAGAGGAGGGGCCTGAGGCCTGAGCCCTGGGGCATTCTCACAGTTAAAATGACAATTTGATCTATTCAGCCTGCCCCTGTACAGCAGACTGTGGAGACATGAAGTTGAACTCTCACCAACCCTGAACAATGCGAATTGAATGGCTTGCATTGTTTGTGAACTGAGAAAATTCTGGTTATCTGGGCAGCATGGCCAGATTGCTTTGAAATTAATATACACAGCCAGTAGACACAGTCTAAGGTTTTACTTCTTTTTTTATTTCATGTTTAATCAACCAATAACTGCTTTAAAATGAAAAGCATCACAAATGTCCACATATTTGGCTTGTGGTCTGTTTTTGTTTCATAGAATCATACAGCACTAAAGCCAGAAGGATGACAGGAAAACAGATTTAGAATGGGAAAAATCTTTAGCAGTTATCCAGTCCAAAACTCTTCATTTTACTGATGAGGGAACTTAACCTGCCCAAAATTCAAATGAATTATGCAAGGTTACATTAGTTCCTTTTAAAAAAAGTGTCCTCATCCTCTATACATTAGACTATAAATGAGGCCAAATGTTATCCAATAAAAAAAAATGTGAAGAGATAAGCTGCGTTTTCCTTTTTAAACAACATTGCCTCCATTGAGTTCTATTTTCATTGCCTTATCATAGTATGGCCCTGTCCCTGGACTTTTTATTGTAATTCCAATAGAACAGGAGGTCTTATAGATATAACCAAGCTGGAAAAAAAATTAATTACAGATTAAATGATGGACTGAGGGTCTTTCCTAAATGGATCATTCTAACTTGGGTCTGTACAGATTCATCACCAATAAGTCAAAAATTTGAGCAACTGGAAAGAGCTGCAATCTGTACCTGGAATGGGACTAAGATGAGATAAATTTGAGGATTTTTCAAAATACTAAAAAATATGTAGAATTGTCTCTTTTAATAGTTAGCTGAAAATGTATCAGCAGTATGCTGATAGAAATAAAGGTAATGAGTAAGAGTGCAGGCCCTGGAGTTGTGACAACCCTGGATCAGATCCGGCCTCAAAAATGAACACCCACACACTTCTAGAACAAATCATTTTGAAGTGACAATTTCTAGGATTCTTGACCAAGGAATATTTCATAGTCAAGACTGAGCAGAGAGACAGAATTTAGATAATAGTTAACAGTTTCATCAAAGGACACCTAATTTTTGACACAATCCTAGGAAATTATTTTCCAAAACCATTCAAGTCATCTCTGACCAATTCTTCTTTCCAGTTGGTCAAAGATAAACCCACAGATAATTTCCCAATACCTTCTGTAATCAAAGAGATTTCTTCCCACTCTAAGGTAGATCATTACCCTAATCCCTTCAAGGCATGGACAAAGGGTCTACTGCTCTTAGTGGATCATTTAAAGAAACCCTTCCTTTCTCAGATTAGTCCCATAGTCCTATAATTTCTTTTGGGAGAAGTTTTCCCTGTGTGATCTGGAGAGATGGGAGCTGGATATCTTTGCAGAACTGATAGCTAGGAAAGGCTGATAAAGTTTCTCATCCAGATCAGTCTAATGGTTTCATGATACTAGGATAACTAAAAATTATAAGAAAATTTAAGGAAAGAAGATCAAGTGGGGTTAGTCTCTTTCCATAGCTTCATTAAGGCAAAAAATTCCCCATTCAAATTAAAGACTTATTTATTGAATGGCTACTCTTCTGCATGTCCTTGACATTCCACATTCCACCTAAATTAAACAATATAGTCTACTGTTCATGTCCATGCCATTCTCTGTACTCATCTCTGTCTGTGGAAATGCCTACATAAGGCAAAGCAAGATTCAGAATGGGTGATGGATAGAGGACTGGGCTTAGAGTCATGAAAAACTAGGTTGAAAAGACACCTCTGACACAAGCTGTATAATTTCATACAAGTTACTAAACTTCTAGGCACCTCTGGCAATTTTCTATGCTTTGTCCCTGATGCCCCCACTGCTATTCTAATAAGTTACAAGCTCCTTGGGAGGAGGAATTGTTTTTTTCTTTTTTGTCTTTCTGTCTTCATGATCTAGCACAGTATCTGACAGTAAGCATTTAATAAATTCTTGCTTATTAATAAATTGACTGAAAGTAAAAGAAGAAAGAGATCACACATCTTTGATGAATGTGTAAGGTCCTATGATTGGCACTAGGGATATAAAGATGAAAAACTCCAGTGTTTGTGATGAAAAACCTCATCCAAAATTTAATCAAGAACACAGAGATCTCTTAGGATAGGAACAGGAATTTATTCTCTTCCCCCTGGGGAAGAGGGCAATCTTCCCCATGACTGATCATGAGGAAGAGGCACTTTTACAGAAGGCAGAACAAGAATTTATACCCTGATGGGGTCCCTTCTCCCATTGGCTGGGAGGTGGGCTCAAGTCTCAGCTCAAAAATCTCCCCCAATGGTAAACAGGGAAGCCCAGCACTATGGCTTACAAAGAACAGGAAGGCTGATTGACAATAAGGGGGGGAGGGTCCCAAAGCAATGGGGAGGGCATGAGCTGTCCCCAACCCTCCACTGGCTGGGAAGAGGGGCCCACAGAGGTGGGAAATCTGAAAGCCTCCTGAAAGGGCTTGCTGCTGATTAACAGCAGAAGGAGTAGGGGAAGGGGGAGGGAAGTTCTGAGAAGTTTTCACTTCTCCCCAGACACAAAGAAAAAATGAAATGTGTCACATGCAAAGGGGGAGTCCAGCTAAAGTTCTATGGGAAATTGAAGGAGCTAGAGGCCATTTTTAGCTGGGAGACAACAGAAGGGTTCATACAGAGGGTGTGAAATCTCAATTGGCTCCTTGGCATAAAAGAGGATGGGGACAAGTCCATTCTATGCTTAGAAGATGACATGGGAAAAAGTATGGATAAGTACAATAGATAGTAAGTATTCAGCTTTGTTGGGCAGTTAGGTGACTCAGTGGACAGAGCACCAGACCTGGAGTCATGAGGACCTGAGTTCAAATGTACCCTCAGACACTTACTAGCTGTGTGACACTGGCCAAGTCTGCCTCAGTTCCCTCATCTGTAAAATGAGATGAAGAAGGAAATGGTAAGGAAATCCAGTATCTTTGCTAAGAAAACCCCAAATGGGGTCATGAAGAGTCAGACATGATTAAACAAAAGTTGTTTTGGGTGAAACATGGAATACCTGAAGAGAACTAGAGTGAGATAAAGCTAGAAAGGATTGTGGAAAATGCCAAATTCTAGGCTTGAGGACTTCACACTTTACTTAAGAGAAAATAGGGGATAAATGAAAGTTTTTGATTACAGAAATGAAAAGCTCAGACTTATGCATTGGAAAGACTACTCAAAAAGCTCAGTTTGGAATAAGGAGAAGCAGGAGATGGTGAGAGCTTTGGATAAAGTTTTAGTCTTTGGAAGAAGAACAGTTTCAAGTGATTATAGGGTCTTACCACTAAAAGTTGACTAAGTCCAGTTGAGATGGAGAACCTTTTAAACACCAAACCTGAGATTTCCAAATAACATTTCACGTAATACCTTTTCCTTTCCTCTAAAATAATTTAAAAATAATAACATATGAAGGGATTTAATGATGTGACAATTTAGGGGATGCTGAATAAGCTTTAAATTGTAAAGTACTAAGGTCATAATTGAAAAATAATTCTATATGGTTAATGTTTCTGTATGGAAATATCTTCTAGTAGCTTTTAAACAAAATGTGTTGACTGAGTCTCGTAATCCAGGCCTGAGAGTTGAAAAATTAATGTTTCACTCATTTTTTATTAGACTCGCTTCAACCCAAATTTAAAATACAAGACTAGGCAAAGAAAAAGTAAGAAAAGCTTGTGTTCCAGTTTTGGCAAAATGACAGGGACATAGTTGATGCTGATTCAAAAGTAACAGTTTTCAAAGTTTGACAGCAATAGAAATTGATTTGAAATTCCTTGGTTTCAATATCTATGGAAAGTGGTTAGCTCATCATAAGGAAACTGAATCTTATGGGACTTTAAGTAGATACAAAATCTAGGAAATAAATTGTAAAATGGGTCCGCAAAATAGACTTATAGTGAAGCTCTCATAAAATTTGTTTGTATGTGTGTACACACACATACACATATACATATATGGCTAAATGTGTGTGCTTTCTTTGATGGTAGAGATGGAAAAAGAGGAGAGAGAGAGAGAGAGAGAGAGAGAGAGAGAGAGAGAGAGAGAGAGAGAGAAGAAGAAGAAGAAGAAGAAGAAGAAGAAGAAGAAGAAGAAGAAGAAGAAGAAGAAGAAGAAGAAGAAGAAGAAAAGAATTGATCTTCAGATGATCTAAGTGATTGCAGAGTTTCACCTAGATGTGGGATATGGTATGCCTTCTAGCCATTTCTTAAGAGCAGTGTGATAGATTTTCTGAAAGAAGGGAAGATAAGAGTCTTAAGGATATTCCTAGAGCTAAGAAAATATCATATAGTCACTTATATATGAACCAAAACTTGAAAAAAAATGATACTTAAAAGGAGCAAGACTAAGTGAAGACAAAGCACTTAGCTGTTGGGTTTTTGTCCCTTTAATTGTTTAGTACAAAAGCCAAAAGTTGAAAGGAAAAATGACAAGAACAGATTAGCTGAAAAGAACACACAAGTCAGAACTCAATCAATTTATCACCGTGTCCTTCCAATATTTTACAGCAGGATAACTGGCAATCCCTTCTGATTGTTTAGATCTTTGTTTCCTGGCACTTTGTGGCAGCTGCTGGCTTTTAGAAATGAGTAAATGTATCTGGGCTGAAGGGAGAAGGAGAAATCAGCTATGGCAACAGTTCAAAATGCAACAATAAATGAGCAAAAGAGAGAGAACATTTCCTGGAACACACACAGCAGTAAATGAAGTAATGGGGAATGACATTTATTAAAACACTTGGCTGAAAGGACATGAACATTTTGTAAAGTGAGTCATCAGTTACACTATATCAAATTAACTGCTTGATTGATAAATTCTGTAAGTTCAAACTGTTGTACACTAAACTTCTATATAAAAGGGAATACTCATAATGACAATGAATTTATACTGAGACACATTTTTATGCCTGACCTCTCTTTTGACAAATAGCAGGCATTTATAAGACATCTCACTGGGATGCTAAAATGAAAATTAATCAATTCATTTATGCATTAATTAATTAATTCATTCATTCATTGTACAATTCTTTATTAAACACCTGTAAGTTATAGAAAAGTTGGGAGTGGCATTTTACACTTCTGGAGTTCCCTACCAAGATGAAACCCCACATCTGGATTAAAACTTTCAAAGCACTGTAATAGATGCTAGTGGAATTCAAAGTAAATTATGATCCTTGTTATGATGAAAGTATGCCATTCTAGAATCATTTACAAATTTGTGTAATACATTTGCTCAATGTATATGCCTATACATTGAGCAAAGTCTTTCTAAATTTAAATTTTTATTGTATTGCAATAAAAAGATGAATATTCAAATATCAGGAATACATGACCTCCTGAGAACTCCAGTAACTCACAAACTGGTTTCCACATAAGGACTACCCCAGTCTTTCTCTTTGACTCATTGTTTCAATCTTGAAATAAAATTCTAGGGAAATTGGAATCAAGTTCATGTCTAAGACCCCTCCAAATGTAGACAGACTCCATAACTTGTAGACACTCAATGTACTATATGGATAGATGACATAGGACCTCCTTGATTTCACTGACCACAGAAAATCCCTGACATAAAAGACTCATAGGAATCTATGAACTAATACAGATGCATAAAATATTCAAATAGCTCATTAGGCTATCCCCAGGAGGCAAAGACACTTTGTGAAACTGCTGAACAAATACTTTCTATTTTATTTGACCTGTACCATCATAACAACTCCCAGAAATATAATTTAGGGCTGGTGAGTTCCAGATGTCTTAGTCTTTCATGGCATGCATTTATCACTTCACATTCTGGCATATGCTTTCAGAAGTTTTCTTTTCTCTTTTTTTTCTGAAAAATACACAGTTAAAGAAACTATCTCCTTCTGGTATCCTTTGTTCCAGGTTAGGAACTCTAGAATTTACAAATTCAAATTTATACCTCTGGTCAGCTTTGAGGTGGGAAATGTCCATTCTTGGGATCTCTAAGGCCAAAGAAAGGCCAAAAGAAAGCAGCAAGGAATTTCTAGAATAACAAAGAACAATTTTCCCCTCTCAGGCTTACCTAGGCAGGAAGGATACTTTTTTTTTTCCAAATGCTTTATTAACTTCTGGTTTATATCATTTATTTCCACCAGATTTTGTGTTACATTTTTTCCCCATTTTTCCCCTATCCACCCCCCCAGATTAGCAATCCCACAGGATATCCCCTCATCCAATCTGCTCTCTCCTATCTCTTCTTCCATTCCCCCTTTGACTTTTCCACTGGGGCAAGGTGAATATCTATGCCCCAATGCCTGCACTTCTTATCTCCCAATCACATGCACAATAGTATTAATAATAGTATTTATATATATTAGAAACATTTCATTTTAAAACTTTGAATTCCAGATCCATTCCCTTTCTCCCTTGTCACCCACTCCCACTGGGTAGATAAGCAATTCAGTATATGTTGTACATGTATATCCATGCAAAACAATACCATAGTAGGTATATTGTAAAAGACTGGTTATATTTCCCTCCCACCCATCCCACTCCCCACCCGGTCCATTCCCTACCTTGATCCTGTCCCTCTTCAAAAGTGGGTGCCTCCAACCTCACCTTCCCCCAGCATGCCTTCCCCTCCATCATCCCCTCTCTCATCCCCCTCTCCCCCACTGTCCTGCAGGGTGAGATATCCCATTTAGTATGTATGTCGTTCTCTCCCTGAGCCAAATTCAATGAGAATATGATTTTGCCTTTTTGCCTCTCTGTTCTTCCCCTCCCCTGCACCTATTTCCCCTTGCCTCTTCTACATGAGATAGTTTGCCCCCCCATCTCTCCCCATATTCTCTTGCCACATTCCTCTCTCACCTCTTAACTTCACCCCTTAAGTATCATCCCTTCCCACCAAATTTGACCTGTGCCCTCTATCCATGTATACCTGTAAACATATATACACACAGGGCACTTTCTTAATATTTTCCATATTTTAATATTTCCAACACATTTTGTTCCTGTGGAAGAGGAGAAATACCCTCTCTGCCCTTTCTTGGTGCACATTAGTATAGAAGTTTGAGGGAAGGAAAAAATAGAAAAAGAAGAGGGAAAGGTTGTCAGCCATATCATCCAATGTTCTATTATGGGAAAATTGTGGTTTGTCCCACAAGAGTCTACATAACTAATTATCATGTTATCTATGATAACTAGTTATCATGTCCTTTAAACTCAGTTTTACTGGGGGGAATTATTCAGTCAATCAGGGACTCTTCTGATAACCTACATTCTGCAAATATTTTTATTATCAATTGTTTTAAAAATAAATTAATAGATTTCTACATATAAAATTTCTAAAGAAATGTTTCTGTGGTGTCATTTTTATTACCATCTCAGAACATCAGAAAGTCAAAAATGGATAGAGGCCTGATTTTAGCTAATATAAGAATTTCCCAGCCTCAGCTAAAATACTTTTCAGTATATTACATCTGACAAAAGTACTTCAATAGAATTCTTAGTCTTCATCATTATACAATAGAGAGTGTGGCTAGAAATTAAAGATGTAGATAATAGATAATAAGGCTCTTTACCTTACTTAACCAAATCCCAGGTACTATTAAGTTGCTATCTCCTAAATAATATATGCTAGGTTTTATGGTTAAGTTTGAATTTGGTATTTCCATAATTCTTTTTAAAAAAGTTCCATTTTACTACCCCTGGTTTTTTCCACCTCGTCAATTGTTTGTTTGTTTGTTTGTTTTCTTTAGTTTAGGAATGCCATTTATCACAGTGTATATGAAGCTGACCTTAGACTCAGGAATATCTGGGTTCAAGAACTACCTCAATATACATACTAGATGAGTGACTATGGGCAAGTAAAACTTAATCTCTCAATGCCCTCACACAACTCTCTCTAGGTTAAAAATGAATTGCTGATCTGCTTTAATGGGGAGAATTTCTATCCTAGGGGCTCCTTGTATGGTGAAATAACAGGTCTACACACACAAACACACACACACAGAAGGTCATATTTACTCTTTCATTAATCACAGCCATATATAATCATTTTAGAATTTAGCAACTTATGCTATACAGAGCTGTCAATTGTCTAGAATCGGACAATAAATTATTCAGAGCAATTGCTTTAAAGTACAAATTATTTGATTGATTTTTAGTAACTCCTTAGCTTGCCAAATTGAATTATAATATATACATACTTAAATACATATATTTCTATATATGTGATACATATTGTATAGGTAAATGTGTGTATATGTATGTACTACATATAGGAGACAGCTAGGTGGTTCAGTGGATAGAATGAGGAGTCCAGAGTCAGGAAGACCTAAGTTTCAATTTGACCTCAGACACTTACTAACTGTGTGACCCTGGGCAAGTCACATTGCCTAAATCCACTGAAGGAAAAAATTGGTGAACCATGATGTTTGCAAAATAACCCCTACGGACAATATAGTCCATAGGGTCATGAAGAGTCAGATGCTATTGAATGATTGAACAACGTTATATATTATGTGTATATATTCATATGTATATTGAATCTATTTATTTATATAGCCATCACCATGGGATTAGAAAGGAACTTGAAGTCATCTTGCATATCACCTTTTTTTTCTTTTTCTTTTTTATAAATGTATTTTTTGTTTTCAACATTCATTTCCACAAGATTTTAAGTTATAAATTTCTGCCCCATCTTTCCCCTACTCCCCACCCCAAGATAGTGATGCCTACTGAATACCCCTTCTCTCCTATATCTTCCCCATACTGACCCCCATCAACTTTCTAGAAGGGCAGGGACTGTATATCATATTTCCCAGTTGCATGTAAAAACTATTTTTTAACATTAGTTTTTAAATTTTGATTTCCAGATTCTTTCCCTTCTTCCCTCCTCACACACCCCCACTGGGAAGATAAGCAATTCAACATAAATCATATGTGTGTAGTTACATAAAACATTTCCATAATAGTTATATTATGAAAGATTAACTACACTTCCCTCCATCCTATCCTGCCCCCCACTTATTATATTTTTTACTTTGACCCTGTCCCTTTTCAAAAGTATGTGCTTCTAACTACCCTCTCCCCCAATCTTCCCTTCCTTGTATCATCTCCCCTCTTATCCCCTTCCCCCCTATTTTCCTGTAGGGTAAGATACCCAATTAAATGTGTATGTTATTCCTTCCTTAAGCCAAATTCAATGAGAGCAAGGTTGACCCATTCCCTTTCACCCCTGCTCTTCTCTCCATTTTAAGAGTTTTCTCTTTCCTCTTTTATATGAGATAATTTACCCTTTTCTATCTCTCCCTTTCTCCTTCTCTCTTTATATTCCTCTTTCACCTCTTAATTTTATTTTTAGATATCATCCCTTCCTATTCAACTGATCTTGTGCCCTCTATCTATGTATACATGTACACACATACACACACTCATCTATGTATTTATGTACACAAAATCCCTCCTACACACACACACACACACTCACACACACACACACACTCACACACACACACTCACACACACACACACACACACACACACACACACATATTCCCTTCAGTTATCCTCACACTGAGAAAAATTTCATGAGTCACAATGATCATTTTTCCATGTAGGAATGTAAATAATTCAACTTTAATAAGTTCCTTATGTTTTCTTTTTCCTGTTTTACCTTTTCATGTTTCTCTTGCTTCTTATATTTAAAAATCAATTTTTTTGTTCAGCTCTGATTTTTTCATCAAGAATACTTGAAAGTCCTCTATTTCATTGAATGAACATATTTTCCCCTGAAGCATTATACTCAGTTTTGCTGGGTAGGTGATTCTTGGTATTAATCCTAGCTCCTTTGACCTCCAGAATGTCAAATTCCAGGCCCTTTGATCCCTTAATGTAGAAGCTGCTACATCTCGTGTTATCCTGATTGCATTTCCACAACACTCAAAATGTTTCTTTCTGTAATATTTTGTAATATTTTCTCCTTGACCTGGGAACTCTGAAATTTGGCTCTAATATCCTAGGAGTTTTCTTGGGGATTGTTTTCAAGAGACAATCAGTGAATTCTTTCGATTTCTATTTTGCCCTCTGGTTCTAGAGTATCAGGGCAATTTTCCTTGAAAATTCCTTAAAGGATGATATATAGGTTCTTCTGTTGATCTTGGCTTTCAGGTAGTCCAATAATTTTTAAAGTATCTCTCCTGGATTTATTTTCCATGACGGTAGTTTTTCCAATGAGATAGTTCACATTTCCTTTTATTTTTTTCATTTGTTTGGATCTGTTTTGTAGTATCTTCATTCTCATAAAGTCATTAGCTTCTGTTTGCTCCAATCTAATTTTGAAGGAATTATTCTCTTCAGTGAGTTATTGACATTCCTTTACTCTCTGGCAAATTCAGCTTTTTAAGGCACTCTTCTCCTCATTGGCTTTTTGGGCCTCTTTTGCCATTTGAGTTAGTCTATTTTAAGGTGTTATTTTCTTCAGTATTTTGGGGGTTTCCTTTAGCAGGCTGTTGACTCATTTTTCATGATCTTCTTGCATCATTCTCATTTCTTTTCCCAAATTTTCCTCCATTTCTCTTACCTGATTTTCAAAATCCTTCTTGACCTCCTCCATGGCCTGTAACTAATTCATATTTTTCTTGGAAGCTTTTGATGGAGGAATTTTGACTTTATTGTCTTCTTCTCTTTCCATGTTTTGATATTTTTTGTCCCCCCAAAAGGATTCTGTGGTCTGATTTTGCTCCCTCTCTTTGCTCATCTTGCCATCCAATTATTTGCCTTTTGAGCTCTTTGCAATGGTAGAACTCTGCTTCCAGAGTGGAGAAAGCTGGGTCCCCAAATGCTGGGGTTTTCACAGTTGCCAGAGCTATGAGGAGGGCACCCTCTCTACATTCACCACAAGCTCTGGCACACTGACCACACAACCCAAGACCACCACCAAAAGACAGTGACCCAGATCCAAGCAGGTCAAAGCAAGAGCAATTACCCTCTGAATGGTCATTTGGTCCCCCTACAATCTACAGGCCAGGAGCTTCAGAGACAGCCATGGGGCAGCAGCTGTAGTTGCCTTTCCTCTGCCACTTCTCACCCTGGGGGCAGGTCCTGGGACTTTGCTATACTCTCATCTGGTCCAACAGAATTCTCCACTGACATTTAACTTTCTCTTTGGCTTTTATGGGTTCAAAGGTCTGGAAACCACTACAGCTGCTATATATTACAGCTGTTAATTCACTCTCCTGAAGTCTGCTCTCACCAGTCTGTGACACTGATTGGGGCCTCCCTGGTCTGGTACAATGCAGCTCACATGGGACTGTGCTTGGCTCCCATCATGGTGTAATAGGCCCTTCCTGTCTTCAGCAGGAGATTTGTTTCTCTCTGTCACTTTGTGGGTTCTGTAGCTCTAAATGTGTTTAGAGTCATATTTTGAAGGTTTTGGAGGTGGTTGGAGCAGGAGCTCCTCCAGGTTCGTTCTTTTATTCTGCCATCTTGGCTCTACCCACTCCACCTTTTTTTTATATTCTCTAGGTTCAAGAGAAGAAAAGTTCACAATTTCCAACAAGAACTTCTAAGACTTCTTATAATTCATAGCTTCTCCTAACAATCACAATCTTCTTTGTATAAACTATAATTTATACACATTCTTTTTTTTCTTTGCTCCCAGTGCAAATACTAAAAATAAAATGAGTTTACCACAATTAACATTTAAAATCCTATCCTATTTGTATCTATATCCCAAGTATTTTTAGACCATAGTCTTATTCAGAGGCAAAATGCCTATCCAAGCCTATACTCTCCCTATACTGTGGAAAGAAATTTTATCAACTGTGTTATCCAACTTGTTCATTATATGAATATCAAGACAAAAACTTAGAGCCATAATATTTTGTTATTATTACCAAAGCAATATTTTCAACAATAGGTATCAGAGCTTAGAATGCCATTTTAAATCACAGGGTTCATTTGATCTTGGATTCCAAAGCTCTTTTAAGGCTTTAGGGTCTGCTAGTTGGGTTCTTTCACCCATTTTCTCAGGCATAGTTTAAATGGTTGTTGGTTTTTTTGTTTGTTTGTTTTTTGTTAAGTCAGAAACCTTTGGTCTTTATGTGTTATAGTTATACATTGGAGGGCTGCAGTCTTCAGCATTGTTGATAAAAACGGGCAAAGTAAGGTTCAAAAAGTTATATTATGTATGAAAATTGTAGCCATTATTCAATAAAGATTCAGATTTTATCAAAATTTAAACTTGAGTGACTACAACTCAAGTTACAAAAAAAAAAAAAACGCAATTTAATTATAATCATTTATGCTTCAGCAGAAGCAGACTGATTCTGAAACATGGAACTTCATTCTGGCTGGTATGCTTCACGGAGTGAAACTCCAGTGAGGAGAAAAAAAACATGGCTGGGTGGAACTCAGAAATATTTAAAGACATATCCATTAAGGGAAAATGACATGTTCAAAACAAATAATATTTATTTTCATGATTGCATTTAGCTTCAGCTCATCAGAAAAAAACAAAAACAAAAACCATGCTTCAACTAAAAGACAAACAAAATGGGAAGTTATACCTTAAGGTGATTTCAAAACATGCAGAAATACTAATATTTATAAGATCCTTTTAAAGTTTTTCTCATGGTTCCATTTAATGAAAGAGATGCTACTAATGGCCAAATATCCTGTGCGTGGAACTGCAAAAAAAGAATAATATTAATATATTAGGATTAGCAAGCATATTGTTACACAGAAAAAAAATACAGTTGGCATTTATTCTGCTACATGATGGTATAGTGAAAAGAGTATAGGACTTCCTGAAGGCAAAAGAACTGAATCATAGCCCCAATTCTGATATGAACTGTATGATCACTGGAAAAAAATCACACTCTCCAAAAAAATCACACTCTCTTTATTTTCCTCAGGGTCAAAATGAGGACAATAAGTGGTCAATGAATTCAATTTAATGGGAATTAAACTAAAACTTTTAAGTTAAATTTAGAGTATATATTAAACACCTATCATCTCAGATATTATATGATAAGGTCAGGATAAATGACAGAATGGGATTCAAATTTCAAATTTTCAACAAAAATTTTAAGTACCTATTATGTACACTTCCCTAGATAATTAGAATACAGAAATAAAATAAGACATAATGTAGGTCTTTCTTGAATTGATCATCTAATAAAGGAAATAAGACATAGATACACACTTTCTAATACAAATCAGAATTAAATTCAAAGGAGCAGTCCCAACAAAATTATTTGAGAATCATAGGAAAATAAGTCAGAAAGCACCTTATAATTTACCTGGAGGGGCTGAGCCAAAATGGTGTAGATGCAGGAACTCCCTGTATTCCCCCTATAACCACCTCAAATACCTAAAAAATATGATTCTAAACAAACTTTAAGGCTACAGAACTCACAAAGTGACAGAGAGAAACAAATCTCTTGCTGAAGGCAGCCCAGCAGGCTGGCAGGAAGGGTCCACATCCAGTCCCTGGGTGAGTCTGCAGTTTTAGTTCCAAAGCACCCTAACCAGCCACTGCTGGAGTTACTTTGGGAGAGTGGATCACCAGCAGCTGTGGTGGTTTCCAGAATTTAACAGCCCATAAGTGCCAAAGACAAAGTGAGAGGTAAGTGTGGACTCTGTGGGAACAGGGGGTCCAGGAGTGCCCCTGGAGGGAGAAGCAGCTGAGGCATGGCAGCCATAGCCGTGTGGCTGCTTCAGTGCTACTGGCCTGCAGATTTTAGGGGGACCAAGTGACTATCCTGAGGGGTAGTCACTCTTGTTTTAACCTGCTTGGATTTGGCTCAATGTCCTGGGTTGAGGTCCTAGGGGGCATGACCAGGTGCCAGAGCTAGTGGAGGCTTATTAGAGGGCAGCCAACTAATAGCTCAAACAGCTGTGAAAACCCCAGCAATTTGGGACACAGCTCTCCTCTCTGGAAGCAGAATTCTGCTGTGGCAGAAAACTCAACAGTCAAGTAATTGAGTGGCAACATGAGCAAGCAAAGGAAGCAAAGGAAGCACAGCAACCCGACTCTAGATTCCTTTTTTGGGGACAAAAAGGGTCACAGCATGGAACAGGAAGAAGACAATGAAGTCAAAACTCCTGTACCAAAAGCTTCTAAGAAAAAATATGAACTCGTTACAGGCCATAGAGGGGCTTAAGAAGGATCTTGAAAACTAAATAAGAGAAGAGGAGGAAAAATTGGGAAGAGAAATGAGAATGATGAAAGAAAATCACGAAAAGAGAGTCAACAACCAGACCAGAGAAAATAACACCTTAAAAATAGACTAACTCAAATGGCAAAAACAAAAAACAAAAACAAATAAAACAAAACAAAACAAAAACAACAACAACAACAAAAAAAAAACACAAATGCTCAAAAAGGCTATGAGGAGAAGAAGGCCTTAAAAAGCCAAATTTGCCAAATGGAAAAAGAATCTCAAAAGCTCACTGAAGAGAATCCTTCCTTCAGAATTAGATTGGAGCAAATGGAAGCTAGTGACTTTATGAGAAATCAAGATACTATTAAACAGATCCAAACAAATGAAAAAAGTAGAAAACAATATGAAATATCTCATTGAAAAAACTACTGACCTGGAAAATAGATGCAGGAGAGACAATTAAAAGATTATTGGACTACCTGAAAGCAATGATTAAAAAAAAAAAAAAACCTTCAAGAAATTCTCAAGGAAAATTGCCCTGATGTTTTAGAACCAGAGAGCAAAATAGAGGTTGAAAGAATCCACTGATCACCTCCTGAAAAAGATCCCAAAAAGAAAACTCTTAGGAATATTATAGCCCGGTTCTGGAGTTCCCAGATCTAGGATGAAATATGATAATCAGCCAAGAAAAAACAATTTGAATATTGTGGAAATACATTCAGGATAACACAGGATATGGTAGCTTTTCCATTGTGGGATCAATGGGCTTGGAATATGATATTCTGGAGGTCAAAGGAGCTGGGATTAAAACCAAGAATCACCTACCCAGAAAAACTGAGTATCATGTTTCAGGGGAAAATGTGGTCATTCAATGAAATAGAGGATTTTCAAGCATTCTTGATGAAAATAAAAACAGAGTTGAATAGAAAACTTGACATTCAGATACAAGAAGCAAGAGAAGCATGAGAAAGTAAACAGGGAAAAGAAATCATGAGGAACTTATCCAAGTTAAACTATTTACATTCCTACGTGGAAAAATGATAATCGTAACTTATGAGACTTTTCTCAATATGAGGATAGTTGAAGGGAATATAAATGTATATGTGTATATAGGAGGGTATATGTTCATATGAATAAATATGTGAGTGTTTATATATATATATATATATATACGTATGTATAGATATACATTGACAGAAGGGGGCACAGGACCAATTGAATAGTAAGGGATGATACTTAAAAATTGAAATTGAGAGCTGAGAGAGGAATATAATGAGAGGAGATGGGGAGAGACAAAATGGGGTAAATTATCTCATATAGAAGAGGCAAGGGAAAACTTACAATGGAGGGGAAGAACAGTAAGGGAAAAGGGAACGAGTCAACCTTACTCTCATTGGGGAGGAAATTACATACAAACTAAATAGAGTATCTCACCTTAGAGGAAAGTAAGGAAAAGGGGATGAGAGGGGGGTGATGGAGTGGAGGGAAGGTTTAGGGAGTAGGGTAGTTAGAAGCACACACTTTTGAAAAGGGACAGGGTCAAAGTAGAGAACAGAACAAGTGGGGGGCAGGATAGGATAGAGGGAAATGTAGTCAGTCTTTCACAACATATCCACTATGGAAATGTTCTGTGTAGCTACACGTATATAACCTATATTGAACTGTGTATCTTCCCATTAAGGGTGGTTGACGAGGGAGGAAGGGAAAGAATCTCGAATTCAAAGTTTTAAAACCAAATGTTTAAATATATACATATATAGATATAGATAGATAGATAGATATAGGTAGATAGATGGATAGATAGATAGATAGATAGATATAATTTCTTTTACATGCAAGTGGGAAATAAGATATATAGGCACTGAGGTATACAGATCCATCTACCGGGAAGTCAGAGGGAGATGGGGGAGGATATAGGAGAGAGCACATTGAGGGAATGGGTATTCAGTGGGATCATTGTTTAGGGTGGAGGGTAGAAGAAAGACGGGGAGAAAATGTGTAAACTTTGTAGAAAATAAACTCAAAATCTTGTGGAAATGAAAGATGTAAAATAAAAATAAACATAAAATTTAATTTAAAAAAACAGAGATGCTTAAGGCCATGATAAACCAAGAATCCAGCAGAATGAAGATGAAACATTCCCTTTAAATCCTCACAGAGGTGATGAACTTAAAATGCAGAAAGCGCATACATTTTCAAACCTAGCTTGTGTGTGAATGTTTTTCCAGACTGTGTAGATATGTCTTGAGGATGGTAATATGTTTTACGTAATTCAACATGTATGACCTATATAAAAACTGTTTACTCTCTCAGAGAGGGGCAAAGTGAGGAAGGAAGAGAGAAAATTTGGGACTCAAAAAATTTATTTTTAAATGACTATAAAAGGATATATGAAGTATGTGTAGAATAATTTTACACATATGTACTTATTTGTCTCTAATGGTAATCATCTCTAGAGAAGGAGGAAATTTAAAAAAAGTATATGATAATTTTGTTGTATATTTCAAAGTAATAGCAAGTTGTGCATAGTAGATATGCAGTTTTATGTATAATCATCTTTTTATCATACTATGTTTTGAAAATTCTTGTTTGATTCCATAAATTAAAAATAATTTTTTTTAAAATGAAAAAAATAGTACCCCCCCCAAAAAAAAACCCAAACAATTTACCTAGTACAATTTTACCATTCTTTATGTAAAACCTCCACAACCACCCCATGCATTAGGGTATACTCAAGCCAACATTCTTGCCAATTCCATGGAAGCTTGGGATGTCTTTTTCTTCCCAATATGGGTTGGAGAGAGAGACAGAGAGAGACAGAGAGTGAGAGAGACAAAGAGAGAGACAGAGAGAGAGAGAATCATTGAAAAGAGAGCTCACTTGGTATTGGTATTGACCAGAGTTTGCAAAATAGAGATGAAAATGTAAAACGGCTAATTACTAGCCCCAGCTCCTGCCAAAGAAACTATTTACAAATGATGCACAGACCTTAAATATTACTAATTGTGTTAATAGTGATAAGCTATTGCATTCTAATCATTACATAACTCTTTATCATTTATCTTGTCTATTCTATGAGAAAGTAAAATACCTGTTCTATACTTCATTCATGTTTGTGCACAGCAGAGAAAGGATAAATTGGTGTTAAAATATAAAAAGTTTGGGCTCCTGACCAAGGATGGAGAGCATCTAACAATGACTGACTGGTTAAAAACGTAATTGCAAGAGGCTTGCAAATCTAATAAAAAGGACTTTAAATTGAAAAGAATCAGAGGGAGAAAACTTCCTGGTGCATATTCTGAGAATATAGCCCACTATTTAGAAAGAATAAGTTCTACAAGCAATAAAAAGACACAACATTTCTCAAAAGGTTAAAATCCAAGGAAGCAGTGAACAATGAAATCATGGGTTCCTACATGTGTACAGAAGGACACAAAGGATGAGTACAAATCAAGGAGGTAAAATTGACCTCAAAGGACATAGGTAAGACCCACAAATGGAAAATCACTCTAGGATGGTCTACTGTATTCAAAAAGGTTTAGATAGATAAGTGGAGGAGATTCCACAGTGCAACAACAAATATTAAGATAAAATACTCATTTGAGAAAATCCAGGAACCAAAGGGAAACAGCAGGGTAGGGAGCATTTTGAGTGAAGATCAATGGAGAGAGAAACAGAAGAAATAGTTTCTTGGAGAACATAATAGCTCACCTAAGTAAGAAAAAGGAAACAGATGAAGAGTTGAGGAAACAAATCATAAAACTGACTTGCTTTGAGTAGTGGACGACTTCAGTTATAGAGATAACTATGGGGTTCCCGTGGTTATATCCTCTCTTCCTGACAAAGTGTGAAAGCTGTTCCACATCTGGAAGCCACAACATGGTGTAATACTCTCATCCAAGGGCAAGGGGCAGGGAAAGTTGCACACTGAAGTTGTTTCCTGTTGGCGTCTAGTCTCCTTATCCCCTTGTGAGTAGCAATAAAGTTTTGTTAACTGATATCCCTGTGTAGGTCTACTGCTCTTCATCCAAACTCTCCTACCCACATGTGTGTATGTATGTATATATGCATGTATGTGTGTATTCATGTGTGTACATGTAGGTATACACGTGTGTATGTATACACATGTATGTATCTGTGTATGTATATGCACAGGCACATGTATATATGTGTGAGTGTGTCTGTGTGTACATCTGTGTGTCACAGTGTACATGCATGCACGTGTGCATGCATATGTGTACACACACATTGTGTACACCCACATGTGTGTGTGCATGTGCATTCATATGCACACATGCATATGTAGCGACACAAGCATGTTTATGCATGCACGTATATGCAAATATGTTTGTATGTGCATGTATATGTGTATTTATGTATGTACGTTTATATGTATTATGCGTGAATGTGTGTATGTATATGTGTGCACGTGTGTGTATATGTACACATACGTGTGTGTAAATACACACATACATGTTTTAAAAAGTGGAGAGGAGCAATTAAGCCAAACTAACCAACATGTCGACTGTGGCACTGTATATAATACCCATAGCTCCCCACATCTCTGGTGACTGGAAGGAGGTATAAATTCTTTTTTTTTTTCTTGTTAAACTTGGTTATTATAATTGTACAGCATTCAGTGTTGTTTGAGCTATTATTTCCATTTCCATTTCTGTAATCCTTCATGTTTGATGATTGTAATTATACACCTAGATATATCATAAGGTCTTGAAGTGTCTTTTAAATCATTCAATAATAATTGATGATGCAGTGGATAAAGTCCTGGGTCTGGAGTCAGGAAGACTTAACTTCTTGAGTTCTAATCTGGCCTCAGACACTTATTAGCTGTGTGATCCTGGGCAAGTCACTTAACCCCGTTTGCCTCAGTTTACTCATCTGTCAAATGAGTTAGAGAAGGAAATGGCAAACCACCCCAGCATTTTTACCAAGAAAACCCCAAATGAGATCTTGAAGAGAGAGACACAACTGAAAAATAACTGAATAACAACAAAATGATTAGTGGTAATAGTGAAAAGAGTCCAGGACTTCTTGAAAGCAAAAGAGTATCTTCTATTCCCATCTCTGATATTAGGTATATGACTGTTGGAAAATCACATTCTCTGAGCCTCATTGTTCTCAGGGAGAAATTGAGGATAACACTTGCAAAATGTATTCAGTATAACTCAAATTAAATATAAAACATTAAATACCTGCTATATATGCATATATAAATGTGTATATATACATACACATTTGTATACGTGTATGTGTGTGTGTGTGTGTGTGTGTGTGTGTATAAACACGTGTGTGTCTTTCATTTATTTAGCTCTTTATCAGCAGCTAGGTGGTACAGCAGATAAAGTACTGGGCCAAGAATCAGGAAGACCTGAGTTAAAATTCAGCCTCAGACACATAGTTGTGTGACCAAGTCACTTAAATTCTGTTTGTTTCGATTTCCTCAACCATAAAATATGATAATATTAATAATAACACTAATAACAGCATCTACTTTACATGGTTGTTGTGAGGATCAAATGAGATAATATTTGTAAAACACAAACCTCTGTTTAATAATTTTATTACCTTCCTTTCTTTCGAGTTCTCCAAATGCTTTATTTATGTTATCTCAAAAGGCCCCTGTGCTGCTGTACCTAGCCTGGTTTTACACAAGAGGAAACTAAAGCCAAGTGCAGGTCAAGAAATTGCCCAGGTGTATAATTACAATCATCTCATCAAATCTTCATATGGAACAGTAAGAACTTGCCTAGTAAGAGTCAGAGGCAGGAAATGAACTCAGGCCTTCTTCACACTAAGCCCAACACACCTACCATTGCACAACCTTAGCTGCTGATTAGAAAAAAGGCTCCATGGTCAGCAAGGGAATAATTTTCTCCCCAGGGTAACCCACTTTAATACAGAATATTAAAACAGCATGACTTTCAGAAGGAGAATTTCGTGTAAATTGATAATTTGTGGGGGGAAAACCTTATTTACTTTTTTATTATTCTGTGTAAAAAAGACTGAAGGCTAAAGACTTTTTCACTAAAAAGACTGAATTAGGAGGCATGTTTTATTCTCTTCTCTGAGAGATGATGTGTGTAATAGATCAGCAATATCACCTTCTCTGAAACCCATTCAGAGTAAAACATTTAAATGCCAGCTGTGCCTCTTACTATGTGGGCATCAGAAAACCAACTACAATTTGGCTTGAAGATCTGCAACTGTATCAGTATATCATTAAGCTTTTTAAAAATTTCTTCAGGCTGGTACTAATAACTCTGATTCATCATTATTATAATTTCAGCAAAACACCAATGTAAATTAATGCTACATGAGGATACCAAATTGTCAATGAAACTAAATTCACCCCAGTGATAAAACACCAAACTAATGATAATAGATTCTCCATAGCTCCTAGGAATCACTGTTAGATTCTGGGCAACTGGAAATGTTGCAGAGGCTGGACAACCTGTTAGAATTTAAACTCCCTCAGAGCAGGGGCTGGTCTGCTTTTGAATCCATATGCCCTGAAGATAGCCCAGTTCTTGTCACAGAATCAGAACTTAATAAATGCTAGATAATATGCAGAAAACCACAGGCTCCTAGAATCAAAAAGTTGAGAGGGTCTTCACAGGCATCTAGTCAAATCTTCCTCCAGAACAGTAATTACTTCAGTGGTCATCCTTTTTATAGTGTTGTTTACATCTATATACTGCTAAAAGACCTCCAATGAAGAACCTGCTATTTTTCAAAGCAATCCTTTTCATTCTTGCATGGCTGTAAGTGTTGGAAAGTTGCATTTTATTTTCCTTATAAAGAGCCAAAATCTATTTATCTAAAATATTTCTAGCCATTGGTCTTAGTTCTGATTTCTTGGGCCCTGCATGACAAGACCAACCTCTTTTCCATATCATAGCATATGGAAAAATAAATCCGAAGGAATGTGTGTGTGTGTGTGTGTGTGTGTGTGTGTGTGTGTGTTTTTCACCACTTCCTTCAAGGGGTCATGAGATGCTATGGCAACCCAAGAAAGGTACTGAGAACAATGCCAGGTTCTATTTTGTTAACTGGACCTGTGATTTTACTGCTGTATGGGTTGGCTAGGTGGCACAATAGACAGTGAGACCTGGGGTCAGAAAGACCTGAGTTTAGTTTCTACTTCAGATAATTTGAGACCTTAGACATACAACTTCTCAACTAAATGTCTCATCTGTAAAGTGGAAATAATAGCAACTACCTAACAGAATTGTCATTAGGATGAAATGATCTGACATACATGAAGTACTTTGCAAATGTCAAAGGGCAACATAAATGATAGTTGTTATGTAGTGAACTCTCATTACCATAAAAATTGCCTGCTTTGCCACTGTGCATCTTAGATAATTTCCTGTAGCACTAAGAAGATAAAATCTGAGCCCAGAACCACACAACAGTATGTGATTGAAGCAGGACTCAAATCCTAGGTCTTCCTGACCCAAAGTCCTGCTCCCTACCCATTATTCCACACTGTCTCAGAATTGCAGATGATTCACTGAGAATATCTGCCCAATATGCTGCTCTGTTGAAGAAGACTAACATAATGGCAATATTAAGCTATAATTAAGTGTTCTGTTACAAGTCTGAAAGTGCAGAGAGGCATTTATTATCTGTTAAGTCTTTTCTTCCTTCACAGACCTAAAGTGCTACCATTTCTTTCTCCCAATCTCAGAGCCCCCGAGTCATTGGCAAAATTCTATGCCCATGTGTAATATTCTCTCTTCCCACTCAAAAGTCCTTCTTATTTCTCATTCCAGGACTATTGTTAGACTGAGAAGTAAAGTCATTGAAGGATGTATGCTTCTCTGTTCCTCATTGGTCCTTATGTATATCTATCACCTTATCTCATTCAATGAGCTGAGAACCATGAGAGTTTTATTAGAAGTGATAGGGTAATAATATGAAACGAAACTCTGAAAAGAAATGCACGTGGAAGGTAAGCTTGGGAAAGATGAGGCCACAGATCTAATATCTTGGTCCAAGTTGGCTTCAGGATAGAATGGCCTCAGATACCAGAAACAATGTTTGTAGAAGTCAAATTTCTAGAAGTCAGATCTCTAGGGTGTTTCAATCAGTATAAGTCTAAATCAAAGGGGAAGAAATTTTAGAAGACTAGAAATGTATATTGGGCCTACTGTCCAAAGAAGAAATGGTAAAGAAAGTAAAAAAATGTACAAATATACACACACACATACACACACATTCATACATATACACATACACATATACACATATATGTGTGTATGTATGTATATTCTTTGCAGGCCAGAAACCAAGGAGAAAAATTAATCTGATGAAGGTTGGAGGGAGAAAATAAAGGAGCATATATCACCTATAGCCAGTATATGTTAGATGCTTTTAAGTTTGACTGAATTATTAATAATTTGTCTATCACTTAAGTCTAGACACTTAATAACAATAATTCAAGCTCTGATTTGTAGCATTTGTCAGTTCCCAGGATATAAATGCTCACACTAAAAAATATGAATTTGGGAGGTGGAGCCAAGGTAGCAGAGTAAAGACAGGGGCTTGCCTGACCTCTCCCCTAAATGTTCCAAATAACTTTAAAAATGACTCAACAAATTCTAGAGCATCGGAACCCACAAAAAGATGAAGTGAAATAAATTTCCAGCCAAAGACAACTTGGAATGTTGAAAGGAATGGTCAGATGCAACAGGATGAGAGAGGAGAGGGCTTGGGCCCATTCAGTCCAGAATGGGCCCAAGCAAACCTGGAGCAGGCCTTGTGGTGACTTAATCACTAGCTGCAGTGGCAGTTTCCAGACCTCTTAGCCCACAGATGCCAAAGACAACTTAGAAGGTCAGCAGGAAGGGTCTGCTGCATCTAGGTGAGAGTGGATGGCAGTACACCACAGGCCACACTGGCATGGCCCTGGACCCAGCAAACCAGGAGCAGACCTTGGGAGAGACTGAATCATCAAAAGCAGTGGCTGCTTCTGGAACTTTCAGCCCACAAATGGTAAGGGGGTCAAACAAGTGGTCAGAAGGAGATTACAAGGTGTTTTTGTTTGTTTGTTTGTTTGTTTTTACTTTTGTTTTTGGTTTTTAGTTTTGCTTTGTTTTGTTTTTGCTAGTACTGAAGCAGGACTCTGTTCCTTTGCCTGTACTTAAATCCAGGTCCCCATCCTGGGTGGCAGTTCCAGGGCAAGGAGGGACACTAACATAGTAGAGTCTTTGGTCACAGTCAAGGGGAAGATCCTCCTCATACTTCAAGGGCAGAAAAAAGTGCTTGTGGTAGCTCACAGACCAGAGCAGAGAGCAGAAGAGTAAATACCCCTCCTTAGATTATACCACCTTGGAAGACCTAAAAACTTACACTAGCAGCATATCTGAAAACAGCTACACAAAATTCCTGAAGCTAGGGACAGTCTACCCTTGTAATGGAAATGCAAATTTAAAGATCTTCCCTACCCCTAGGTTAAGTGTACCTGGAGCCTGTGGCGGGAGGCTTGTTTTTCAGGAAAGCCCACACCTTGTTACATTCTCTGAGCCAGGACAAGGCTATATAAACCCTCATGGGAGGCTTTGCTTTGGGGCTCACTTTGAGAAGTGTTGTGTGATTTGAGCAGATGAGACTCTGGGCAGCTGTTGAGAGCTCCCCAGCTTTGAAAACCCAGATGTTGATGCTTCCCTCTCTGGTAACTGTGATTTTGATATTGATAATGGTTAGTTTGGAAGCCTGTCTGTTTGATCTGTCTGTATACCCTGAAGTTCGTGGTGCTGACCTTTTCCCCCTGAACTATATATGTTTGATTTATTAAAGTGAGCTTGTTAACCCATTTTGAATTGCTTTCCTTTATAAAAGCAGATCTAAAAACCTGTGTTGGCAGTCACCCTGGGGATGTTGGGGTGGTTGCCGCTACAACCCTCTACCCTGGAAGCAGAGCCCAACATTAAGAAAGAGTTAAGAGTCAAGAAATAGGTTGGGTAAATGAGGAAACAAAGGGGGAGAGAGGAAAAAAACCCTCTGAATGTGGAAAAATACTTTGGTGACAAGTAAGATATGTATACATTTATAATTATAGAGAAACATATATTAACTTATTGTGGCCTTCTTGGTGGGGGAATAGAGGGGAGGGAAAAAAAGAACAAAGTAAAAGAGTACACAGCAGAGAAAAAAAAGAAAACTCACAAGGAAGCAAGGAAAAGATGCACAATTCTTTTTTTTTAATTTAATTGTTTATTTTTAGTTTACAAGATTCAATTCCATAGTTTCTTGAGTTTCAAATTTCCCTTCCCTCCCTCCCCCCATCCCCCACAACAGCATATAGTCCAGTATAGGATTTGCAAATATTTTCACAATAGACATTAGTCAAGTTACAAAGGTGTATTGTACTAGATGGGATGAAAAATGGTAAAGAAGAAATAAAACCAAACAATGAAAATAAAAAGATCAATTAGTTTTCTTCCATGAGGATTCAAGCACAGCTCTTTCTAGTTATTTCTCTGGATGTAGGCATCTCTCTCCATCATGAGAATTTCAGGATTGACATATATCACTGCATTGCTGAGAAGAGTCCAGTCTGTCAAAGTTGGTCATCACACATACGCTGTGTCTGTGATTGTACACAAATTTCTGCTGGTTCTACTCTTCTCACTCAGCATCAGTTTGTATAAGCCTCTCCAGGTAAATATGAAAACCGCCTCCTCATTTCTTATAGCACAATAATATTCCATTACATGTAGATATCACAACTTGTTTAGCCATTCCCCAATTGATGGGAACCACTTTAATTTCCAATTCTTTGCAACCACGAAAAGAGCTGCTATAAATATTTTTGTACATATGGGTCTTCCTCCCTCTTCTATGATCTCTTTGGGATATAACCCTAGAAGTGGTATTGCTGGGTCAAAGGGTATAAAATCATAATTCCAGATTGCTCTCCAGAATGGTTGGATAAGTTCACAACTCCATCAGCAATGCATTAGTGTCCCAATTTGCCCACATCCTCTCCAGCATTTGTCATTTTCCTGTTTTGTCATCTTAGCCAATCTGATTGGAGAGATGTGGTACTTTAGTGTTCTTTTGATTTGCATTTCTCTAAGCAATAGTGATTTAGAGCATTTCTTCATATGCTTATAGATATCTTTAAATACTTTCTCTGAAAACTGCCTGTTCATATCCTTTGACCATTTATCAATTGGGGAATGACTTGTATTCTTATAGATTTGATTCAATTCACTGTATATTTTAGAAATGGGTCCTTTATTAGATACATATGTTGTAAAAATTCTTTCCCAATTTCCCACTTCCCTTTTGATCTTGGTTACATTGGCTTTGTTTGTACAGAAGCTTTTCAATTTAATGTAATCAAAATTATCCATTTTGCATTTTATAATGCTCTCCAGTTCTTCTTTGCTCCTAAAGCCTTTCCCTCTCCACAAATATGACAGGTAAACTATTCCTTGCTTTCCCAGGTTGCTTACAGTATCATCCTTTATACCTAGATCATGCACCCATTTAGACTTGATTTTGGTATATGGTGTTAAATAATGGTCTATGCCCAGTTTCTGCCATACTGTATTCCAGTTTTCCCAGAAGTTTTTGTCAAATAGTGCATTCTTATCCCCAAAACTGGGGTCTTTGGGTTTATCAAACAATAGATTACTATACTCATTAATTGCTGGATCTCGTGCACCCAATCTATTCCATTGATCCACTACTCTATTCCTCAGCCAGTACCAAGCAGTTTTGATGAATGCTACTGTATAATATAGATTGAGATCTGGCATAGCTAGTCCACCTTCCCTAGCATTTCTTTTCATTAATTCCGTTGATATTCTAGACCGTTTGTTATTCCAAATAAATCTTGTTACTATTTTGTCTAACTCTATAAAGTGGTTTTTTGGGAAATTGATTGGTATGGCACTAAATACATAATTTAGTTCAGGTACAATTGTCATTTTTATTATATTACATCAATCCAGCCAGGAGCAATTGATATTTTTCCAATTAGTTAGATCTGACTTTATTTCTGTGAGAAGTGTTTTGTAGTTGTATTCATATAGGTCCTCTCTCACCTCATAATTTCACCCCTTGAGTATATCGCCTTCCCAACAAATTCAACCTATGCCCAGATTGTGATCTGGGGTGGAGGTCCCCTACCCACCCTCCCAGAAGAGCAGTCCCACAAGATATTGCTTCCTCCAATCTGCTCTCTCCCCTATCCTCTCCCACACCCCCTTCGACCTCTCCATTAGAGGAAGGTGAATCTTTGTGTCCCAATGCCTGCACATCTTATCTCCCAATTACAAGCAAAAGACTATTAATAATAGTATTTATATATACTAGAAACATTTAATCTTAAGACCTTGAATTTCACATCCATTTCCCTCCTCGCTTGTCACCCATTCCCTCTGGGGAGATAAGCAATTCAGTATATGTTGTACATGTCTAACTATGCAAAACATTATCATAGTAGATATATTGTACAAGGCTGCTTATGATTCCCTCCCCCTCATCCCACCCCCCACCTGGTCAATTCCACACTTGATCTTGTCCCTCTTCCATTGTGGCTACCTCCAACCTCCCCTCCTCCCAAGGATGCCCTCCCATCCATCATCCCTCCTCTCCTCCCCCTTCCCCCCATTCTGCTTTAGGGTGAGATGTCCCACCTATTATGTATGTCATTCTCTCACTGAACCAAATTCAATGAGAATGTGGTTTCGCCTTTTTTTTTTTTTTTTAAAGCAATTGGGGTTAAGTAACTTGCTCAAGGTTACACGGCTAGTCATTATTTATGCGTGGGTGCTCATTTTCTGAGGCCGGATCTGATCTCGGGTCATCCAAACTCCGAGACCGGCGCTCTTACTCACTGCGCCACCTAGCCGCCCCTTTAGGGCAATTGGGGTTAAGTAACTTGCCCAAGGTTACACGGCTAGGTTTTTGTTTGTGCGGATTAAGTGTCGGAGGCCAGCTCCGAACTCAGGTCCTTCTGACTCCAGGGCCGGCGCTCTATTCACTGCGCCACCTAGCCGCCCCTTGGTTTCGCCTTTTTACCTTCCTATTTTCCCCTCCCCTGCAACCACTTCCCCCTGCTTCTTCTACATGAGATAGTTTACCCCACCCTCTCTCTCCCCATCTCCTGCCACTTTTCTCTCTCACCTCACAACTTCACCCCTTGAGTATCCTCCCTTCCCAACAAATTCAACCTATGCCCTCTATCCATATATAACTGTAACCATATGCACACACATTCACATATGTATTCACATGATCATACACTCTTCTTCCATTATTTTCATAGTGAGAAAGATTTCCTCAGTCACAATTATTGTTTTTCCATATAGGAATGTAAATAGTTCAACTTTGATAATTTCTTTTTGATTTCTTTTCCCTGATTACCTTCTCAGGCATCTCTTGCTTCTTGCTTTCTGGTTTTCTCTGGTTTTCTCCTCAAGAATGCTCGAAAGTCGATCCTCTTGGGGGCGGAGCCAAGATGGCAGAGTAGAAACAGCATTTCCAATGTGCTCTGCCCCACACAAATTTCAAACAATGTGAAAGGGGACTCTGAACAACTTTTGGAACTCCAGCACCCACAGAATGGCACAGAGAAGCTAACCTCTTGCTGAGGACAGCCCAGCAGCCCTGCAGGGAGTGGCCAGTGCAGTGCTCTGAGAGAAGGCAGCACAGCTGTGTCAACACCCTGACTGAGGAAAATAACACCTTAAAACATAAACTAACTGAAATGGCAAAAGAGGCTCAGAAAGGTAATGAGGAGAAGAATGCCTTAAAAAGTCCATTTTGCTAGATGGAAAAAGAATCTCAAAAGCTCACTGAGGAGATTCATTCCTTCAGAGTTAGACTGGAGAAAATGGAACCTAGTGACTTTATGAGAAATCAAGATACTATTAAACAGATCCAAACAAATGAAAGAATAGAAGGCAATGTGAAATGTCTCATGGGAAAAACCATTGACCTGGAAAATAGGTCCAGGAGAGATAATTTAAAAATTATTGGACTACCTGAAAGCCATGATCAAAGAAAGAACCTAGAAATCATCCAAGCTGGAAACCTACCCACGACCTCCACCCCAGATCACAATCCAGTTCCAGGGAGGTTAAAGCAAGAGTGATTACCCCCCCCCCCCACCCAGACTGATCACTGGATCTCCCTACAGTTCACAGGCCAGGAGCTAGAGCTGCCTCTGAAAACTACAAAATTGTGTGTCTCTTCAGCAGCTTCTAGCCCACAAGGGAGGAAGCCAATGTGTTCCCCAAATACTGGTCCCAAATTCCATAGGGCACTAAACTCTCACTTTGTCCTAGGCATGTCTATGTTGATAATTCTGGAATTGCCACAGCTGCTGGTGTTCTGGGGTTCCTCCAGCCAGCTGCTGAGCCGACCACCCTGGGGCTAAAACTGCGACTCAGGTGGACTGGACCTGTGCTTGGCTCCCTGCACACTGCCAGCTCTCAGAGTGCTGCACTGGTCCTTCCTGCAGGGCTGCTGGGCTGTCCTCAGTGGTGAGGTTATGTTCTCTGTGCTGTTCTGTGGGTGCTGGGGCTCTAGAAGTTGTTCAGATTCTCCAGAAGTTGTTACATAGTTTGGAGGAAATCTGGGGGCAGAGTGGCTTGGACTCACTGTTTCTATTCTGCCATCTTGGCTCTGCCCTCCTAATTAGATCTAGTTTTGCTTTTGCTTTATCTGAGATAAGGATTACTACCCCTGCTTTTTTTACTTTAGCTGAGGCATAATAATTTCTATTCCAGGCTTTTACCTTTACCCTATGGGTATCCCTTTGCTTTAAATGTCTTTCTTGTAGAAAGAATATTGTAGGATTATGGTTTTTAATCCATTCTGCTATCCACCTCTGTTTTATGGAAGAATTCATCCCATTCATATTCACAGTAATGATGACTGTCTCTTCCCATCCATCCTATTCCCTCCCTGGCTTATGTTTTTGTTTCTTCCTTCTCCTTTTCCCTCCTTGAAGTTTTCCCTTTTGACCACCCCCTCCCTCAGTGTTCCCATCCAGTGACCCCCCTTTTTAACCTACCCACTCTGCTTATTACTATTTCCCTCCCCTCTAATCTCCCCCTTTAGACTCCTCCTTTTTATCCCCCCTTATCCTTCTACTGCCTATAAGACACAATAAGTTTTTATACCTATCAGAGTAAGTTACTCCCTGTTTGACACCAAACCAATGAGAGTAAATTTCAAACAGTGCTCCTCTCCCTCTCTCCTTTTCCTCTATTTAATGAATTTTTGTGTCTATTCACATTTGAATCTTAAACTTTACTGATTGTGTTGATCCCTCTTTGAACCAGATTCAGTGATAACAGTGTTTGAATGTTGTTCCTCTTCCTCTTTCTTTCCCCTCTACTATAGTGTGCTTTTATACCTCTTCAAATGGCATATTTTACCTTTTCCTATCTCATACTTTCCTTTTATCCCATTACAGTCCCTTTGATCCCCCTAATCAGTTTTTTTTAATCTTCAGGTTAATTCATTCATACCCACACCCTCTATCTATGTATAACCCTTTTGAAGGTCATGATAATCGTAAAAATTTCAGTATTGACAGTTATCAGCTATTCATATAGAGATGTGAACATTTTGCTCTTGTTGCATGGCAAGTTATGTCCATGTGTGCATGAATGTGGGAGTGTGCATGTATGTATGTGTGAGTCTGTGTTTTCCTTGTTTACCTTTTTATGTCTTTCTTGAGTCTTGTAATTGGAGATCGTATTTTCCATTGAGCTCTGGCTTCTTCATCAGGAAAGTCTGGAAGTCTCTTATTTCATTAAACGTCCATCTCCTTGCCTGAAAGATTATGCTCAGTTTTGCCAGGTAGTTAATCCTTGGTTGTAGTCCTAGCTCTCTTGCCCTAAGAAATATCATTTAAGAATAATTTAATAAAAATATCTTTTAATGTAGAAGCTGCTTGGTCCTGTGTGATCCTAACTGTAGTTCTGAGATATTTGATTTTTTTTTTCTTTTTGGCTGCTTGTAGTATTTTTTCCTTAATCTTGTAATTCTGGAATTTGGCTACTATATTTCTTGGAGTTTTCAGTTTGTGATCTCTTTCAGCAGGAGTCTGGTGAATTCTTTCTATAACTCTTTTATCTTCTGATTCCAGGACTTCAAGACAGTTTTCTTTGACAATCTCTTGGAGGATTTTTTTTTTCTGCTTTTTTTCATCATGGCTTTCTGTTAGACCAATAATTCTTAAGTTATCTCTCCTAGATCTGTTCTCTAGGTCAGTTGTTTTTCCAGTGAGATATTTTACATTTTCTTCCAATTTTTCAATCATCTTGTTTTGTTTGATTAACTCTTGGTACATCATAGAGTTCTGAGTTTCAATTTGATTGATTCTAATTTTTAGTGAATTATAGTCTTTGGTGAGTTTTTGAAGGTCCTTTTTAGGGAGGTATTTTCTCCAGTTACTTCACTAATTTTTCTTTTTGATGATTTGTTTTCTTTTCTTTTCTTTTTTTTTTTTTGAGGGCAATTGGGGTTAAGTAACTTGCTCAAGGTCACATGGCTAGGTTTTTGTTTGTGTGTGCATTAAGTGTCTGAGGCCGGAACCGAACTAAGGTCCTTCTGACTCCAGGGCCGACACTCTACTCACTGTGCCTCCTAGCCGCCCCAAGGATTTGTTTTCTTCAACTGAAACTTTTTTCCAAGTTGGTAACTGCCTCCTTGATTTGGTCTTTAAAATCTTTCTTAAGCTCCTCCAAGAATGCAATATGGGCTTGAGATCAGTTCATATTTCCTTCTGTGGTCTCAGGTGTGGGTAAAGAGTCCAAGTTGTCCACTGCATTTGGTTTTTCTTGACCTACATAATAAGCTTGGATCGATTTTCTTGCCTTCCCCTTCTCCTTCTCAGCCTCCTTCCTTCCCATTGTAATTTCCTATTTCTTAATTTCTCAGGCTGTTATCTAAGGGCCTGGTAGTTGACTGAATGCTGTAGCCTCTGAGTGTCTAGTTTGAGGCTAAAGCAGGAATCTCAGAGAGGTATGTTGATGTGCACAGTTTAGTCTGTGGGGGGAGGGGTGGTTTGGCCACTTCAGATTTCTGCCTCTATACCCCTGGGCTATAGCTCAGTCAGGCTTTTGCTGGTCAGGTGAGGTGGGGCTTGTTGGGGCCCCTTCCTTCCTTCTCTTCAGACTCCTGGCTGTCTCAGTTACACCCCTTCTTGAAGAGTCCCAAGCCTGAGGCTATTTCCACTAACTTGGTATTTCAATCTGGGTGGGAGACTTATCTTTGGGTTTTCTACTCCATGAAGGAGGGATGAGGGATCTGAGCAACTAGAACTTACTTTGCCATTCTAGCCCCTGCATATACAGGCAGGCAATTTCTAAACTTCCAGGCTGGGGGAGAATAGCTGCAGGAGAAGTTGCTGTCTCCACTGGGGGCCTGAGCACTCTCCTACCTGGCTCCAACAATCTCTCCTATTCCCTTCTGAGATGATGGTGAGATGACTGTGGTCTGTCCTTGGTAAGTCTGCAGGCTGGGCCTTCTCTCTCTGGTGTAGTCTGCTTCTCTGCTCTTAAGTCTGAGCTGTGAAGACCCCACGTGCTCTGCGCTCGCCCTGTCCGAATGCACTGGGCACTTTCCTGGGCTAGATTCTGCCACCCTCCATCTCCAAGTGGATTTTGTTACTCAAGAATCCATTCAGATTCACTTTTTAAGGTTTAGTGACGGGATTCATGGAGGAGCTTAGAGGAGTTACTGCTTCCTTTCCACCATCTTGGCTCTACCCCCAAAGACACACAATTCTTAACAAAATGAATATTATTTATCATATAGGCTTTCTAGAAATGAAAATTTATTATTACATATTTTGAATCCTCTCTTATGTTCTGCTATGCACGTGACATGCTTTTATTTTTTTCTAACTTTGTATTTAAGTTCCAATGCTTAAGTTTATGATATGTTTTTGTTTCTTTTTTTTATTCTCTATTTGTGTTCAGACTTTTGAGTCTAAAATAATTTTTTGGAAGAAAAAGTTTAAAAAAAGGAAAAAATAAACAAAACAAAAAAGAGAAGAAGAAGACAAATTAGAAAGAAATGAATATCATGCAAGAAAATAATTAAACCAAGTAAACAGTTTGGTAGAGGAGACACACAAAAAATACTGAAGACAATAACGCCTTAGGGGCAGCTAGGTGGCACAGTGAATAGAGAGCACTGTCTCTGGAGTCAGGAAGACTTGAGTTCAAATCTAGCCTCAGACACTTAAAACTTACTAGCTGTGTGACCTTGGACAAGTAACTTAACCCAAATTGCCCTGCCTTCTCCCTCAAAAAAAGAAACAAAGAATGAAAGAAGAAAGAAACAAAGAAACAAAGGAAGGAAGGAAGGAAGAGAGAGAGAGAGAGAGAGAGAGAGAGAGAGAGAGAGAGAGAGAGAGAGAAGGAAAGAAAAGAATTCCTTAAAAAAAAAACAGACTAAGGCAAATGTTTTGGGGGGGGGATTAAATGACTTGCTCAAGGTCACATGGCTAGTAAGTGTTAGGTGTCTGAGGTTGGATTTTAACTCAGGTTCTCCTGATTTCAGGGCTGGTTCTCTATTTACTGTGCCACCTAGCTGTCCCTGAAGCATTCTTGATGAAAAGACCAGAACTGAATAGAAAATTTGATTTTCAAATACAAGAATTAAGAGAAGTATAAAAAGGTAAGCAGGAAAGGGAAATCGTAAGGGACTTAAGTTTAAACTATTTACATTTCTACATAGGAAGATCATATTTGTAACTCAGAAGACCTTTCTCATTCTTAGGATAGTTAGAAGGAGTATATAGAGACAGAACAATGATAAAAGAGAGGGCAGATTGTGGGAGGGAGAAGACAAAAGCAAAACACTTTTGAGGAGGGACAGGGTTAAACGAGAGAGAGAATAAAATAAATGGAGGAAGGGGGGAATAGGATGGAGGGAAATACAGTTGGCAATAGTAACTCTAAGGGGCAAAAAACTTTGAAGAAAGATTCTCTGATAAAGGTCTCATTTCTCAAACACACTAGAGAGCTCAGTTAAATTTATGAAAAATAAGAGCTATTTCCCAAATAACAAATAACCAATAACCAAAAGATATGATGAATTTTCATATGAAGTAATCAAAGTTATCTATAGCCATATAAAAAATGCTCTAATTTACTATTGATCAGAGAAATGCAAATTAAAACAATTCTGAGATATTATCTCAGACATAGATTGGCTAATGTGAAAAAAAATGATAAATAACAAGTGTTGGAGGGGATGTGGGAAAATTAGACATTAATGCACTGTTGGTGCAGTTGGGAGCTAATTCAACCATCTATAGAACATTTTGGAACTATGCCCAAAGTGCTTAAACCATGAATACCCTTTGACCTAACAAAGGGTATTACTAGATCTGCATACCAAAAGAGATAAAAAAGAAAAAAAAGAAAAGAACCTATTTTTACAAAAATATTTATGGCAGCTATTTTCTGAGGGAAAAGAATTAGAAATGGAAGAGATGCCCATCAGTTAGGGAATGGCTGAACAAGTTGTGATATGTGATTATGATGGAATACATATTGTTCCATAAGAAATATTGAGCAAGATGTTCTCAGAAAAACCTGGAAAAACTTGCATAGGCTGATACAAAGTGAAATGTGCTGTGTACATTTGTATTAGTTTGTTTAACTTTTGTGTAACTTGTGTAACTGTGTTACTTTGCAAAGTAACAGCAACATTGTAAGATGATAAATTGTGACTGACTTAGCTGTTCTCAGCAATCCAACAATCCAACACGACTTCTGAAGGACTTCTGATGAAAAATGCTATTCATCCCCAGAAAAAGAATTGATGGTGTCTAAATACAGATTTAAACATACTTTAATTGTTTTTAGTTTTTTTTTTTTCTGTCTGTGTTTAATTTCACAACATGACGCTTATGGATATGTTTTGCTTTACTATACATGTATAACCTATATAAAATTGTCTTATCAAGGTGGTGGGGTGGAAGGAGGAGGAAGAGAGAGTATTTAGAACTCAAAGTTTTAGAAATGGATAAGTTTTTATTTTTTACATATAACTGAAAAAAACTAAAATAAAATACTAAGTTTATAAAAGGAAAATAAATCAATTGGTTCACACAATTGGTGCTAGCTCCAACATACCCCTAGGAAAGATTAAAAAGATTTTCTTCATTGGGAAAGGAAATTGACAAGATTACTCAAATTGTGCATCAACATCATACTATCCAAGTATCAAATGAAGGAATTGAAAATGTTGGAAATTAGGGGGCGGCTAGGTGGTGCAGTGAGTAGAGTGACTGCCCTGGAGTCAGAAGGACCTGAGGTCGGATCTGGCCTCAGACACTTAACACACACGAACAAAAACCTATCCGTGTGACCTTGGGCAAGTTACTTAACCCCCAACTGCCTTCCAAAAAAAAAGGAAGGAAAGAAAATGTTGGAAATTAAGGGAAAAAATTATGAGGTGAGAGAGGAAAGTGGCAAGAGGAGATGGGGAGAGACAGGGTAGGGTAAACTATCCCATGCAGAAGAAGCAAGGGGAAGTGGTTGCAAAAGAGGGGGAGAATAAGGAAGACTAAAAAGGCAAAACCACATTCACATTAAATTTGGTTCAGGGAGAAAATGACATACAAACTAAATGGGATATCTCAACCTGCAGCAGGATAGGGGGAAGGGGGATGGGAGGAGGGATGATGGATGGGAGGGCATCCTTGGGGGAGGGGAGGTTGGAAGTACCCACTATAGAAGAGGGACAGGATCATGTAGGGAATGGACCAGGTGGGGGGTGGGATGAGTGGGAGGGAATTATAAGCAGACTTGTACAATATATCTACTATGATAATGTTTTGCATAGCTAGACATGTACAACATGTATTGAATTACTTATCTCCCAAGAGGGAATGGGTGACAAGGGAGGAAGGAAATGGATCTAAAATTTGAGGTCGTAACATTAAATGTTTCAAATATATATAAATACTATTATTAATACCCTTTTGCTTGTAATAGGGAGATAAGATGTGCAGGCATTGGGATGCAAAGACTCACCTTCCTCTAATGGAAAAGTCGATGGGGGTATGGGAGAAGGTATGGGAAAGAGCAGATTGGAGGAAGCGATATCTTGTGGGATTACTATTCTGGGAGGCTGGGTAGGGGAATAATGGGGGGAAAATGATTGTAACTCAAAATATGGCGGAAATGAATGATGTAAAACAGAAAAAAAAAGATATAGAAGGTCTTAAGATGCCAGAAAAACTTCCTCCATCTCAAAAAGGGCATAATCTAACTTCAGGTGCAATGTCATAGGTCAATAGCAAAAGGATAGCTACACAGAGCAAAGAATCACAGTTCTGGGAATCCTGAGTTCACAGAACAAAACACTATTTTTTGCTTACTTATATTAAGGAAAGCAGATCCTTTTAATCTGGAAAACTTGAAGCTGGTCTCTGTCCTATCTCCTTTTAAAATTTACCACAGATACACACACACACACACACACACACACACACACACACGTATGTATGTATAGTGTTTTTTTTTTAATATCACTTTAATTTACCTTCCATTTTTTCTTAATCATTGTTTCCAACCCATCAGGATTTGGAATCACATTTTACACATTAATTACATGTATCTGAAAAGACTGTATTTATCTCTGTATATTTTATAGGATCTTTCCTTTCCTTCTACTTTCTTTCTTCAACCCAAATTGAGGCAATCTTCATTTTGCACATTTCCATACTCCAGAGGTCTTTCATAGATAGCTTGTAATTGAGAAAACTGGCTTCATTCCAAGATCCAAAAAACCTAATTTAACCTATAAAGTATGTGAAGTATAGAACTAAGAGTATTATTTCAACTATACTTAACTATTACATTTTTCTCTGGGAAATGTATTATAAATTAAAAGTTATGATTCCTGGAATATGAGTAAATTCAATTCAACAAAGCATTTATTGAATATTCTTTGCTTGTCATTGTACCAAATTCTAGGTATAAGAGATAAAAAGAAAAAAAAACCTACCCTCAAGAGTTTACATTCTACTGAAGAGAGGAAAAATAAATATATATATTTGTGTGTGTGTGTGTGTATGAATACATGTATAGAAAAGTACATGTGCATATATATGTACATATACATATTTGTGTATATACATACATACATACATAATACATATACATATATATATATATATATATATATATATTGCAATGGAAGCAGCACTGATAAACAAGGATGATGCACATACACTTGAGTGCCATTAATTCGTTATCCCTGTTCAGCTCCACATCTCTATGAATGAAGGTACCTCTCTAGGCCATTCACTGACCAAGTGCTCTGAATTGAGGAACACAGGGCAGTTAACCCATAAGGAGTGGGAGATGATGGGGTTCCCTATCTACCTGCTTATAGATAAAAGATATTTTCAGTGATGTTGTTAGATGCCATCAATGAAGATGAAAATGGTGTCAAGGTCAGCTATTCCACTGATGGTAAATTATTTGACTTCAAAAGGCTAAAAGTCAAGACTAAAATGGAAGGAGAATTGGTGCATGATTTTTTCTTTACTCACAGATGATCTAGGATTCAATGTAGCCTCTTGGGTATTTTCTCCCATTTGAGATAAAAGCAGAAAGTAAATTAATTCTATTTTTGGTGCCACCTATTATATGTCTGCCAACCACTAGGAACCCAAATAAGCATGGAACAATTAAAAATTAAAGAGAATTTTCAATATAAAGATAATTTTTAGTATTGGTATTAGAATTATTCATGTGTTTTTTCTGGCTATGGCATATTCCTCTTACACAAAGGATGGATAATTAGACTCTGATCAGTTTTGAATGTTGAATTTTAATGTTGTAATTTATATGAAATAACATTTTTTATACCTCATATGTGTGTCCTTAATCAACAGGGACCAGATGGTACATTCCTTACTTGCTACTGATGCGGTAGACTTTCTTAAGGAGATGTGGATGATTAAAACCATTAACTATTTCAGTCATAATCAAAAAAAGAACTTTTCATTTCCAAGAAAGAACCAGAGCAGTAGAAAACCTGGAAAACTCATGGGAATAGAAACAGAATCTACATGGAAGAGAGTTCACCTGGTCCATCCTGCTACCCCCAAAAGGTGCTTCCTGTGTTTTGGAAGCTGCCACACCAGGGGCCTGGGGAGGCAAGTATCCCTGGGCTGAAGTGAGCCAACTGAAACAAGCAGCACTTGATTGTACCAGTGTTTCATTCTGGAAGGATGCTGAAAGTGATCTGTGCTGAGCCTGAATTCAGCAAGACCTGAGTTCAAATGTGGCCTCACACACTTACTAGCTGGGTTACCCTGGGCAAGTCATTTAACCCTTTTGCCTCAGTTTCTTCATCGGTAAAATAGCCTAAAGAAGAAAATAGAAAACCATTCCAGGGGTGGCTAGGTGGCACAGTGAATAGAGCACCGGCCCTGGAGTCAGGAGGACCTGAGTTCAAATCCAGCCACAGACACTTAACACAAAAACTAGCCGTGTGACCTTGGGCAAGTCACTTAACCCCAATTGCCCTCAAAAAAGCAACAAACAAACAAAAGAAACCAAAAAAAAAAACAAAAAACACTCCAGTATCTTTGCCAAGAAAACTCCAAATAGGGTCATGGTGAGTGATATATGGCTGAAAAATAATGACTTAGCAACAACAATGGGAAGGCTGTTTTTGTCTTCCTATTTTTTTTTTTTTGTATTGAACTAAGGCTTACTTTGTTCTAGGTGAATATTTAGTGAGAAAACTCAATTGTTGTGCTGATAGGAAAGATGATTACTATGAAAAGGAACAGATGTATATGTTAAATAAATACTCTATTAGACCAAGAAGGACAGTACAGCTGCATACCTGTACCCAGAGAAGCTGATTCTGAGGTTTCTCCCCTTATGTTGTCACAGAACCAAGTTCAGCTTTTTTAAAGGTGACCCACGATTTGTCACCGTCATTCTTTTTAAAAATTTTCTACTTATTTATTTTCCTTTTAAATTTATATATTTTAGTTTACAACATTCAGTTCCTCAAGTTTTTCAGTTCCAAATTTCCTCCCTTTCCCTTTCCTTCCCCTTCCCCCCACCAAGATAACATGTAATCCAATATAGGTTCTATATATTCCTTCACACTGAATTTATTTTCACGATAGTCAAGTTGTAAGGAAGAATTATAGCCAATGGAAAATAACCAAAAGAAAGAAGAAGCAAAATGAGAGAGAGACAGAGAGGGGGTGTGTGTGCAAATAGTTTCCTTCAATCTGCATTCAGACTCCATAATTCTTTCTCTGGATGTGGATAGACTTTTCCATCATGAGTCTTTTATGGTTGTCCTAGAAAGTTGCATTGCTGAGCAGAGTCCAGTCCATCAAAGGTAGTCATCACAGATAAGATGGGTCTGTAATTGTGTGCAATATTCTCCTGGTTCTACTCCCCTCACTCAGCATCAGTTCATATAAGCCTTTCCAGGTTACTATGTAACTTTATGTTACTATTCCCTTTGTCCCTAATTTCTTTTTTTTAAGATTTTCCTTAGAATTTATTTTTAACTGCTCACACACCTGTACAAGTGGTGTGAAAATTATTTTATAATGGGTTCATTACATTCTGGCATAATTAGTTGTATACTTCTTTTTTTCTAAATTTTCTAAATTTATTCATTTACTTTTCATTTACAACATTCAGTTCCATAATCCCTTGAGTTCCATATTTTCTTCCCCTCCTTCTCTTACCCCATCCCCCCACAATGGAGGCATGTAATCCATTATAGGCTCTACATATACCTACGCCTTAAGCATTAGTAAAGTTGTAAATGAGAATTATAACCACTGAAGTGAAAAAGGAGAAAGAATGAGAAAAACCAAACAAAACACAAAAGAGAGAGAAGTAGTTTGCCTCAATCTACATTCAGAATCTGTAATTCTTTCTCTGGATGTGGATAGCCCCTCCCGTCATGAGTCTTTTGGAGTTGTCTTAAAGTGTTGCATTGCTGAGAGGAGCCCAGTCTATCAAAGTCAGTCATTACAGATATGATGAGTCTGTAGTTGTGTACAAAGTTGGTCTGGTTCTGCTCTCCTCACTCAGCATCAGTTTATATAAGTCTCTCCAGATCATTATGAAGTCCATCTGCTCCTCATTTCTTATAGCACAATGGTGTTCCATTATATTCATATACCACAATTTGTTTAGAGGTGCCCAAATTGATGGGCATCCCCTTGATTTCCAATTATTTGCCACCACTAAAGAGCTATTATAAATATTTTTGTACATATGGGCCTCCTCCCATTTGTGTGATCTCTTTGGGATACAGTTCTAGAAGTACCAACTTCATTCTAATGACTATTAGCAGTTGCCATGTTTCTATTATACCCCAAGAATTAAGAAGCCTTGTCATCACCCACTGACCCCTTAGCCTTTGCCCCGCCCCACAAATGCCTTGTCCTTTAGTCTTCTCCCATGCCTTAGGGATCCCTCCACATTTTCCATATATTCTATAGCTGCATCTTTTTTTATATTTTATTTCCTCTATTAAAATATAAGCTTCTGGAGAGCAAATAATGTTTTTTTCTTGATGTATCCATAGAATTTAGCACAAGATTTAGCACATAATAAATGTCTGTGTGTGTGTGTGTGTGTGTGTGTGTGTGTGTGTGTGTGTGTGTATTCATTCATTTGGTGGAGCTACTTTGTAAAGGCCAAACATAAGTTCTATCACAATTAAAGGAGTGATGAGAAATGTATTTGGATCTAACCTAAATCTAATTGTCCAAATTTTACCAGCTAAACTTATTCCTCATTTCCCATCCTGAGAGAAGGGAGGTTAGCACATGTACACATGTAAACATTTTGACTCTGTTACTTGTCCCCTATATGACTTTGGGAAAGTCATTTAACTTCTCTTGTCCTCAGTGTCTTCCTCTATAAAATGAGGAGGTTGAACTAGTTAACCAAGTTCTAATCCTATGATCCTATGGAAACGTGAAAATATTGAATGTAAAATGTTCTATGAACATGGCTCCATCTATGAATCCCATGAATATAAGAATACTGGAGTTCTCTCACATAGGTAGTCAATAATGAAAAGGTCTTTACTTTCTCCTGTCTTCTGGCTCTTCTACTCCTTGGAAGAAGAAACAAGTTTCAGAAGAAAAAAAATCATAACATTTTTGTTTCATTCATTTTTATTTCCATTTTAAAAGAAAGGATAAATTTATCTTTGGAACTTTATTCATTGAACTGACACATTAAAGTCTGACAAAGTGGATGGGACTGAAAGATTTAGTGATTCTAATCATTCTCATGTCAAGACCAAGACCATTTGTTTCCTGTAATTTATCCAGACCCATTCATGGCACAGACAGAATCTTCCAGTTCACTCTAGTTATTTAGAGTAAGCCTGAATATAATTTCATTCTTTTCTCTCAAAAAACTTTTTAATATATTTTTATTCTCAAACTTATTCTGTCAATCAGCCCTTTAAATGTATTTTTATTTAATACTTTCTATAAGCAAGTTTAAACTATTCAATTCAAATCAGTGAGTGAATAAGCATTAAGTATGTACTGCATGTTATACTTCATGCTAAGTACTAAGGATATCAAGTAAGGCAAATGAATACATCTTCAAGAAGCTCATATTTGAATGGAGGAGAGAAATGACACAAACTTCAGTAAAAACAAATCATATGGAGAGTAGATGGAAAGTAATCTCAAAGGTAAGGCACTAGGAGGAATAGGACCAGTAGATCCTCTTATAGATGTGATCTATAGAATGGAATGTGATCAGTCTTGAAGGAAAACAAGGAAGTTAGAAGGTATAGGTGAGCAGGAATGAAATTCCTGGCAGTAGTGACACGGCCCAGAATTCAAAGATATTCCTATTCAAGGAACTGCACAAAAGTAATCAAAGAAGGTAGTAATGTGAAAGAAGACTGGAAAGGTATGAAAGGGCCAGGTTCAGAAAGACTCTAAATGCCAGTATATCCTACATTTGATCCCAGAGGTAATAGAGAACTCTGAAGCACTGGAGTTTATTGAGTAGGGAGATGAAATGGTCATAGTTATACTTTAAGAAAAAAGATTATTGTTTCTCCTTCATTCCTGAAGAGGATTATAGCATCAGGAAGGTGATGCCTTCACTTGCAAGTGAATTGGATTTCAGAGAGGGAAGGCTGTGCAATGCCACTAGCCTCACTAAGAAAAAGATTGACAAGTAAATGAAATATGTATTAGGAAGTGGAGAGATTTGAGATAGAAAGATTAACCAGCTGGCTATTGCAACAGTTTAGGATTGATGTTATATGAACATGCACTAGGGTTGTGGTTATGTGAGCAGAAGGGCGCATACACAAAGGATATTGTAAAGGTAGAAATGATAATACTTGGCAACACATTAGATCTGTAGAGGAAATGTAAGAAAGGAGGGGAGGATGACACCAGAGGTACAAGCATGGGTGTCTGGGAGCATGGTAGAACCCCCAACAATAAGAAGCAAGTTTAGAAAACTGAAGGGTTTTGTGGAAAAGATAATGAGTTCTCCTTTGAACCTGCTGAGTTTGGGTTGCCTAAAGGACATTCAGTTTAAGATGTCTTAAAGGCAGTTGGTAAAATGGGACTACAACTCAAGAAACAGGCAGAAATTTAAATATTTATATCTGGGAATAGTCAGCACAGGAGTGACCATAGAACTTATGAAAGCTAATGAGTTCATCAGTTGAAGTAGTACTGAGGGAGAAGGTAAGAGGGCCCAGGACAAATCTGTACCTTTAGGGGGTGTGGCTGAGATTACTACTCAACAAATTCAACACACTTTGATGGCCCAGTGGATACCAGATACAGTGCTGAATTTTAAGCATATAAAGACAAATATAAAGAGACAATTAGGGGCGGCTAGGTGGTGCAGTGAGTAGAGTGTTGGCCCTGGAGTCAGAAGGACCTGAGTTCAGATCCAACCTCAGACACTTAATGCACATACAAACAAAAACCTAGCCGTGTGACCTTGGACAAGTTACTTAATCCCAATTGCCCTCCAAAATGCAAAAAAAAAAAAAAAGAGATAACTAGGTGGCATAGTGAAGAGGGTGCAAGGCCTACAATTGGAAAGACTTGAGTTCAAATCCAGCTTCAGATATTTATCATTCTAGCAAAATTTGGAAAGATCTAGCAAATTAAGATTAAGATGATGAATTTGGGGCCGTAAAAACCTCATGAAACCAATTTCTCAGTCATTGAAGAGCAGGTACTCTAATCAGTGGATGAGCATTCCCCCCCTCCCCCCCCACACACACCCATTGAAATCCTGAAGTTTTTTTTTTTTTTTGGATGGGGGGTTTGTTTGTTTTTCAAGTGTTGAAGTACTTTCTGTTCAACAGAGATACCCTCAAAAGTTGCTGTGTTGAGAATATGTGTTAGAGTCAAAAAATGGACCTGTGTTGTGTAGAAGAATCCATTTTACCAATATAGATTGCCACCTTCTCTGTAACTGATAGTCTTATGGAGTTGTGTACTCCACTATAGCCTATATATCAAAGACAGGACTCGACCCCAGGCCCTGTGGCCCTGAGGTTGTAATGGCAAGCAAACAAGTACTTACTGCCATGTTTCAGTTGAACCTTGCCCTTGATTGTATAAAGTCTTTGTTAATAAACAGAACCTGTGAATCCCACAGTGGGAGGAACTTGCTGATGCAAAAGGAAGGGGCAGAACAGGGAAAAGCTAATGACCATATATAAGGAAAAGCCCAAGCTGTGAGAGAAAAGAACTGAGAAATGGAACAGTTGTAGAGGCCACGCACTCTTTTTCTGTTCTGTGCTGATTTTTGTTTCCAATACTTTGTACAGAAGCCCTAGGACCTTATTTTGAAGCCCTGAAAGAGGGTTTTCTTGTTTTCAATTTATAGAATTCCTGGAGAAGGGTGAGTTCTCAGACCTTGTTTGTGGGTCTGTAGTGGTTTTACAGGCAGATAATGAATTGATGATGGTGCTGGCAACATGCATGAATGTTGTTTTGGCTCTGTTAAGTTTTGTCGTCCCAGAAACAGAAACTGAAGGACTTGAGGTGGACTAGACACTGTGAGCTTAAATATGGAACTGGATGAGGAGCTAGATGAGGAACTGGAAAAGAAGCTGGTTGAGGAGCTGAGAGCTACCGACCTTTGAATCAAGGTAAAAGTTGTGTAAATTCAGGCAAAAGCTGGGACCATGGAAGAGGAACCATGGAATCTGGGAGCCAGCCTCCAGTCAAGATAAAAAGACCTCTCCTTAGGTACTTAATGCTGACTGAGAAGATTATGATTTACTGTGGCCTAGGGATGAGAGAACTTTGTACTCTGTACCTTATACCACTTAAGGATGATTGGAAACTAATCTCCAATTAAGAAGAAAGAAGACTTTTGGACTGAGAGATTAAGACAAAGTGACTTAGGTGGAGAAATTTGACCTTTGTAGTTTATGTCTCCTTAAGGATGACTAAGTTAAGGACTTATTTAAAACTATGTGGCCACTTTAGTGAAAACTATGTGGTCACTTTAGTGATAAGTTGTTATGTTATAACATTGTAAGTGCTGTACTTTGGTTTCTGTGAATGTTTTGCTTTAGTTTACTTTTTTATTTTTATTTTTTATCTTGTTTTTTAATTTTTTTTAATCTCTGTGCCCCAATGCCTGTACATCTTATCTCCAAATTACATGCAAAATAGTATTAATAATAGTATTTATATATATTTGAAACATTTAATTTTAAAACCTCGAATTTCAGATCCATTCACTTTCTCCCTTGTCACCCATTCTCCTCATTGCCCTTTTGAGCCTCCTTTGCCATTTGAGTAAGTCTATTTTTTAAGGTGTTATTTTCCTCAGTCAGGCTGTTGACTCTCATTTCATACTTTTCCTGCATTCTTCTCATTTCTCTTCCCAATTTTTCCTCCACTTCTCTTATTTGATTTTTAAAATCCATCTTAAGATCCTCTATGGCCTATAACCCACTCATATTTTCATTTGGGGCTTTTGGCGCAGGATTTCTGACCTCACAGTCCTCCTCCTGTTCCCTGCTTCGATCTTCTTTGCCCGCAAAATAGGAGTCTAATGCTGAATTTTTCTGTTTATTTTGTTTCCTATGCATAGGCATGTTGCCACTCACTTACTTGACTTTTGGGCTTGTTGCCATAGTAGGACTCTGCCACCAGACAGGGGAGCTTCCATCCCAAATGTTGTGTTTTCACAACTTCTGGAGGTATCAGTTGGGTTGCCTCTGTGAAGCCTCCACACACTCTGGCAAGCTGGATATCCACACCACAACCTTCACCCCAGACCACAATCCAGATCCAGGAAGGTTAAAGCAAGAGCAATTACCCCCCCCCCCCAGACTGATTGCTGGATCTCCCTACAGTTCACAGGTCAGGAGCTGAAGCTGCCACTGAAGCTGCAAAATGGCCTGTGTGCTGCATCTCCTCAGCCACTTCTTGCCCCCAGGGGAAGAAGCCAACACTTTACCCAAATACTGGTCCCAAAGTCCATAGGACACTAACTTCTCACTTTGTCCTAGGCATATCTGTGTTGATAATTCTGGAATTGCCACAGATACTGGTGTTCTGGGGTCCCTCCAGCCAGCTGCTGGCCTGGCCGCCCTGGGGCTAAAACCGAGGTTCATGTGGGCCTGGGCTCAGCTCCCAGAGTGCTGCACTGGTGGCTCCCTGCAGGGTTGCTGGGCTATCCTCAGTGGGTGGTTAGCTTCTCTGTGTCATTCTGTGGGTGCTGGAGCTCCAGAAGTTGTTCAGATTCCACCTTTTACATGGTTTGGAAGTGATGTGGGGGACAGCACCTTGAAAGAGCTGTTTCTACTCTGCCATCTTGGCTCCACCCCTTTGCTTTAGTTTACTGCTGAATAAATAGATAGTTCATGATACTGTGTGATCAGAACCTCAAACTTGTTCACAGCAACAGTCTTCTGGAGAACTGCTTGTGCTTGACCTTACAGAGATCAGCTCTCTTATATGATATATGTTGCTTCTTAAATGGAAAATATCAACTAAAAGCTTTTTAAATCTAAGAGGTATTTTATTTTGAGATTTTTTCATCAAATCTCATTTCTTCCCTGAAAATAAAAAGGATATTTAATGTATTCATTGAGATGAGCTACCATAAAAGCTCTCTAAAAACCCACTACAGATCCTCGTATCCCACAGGCACATATGTTTCATTTAATTTAATAAATATTTTGAAGTTACTATAACTATGCTCTTATGTGTAGCATCCTATGCAATCTCACTAAAGGATATTATTAAGAAGTATTAGTTTCTGGATCTTTACTGAATCATTGTAAATAGGAAAAATAACTGTATCAGTCCGGTTCCTCCCCCTTTCATTCTTTGGCCACTATCCAGAGGATGTCTCTCTAAGGATTGCATTGGAATATAGGCAATGGGAATTATTTTTCTCCTACCTTAGGAGCATACAAAGACATCTAGAATATAATCTATGATTCTGAAAAGAAAATCAAGTGAAATAACGGCAAAAGGGCAAGTATGCTGTCTTTTTCAGACTGCATCTTTCAAAATGAATTAACTTGACACTCTTCTCAATTTTTATTTTTAAAACAACCATAAACTCTTTAAAGTGAAGATTTAAGAAGAGATATGAATTTATTCAATGTGTACTATAATTTCCACTGAGTGTGAACTATATTCTATTTTTTTTTTATGAAAACGAACCTTTCTTATATGACTGCTTTATGTTTAAGAAAAGAAAGAGACATTATTCAGGGTGAAATATCTAATCATGATAATAGGAGGATCATATTTCAGGTTGCTTTAAAATTTAATATGAGTAAGATTAAAATCCAATATAAAATATATAGTAAATATTCAATGAGCAGCTAGGAGGCATAGTGGATAGAATGCCAGGTTTGGAGTGAGGGAGATTCATCTTCATGAGTTTAAATCTGGCCTCAGACACTTTAGCTGTGTGACCATGGGCAAGTCACTTAACCCTGTTTTCCTTAATTTCTTCAACCGTAAAATAAGCTAGAAAAGAAAATGCAAACCTCTCCAGTATCATTCACAAGAAAATCCCAAGAGGGATCATGAAGAGTCCAGAAACGATTCAACAACAACATATATTTAATACATGTGTGCCTCACTTGAAAAGTGAAAAGACCAGGAGGCAGAGCCAAGATGGCAGAGTAGAAATAGCACTTCCACAGTGTTCCAGCCCACACCACTTCAAAATTATTAAAAAGGGAACTCTGAACAATATCTGGAGCCCCAGAACCCACAGAACGACACAGAGAAGCTAACATCCCACAGAGGATAGCCTGGTAGCCCGGAAGAGAGCGGCCAGCAGAGTGCTCTGGGAGCCGAGCCCAAGACCACATGAGTCAGAGGTTTTAGCCCCAGGGCAGCTAGACCAGCAGCCTGCTGGAGGGACCCCAGAACACCAGCAGCTGTGGCGTTTCCAGAATTACCAACACATAGATGCCTAGGACAAAGTGAGAGGTTAGTGCCCTATGGACTTTGGGACCAGTATTTGGGGAACACATAAACTTCTTTCCTTATAGGTGAGAAGCCACTGAGGAGCCACGGCAGAGCTGCTATTTTGTAGCTTCAGTTGCAGCTTCAGCTCCTGGCCTGTGAAATGTAGGGGTATCCAGCAATCAGTCTGGGGGATAATCACTCTTGCTTTAACCTTCCTGGATCTGGATTGTGGTCTGGGTTGGAAGTCTTGGGGTGTGCGTTCAGCTTGCCAGAGTGTGTGGGGGCTTCAGAGAGGGAACCCAATTAATACCTCCAGCAGTTGAGAAGTCCCCAACTTTTTGGACAGAAGCTCCCCTGTCTGGTGGCAGAGTCCTATTGTGTCAACAAGCCCCAAAGTCAAGTAATTAAGTGGCAACATGGCTAGGCAAAAGAAACAAAAGAAACAGAAAAACTAAACATTAGACTCCTATTTGGGGGGCAAGGAGATTCAAAGCATGAAACAAGAGGAGGACTATGCGGTCAGAAATCCTGTACCAAAAGCCCCAAATTAAAATACGAGTGGGTTACATGCCATAGAGGATCTTAAGAAGCATTTTAAAAACCAAATAAGAGAAGTGGAGGAAAAATTGGGAAGAGAAATGAGAAGGATATAGGAAAGGTATGAAATGAGAGTCAACAAACTGACTGAGGAAAATAACACCTTAAAAATAGACTAACTCAAATGGCAAAAGAGGCTCAGAAAGGCAATGAGGAGAAGAATGCCTTAAAAAGTCGAATTTGCCACATGGAAAAAGAATCTCAAAAGCTCACCAAGGAGATTCATTCCTTCAGAATTAGACTGGAGCAAATGGAAGCTAGTGACTTTATGAGAAATCAAGATCCTGTTAAACAGATCCAAGTAATTGAAAGAATAGAAGGCAATGCAAAATATCTCATGGGAAAAACCACTGACCTGGAAAATAGATCCAGGAGAGATAATTTAAAAATTATTGGACTACCTGAAAACCATGATCAAAGAAAGAACCTAGAAACCATCATTAAAGAACTTATCAAGGAAAATTGCCCTGATGTTTTACCTTTGCATGTAATTGGGAGGTACGATGTACAGGCATAGGGGCACAGCGATTCACCTTGCACTAATGGAAAAGTTGAAGGTGATATGGGAGAATATATGGGAGAGAGCAGATTGGATGAGGGTATATCTTGTGCAACTGCTATTCTGGGGTGGTGGGTAGGGGAAAAATGGGGTAAAATTATAACTCAAAATCTGGTGGAAATGAATGATGTCAACCAGAACTTAATAAAGCATTTGGAAAAAAAAGTGAAAAGAACAAATTGTGTCAGCACTTAGTCACATTAATGTATCAGTTTAGAAAATTCAATGATACCACTCAATCCGTTTCTTTGACGTCATATACATAGCATCCTGCTGATTGAATTTTTTGCTCTTTAGCTGATCATTTTGGAATTGTTTCAATTGTAGCAAATGTGGCAGGTACTTATAATTTGGCAATTTATATTTTAATAGTAATTTTATTTTATTTTATTTTGCTTTTTTTGGAGGGAGAAGGTAGGGCAATTGAGGTTAAGTGACTTGACCAAGGTCACATGGCTAGTTTTTGTGTTAAGTGTCTGAGGCCAGATTTAAACTCAGGTCCTCCTGACTCCCGGGCTGGTGCTCTATTTACTCTGCCAGCTAGCTGCCCCTTAATGGTAATTTTATAGTAGAAATCTCTTATTATTTCCATTTAACCTGTAAACATTATTCAAAATCTTAAGTGCTTGGGATCTTTAGTTGCATATAGTCTTACAAACATAAATAGATATACATGCATATAACTGGGATCTCCTATCATTTGTGTACTCACCTGAATACTATTGCACATACATTGTCACATTGTCATTGGCACATTGGCACATTGTCAGTATGGGTCAGCATCCACTCAAACCTATAACTCCCCAAGTCACACTGATGAGTTTCTGGCTACCAACCAGTAGATACATTCATTCAAATCAAAAGATATTTAATTTAAAAGTACAGCAGACAAATCAAAACAGTCTTTTACCACATATACCATGGATAGGAACACATGGTGACTGTGGCATGTGAATAGCAATGGAAAGCTACATTACTAGTACCAAGGCCATAAATTTCCTTTAGTGATGTCATCCACTAAGTTATTTTCTCAACACAACTCTGGTCTCTATATCCTATTCTCTCTCATTTTTTTCTGTTATGTTTACTCAGTGCTTAATGGCATCTGCTAATGGATACCCCCTTTCCTGAATGTCTTTGCTTCCACACACCTCTAGATAAGTTGCTCTGTGTTACCTAAATCCGGGCTTCTGCTGTCCTGTTTCTTTACGTCTGCTACTCTGTAGCACCATCTTTTGTAGTAAAACGGATAGACAACCTCTTCCTTACAAGAAGGATAAGTAGATACAGTGCTGGACTTGGTAAAAGGAAAATCTATGTTCAAATCCTACCCCAAAACATAATTTTTGCTCATTTTGCAGATGGGAAAACCGTGGTTCAAGGAATTTGTGACTTGCTCAAAGATTACCCAAAAAGTAACCATCAGAAGCAAACCATTCTTTATCTCATATTCCTTCAAAGCATGCCACAGACTCTGTTTAGCAAAACTGCTAAGGATCTGTGTGGTGCTACACTAATAATGAGTAAGGCATCTGACCTATCTGGATCTCAGTTCCTCATCTATAAAATGGGGGAGGAAATAATACCTGCAATATTGATATCACAGGCTTGTTGTGAGGTTAACATTAGCTAAAGTGAACAAGGTCCTTTCCACACTATCTATATCTATATCCATATCCATATCTATATCATCTATATCTCTATCTACATCTATATCTAGCATCTATCTACCTACCTATATATCTATATCTATATCTGTATCTAATCTAATCTATATCTATATATCTTTATCTATATTTATATCTATCTATATCTATATATGTGTGTGTGTGTATATATATATGTATATATATATATATACATATATATATATATACACACATATATATAGAGGGAGAGAGAGAGAGAGAGAGAGAGAAATGCTGGTTGTCATTGCTTGCTACCCATGTGGATATTCTGGCTAATATATTTGGAATATCAACCAATCAAATGTTGTTGTTTCTCCTTTGTTTCTGAAGAAGACAAATGATATCAAAGGGTGATGTCTTGACTCAGGTGTAAATTGGATTTAAGTGAG